>UELW01000578.1:0-600000 GCA_900490495.1 Danionella dracula
TTTACCCAAAATTCTCCATACAAAACAGAGTTCTCAAATCTCATCTATTGAGTTTATATGACAGACATTTTGACGTTTTCATATGTCACACTTCCAATTTCTCATGCACAAGTATTATGATCCTGCCCATTAAATTGGTAGAATGCTAGGGTCTGTTGATTATGAAAGCAAAATAACAAGTTAAAATTCACAATTACAAATTGAAAAACAATATACAATTTCAGAAAACACTCCAGCAAATAAGTAAACAAAGTTAAACATTCTGAAAATACAACGACAAATTCTAAATATAATTAAAAAACTAAAAATTGTTTTGACGGAAAGAGAAATCGATTGTAGCATTTGAGATTTGACAACATGCTGCTGATTGGATGACATTTCTGTCAATCATGACGTGCAGTCAAGTAAACAGTTCTTGAACTATTTCTGTAGTTTTCACTAACAAAAAAATGAGGTTATAATTACTGAAACGGAATTAGTTATTTTCTCTACATGACCTTCAGAACTTTGGATTAGCACCGTATTGTGCTGTATTTACGTGCTCTAAACTTTCCCTGTCACTTCCTCAGTAGTTTGATTGACAGATGTCAGTTCATGGTACAATTCTCTCTGGTACAATTCCTTTCTGAGTACTACAATGAAACATGATCAAGATCATCTCTGCCCGACTTGAACCAACAACTTAATGCTGATTGGACTAGTTTTCTGTCAATCAAACTATTAAGGAAGCACAAAATGACGCTACTCCAAAGTTCTGACGTTCAAGTGGGAAAATAAATAATTCCATCTCAGTAATTATAACTTTTTTCAATAAAAACTAAAGAAATACTTCAAGAACTGCTTGCTTGAGCACTCGCCATGATTGACAGAAATGTTCAATCAGAGTCAAGTTAAGAAATTAAACAATACAATACATTTTCATTTCGGTCTAAATAAAATTTTGTTTTGTGAATAGTTTTTTTTGTTCTCCTATTTGCTGGAATGTTTTCTGAAATGTTATTTTGTATTTGTATCTTAACTTGTTATTTTGCTTTCAGATTTATGAATTGTGTTGCACCTCTTGGCCACCATAATAGCAGAAGTTCTGCAATAGCCCATGGCGAGAGAAGGAAAGATCTTAAAGAGGCTTAGCTGTAAGAAAGGCACATGTCACACATTTGAGTAGGCTAACAGGGAGCATTTCTTATGTCTTTAATTTCTTATGTAATCTTGAACTGACATCCTTTACAAATTCACCCTTTACTCAGCAGACCCGGAGACAGAGAATTTAGATCATTTATTTCATTCCGACCCCAATGGAAAATGTGTGATGCGTTAAGTACTACTCATTCTATGATGTTGAGGGCTTTTTTATTTTATTTACTTCCACATTTACATTGTTTAACCGTCAGTGGTTAACAGAAATGCAAAATAGCATTGTTTGATTCACTATTATTATGTTATTTATTGTGGAACTATAAGGATTATTTCTCAGTTGACTTCAGTTTTTAATGTTGCCAAAATCAGCATTCTCTAACAAAAATAATCCATTCATCTCAGATATGCTCAGATCTCCAGTTCCTGCTGTACTCGTGTAAAATACAGTATGCCATTATTGACTGAAAAGCCACTTACCTTCCATGAAGAACTGGCTTGTTTTGTTATTGACAGCTACCATTTTTTATGAGAAACTGCACTGAGGAATCATTCAAGAGGAATCATTTCAAAGACTAAATGTTTTTGTGTGATTTTGAACTAATTTCTAAGAACAATGTAGAGCAATACAATCAGAAAGTTTGCTCTGTTTGATAAGCAGATCATTGGTGTGCTTTTGCGTCCACAGCTGTTAAATGCATGGAGACATCAATTAAGCATATTTTGAGCTTTTTCTTTGTTATGCACCCTCTGCTGGGTTAGGGAAGGTGGTTGAGAATATAGGAAAGGATTTTGTAGTGAAGACTTATATTATATATATTTGTGAAATTGTAATTAACGACAACCAATCTTCATGGGTTGTTGCTAGTGTTTGTCAATTAACTTATCCATGGAATATGACTGACTCCTTTTGTTAGGACTGTTTCTTTGTCTCATCAGCTCATTAAGCTTGTTTCCCTCTTCTCCTGCTGTTACCTGTCTGCGTCGCTCCCGCTAATTGATTACCAGCCGCGGCTGCTGTGACTAAGGGGTTTTAAGAACCTTGTCTGCCTTCTCTCTCCGTGAGTTATTAATCTTCAGTCCCAGCGTGCTAGCGGATCGTGCTTCCTTCCCTCGTGTCGTGTGTTGTCTCGTCTACCGATCTCTTCGCTATCTGGATCTCTGTGTTCCTAACTCTGCCTAATCTACAGTGAGGATCTGCAGTGATTCGACCCAGACCGCCTCTGAGCGCCAGTCGTCCGTCATCGAGCCGGTGAGCTCACCTCTCTTTCTCGAGGATCCGGGACCTGGTTCGTTCCCTGCGTACGGGAGCGGATCCCGAGTGACTTTTTTCCCTTTCGTTCCCTCCGGAGAGGCGTACCTCTGTTCCAGTTTTTCCCTTTCGAAGACACCTGAGTTTATCCCTGTTCTATTGAACAGCAGTTTGGTTTCCCTCTTTAATAAAAGACTTTAAGTTTATTCCCTTGCTTTTGGGTCCTTCCTCAAACTGTTCGTAACACCTTTCTACTCAAACTAAACTTGTACTTTTAAAAAGTTGACTGCTCCTGGCCTTTTCCTTAAGATTTGTATTTGCATCTAAAAACTTAAAGATGTTAATTTTTTTAAATAGAAAATATCTCACTTAGTTTTCATTTTTAAATGAATCTAAGAAAAATTTGCAAAATTTAATTTTCAATTTCTTTGGCATTAAGATGTTAAAATTAATTAACATTTTAAATTAGATTTATTTAAATGTTCATTTTATTATCAAAATTAAATCTAATATAATATGATAAAAAAAATAACAAACCACAAATGATAAGGTAGTCATAAAATAATTATGTTACCTGTAGGTGGACTGGAGAAGTCAAAAATGGTCACCGGAATATTGGTTGTAGTCAGAAGTGATGTTTGACAAGCAAATGAAGTTTTGTTAATGTTTCCATGTTCTTCACAGACAGCTGTCATGCAGCTCCCAAGACCATCTGTAGTGTTATATATTGTATCCCCAAACAGATATTTTTTGCTCTTAAATATGCAAGTGCATGCTGAAAATGTAAGAAAGTAGGCAAATATGCTATAATGCAGTCACTTAAAGGTAGAGCAAACCATTGTATTGAACGTTATCATACCAGTCACATTGAATTCACAGATGACCTCTTCTGATTTGCAGAAGCTTTAGGGATGAAGTAATGAAAGGTTAAAACAATATCTGTGTTTGATTTCTAGGAATGAATTGGTAATATACACTACCAAATTTGGCAGTTTTCTGTTGAAGGAATTCTGTCCTGATTGCTGTAATAATCCCCATGTTTGTCAAAGCACCCACATTGCTCCTTTTTAACACATTTCATTTTATCTTCATCAAAGTAAGGAAGTTCAAGGGGGCATTTGGGATAACAGCCTAAGAAAAGGGAAAAAAAATCACATGACATAAAGAGAATTATAGACCGTTATAGATAGTGTAGATATGAACTCATTTTAAAAAGAAGTGTTTAGAATACTGACTAAAATGTAGTGTATGTTAGAAAGGACAGGTTAGCATGCATCACAATTTTTTTATAGAAACATCCATATGCACATCTCTATTTAAAGTTCACTTTATAAATCCAACATCTCCAGCAAGCATACTTATCTAAGTCTCCATCCAGTTTTCAATGCAAAAAAGAACAACTAATCAGTTCACTGTTTACTCTTATACACTGTATGTTAACTTTTTAAATATAAAAATTAGGATTTAATATTTGATTTAAGGTTTAATATATGTAAGTGATGAAAGCATTCCTTTAATGCGTGATTACATGATCTCCCTTTATACAGTGATGCCACTGAGTATCGCTCATTACTCAGAATATCTACATAACTATATGTACACAGAACCATATTTTTCTATAAAGCATTTAGAATAAAGTATTTGACTTCTCTATACATTTTTAATGCATCATTAATAACCATAAAAATGCAGCATACATCATAAACAAAGTCTTTCAATCACCTTGTATTTTTGGGCTCCACAAAACCCTCATCTGAATTTTATGAGATATCAGTGTTGAGTGTTGCTATCAAAACTTTTTAAATACAGTGTACATTATATAATACTGTAAAGAGAAAATGGCTTTGGGATGTACTTATCCCTGTATACGACCCAGGATCTGCCTCAGTGTCTGCTAATGCTTAGACAGAGTGACTGCTCTTACAAAAATAAAAAAAATACAAAAATAAAGGCATGTTTTTGATGTCAGAAAGGTATGGTTTACATTATAGGGCACCTTTGAGGAAAATTACATTTTCAAATCAATTTGTGTTTTGTACACGCAGACACATAGAGGGACATTTTTTTGGACCCTTGCTCACAGACATAAGTGCAAACAGTTTTTCAGACCATGAAAGTCTGAAAACTGAAAATGCTTTAGGTTTAAAATAAAAGGTATTTTGTGAGAGCCAGGGATGATGTGATAAGTTAATTTGCAGGCTACCGAGATTTTACAACATGCCTTAAAGCATTAGTCACAGAGACCAGACTCTTAATGCTCCTTGGCTAGGTACACTGTAAAAATACAAGACAATACAGGACAAGTTAGTAAACTTGTAATTGCATATTGAATTAAAGTTACCAGGCACTACCAATAGTGTAGCAGGTAGGACACAGTACTAGATAGAAAGCCCAGGTGCTTCTCATTTCAGTTTTAATCCCGTTAATGAAAAGGATGAAAAATCTATATTTTATGGATTCTGTCTATTATTTATTATTATACAATCAATACAAAAACATCAATAATATTTATTAAACATTCTGTAAAGTTATTTATGAAGAAAGTCCGTAGCCTAGTGAGGCAGCCTTGTTTTACATTTAACCAGACATAAAGCTATCGAAACATATCAGTCATTAAAATGCACTTGCATTGTTTTATTGCTCTTAATATGTAGGATTATTAAGTCATTTGAGTAGTTTAAAATAATTTTAAACACATAATTATTATAATTCAAGAATTTATCATGCTACCTTCTGGTGACTGCCATGGACTACATGATGGTTCAGACTCAGAAGTTGGTACATTGAAAGTTTTTTTGTTGGTAAGCATGCATTGAACATGGACCAATGAATCAATGGTTTACTACAATAAATTCAGTCCAAGTACACTGAGAAATTACTTATGAAACAAGACATCATTCTCCAAAAACATTATCATTTGAATTCAATTTATTATCGTTTTACCTTCTAGCGCTTGTATCTGACTTGAGCACTGTCCAGATGGATTTCTGCATGTCTGCAGACAAGGAGCTCCACATGATTTATAATGCCACTCACACTCTCCAGGTGAGTTGTAATAATCGCAGAACAATGCTGTTGGGACAAAAAAAAGCTTTTTTTATTTTGTTGATCTACCTCATGCATTACTGTGATCCAAACGTATAAATGGGAAGTAACTTACGACATATTTTGGGGGATCTCCAAGTGACACACACCCCAGCATCAGTACATGCATGAGCATAAGCTGTGATTGCTGAGCACAAGCATTCCCGATCTCCACCACTAATACAAGCGCATGTATCTTGCACACAAGCCTCGTAGAAATCAGATGGATTCACCTTATTGAGACAAATACAATCCCATGATCTATAACTACATGAAAGTAGAGTATTTCTGTAAAAAAAATCACTGTGAGTTAAACCTACTTGAGAGTGGCAAGCTGTAAAAATTTCACTCCTTATAATCCTGCACTGTTTTTGAGCCCAAGCTTTCCTGTAAGGGTTACTGGAGCAAGGGTTTTTTGATTTCAGTGCAATGGGACAGCTAGAGGACTCTTTCCAATTGTTTCCAAAATCCACGGGTTCTTGTACCAGCTCCTGGCTCCTTAACATGAAATCATTGTTGGCAATATCATCATAGTTTCCACAAAGACCACAAACAGATTCCTGAAAAGGTTAAGTAAAGTTAATATGGAAAAGATATAAGCAAACAATTCTTTATGCGTATATCTTATTCAATCTTTTGTAAGCATATAATTATATTTTATCTTTTGTCCGAAATATGAGTTATTGGTAGATGCAGTGTCTCAATAGCCAAGTTTTTGTACAATCTACTTACAAATAATTCAGTTTCCAAAAATGGTTTACAACAAGGACATGCTTTCAGGAAATGTATAAAACACAAAAGAAAATACATTTTATATTCATAATGTATGTTAAGAACATTTAAACATGAACAATTGAATTTTTGTGTAAATATGGGGTTTACTTTAGGTAGCAGAATTGAGTTTATTGTCCTCTTTGAACAAATCTTTATTTTTAGGTTTATCAAATCAGACCAACAAAACCAAGAACAAGAATCAAATAACATCACCAGTTTTCACACCATTTTCATTTCTTACCTTAAAATTTGGTTTGAGTTTAATGAAGATATTTTTCCTCTGGTCCCACATGAAAATTAGACCGTTGCTTGCCTCAATAACCATATAAATTCCTCTGATCATTATCCGGTAAGGAATATTAACCCCATCATCTCTATGGAGAATTTGATAACCTTCATCCGTCAGAAGGAACTCCTTGTTCTACAAAAGGTATATAAGGTTATTCCCTTTGGAAGCTGGGTTTTAAAAGATCATTTACCAACATTAAAAGGAGATCTCACCCCAAGCAAAAGTCTGACAGTTTTTGAGCAAGTGGTTCCAGTTGATCCACATGGTATGTTCTTAGTGAGAACTTTGAAAGTGCCATTGCCTTGGGGCTGATTACAGTTATCCTGTTTAGGGCACACACGATTTAAAGAATAATTAAATTCAATAATTAAAATAAACAAATAGTTTTCGATATGGAGAATTTGAAGAAAATAAAAAACAGTGTGGCAGTTCAGAGAGCTGAGCAGCAATAAATTTCCATCCATCCATCCATTTTCTTCCCTTTCCGAACCGCCAACTCCTCTTGCACATGTTTTATGCGGCGGATGCCCTTCCAGCCGCAACCCATCACTGGGAAACATTCACACAAACTCATTCACACTTTAACATTATGGATAATCGTTCTTACTCAATTCACTTATTCCGCATGTCTTTGGACTTGTGGGGAAACCAGAGCACCCGGAGAAAACCCACGCGATCACGGGGAGAACATGCAAACTCCACAGAGAAATGCCAACCGACCCAGCCGAGGCTCGAACCAGTGACTTTTTTGCTGTGAGACAACCGTGCTACCCACTGCGCCATCGTGACGCCTGGAATAAATTTCACTTCAGATAAAATCTTTTGTTTAGAAACACTCAGTGTGATGCATCTACACTAGGGATCACCAATCTGTTCCAGGAGGTCTGGAGGCCTGCACATTTCAGTTGCAGGCTTTGGAACTACAGGACAAGGTTGGTGATCTTTGATCTACACTATTAGATCAACAAAACCTCTTCTAGAGTTTACTCATGGGAAGCAAGAAACATAAAATGTCAAGGTGTAAAGCAGACATGGTACTTGTATTCCACAAACTTCATTTTATGCCAGCAAAAAAAAAGGGTAGTTAAAAGTTTGAAGCACTTACTCGTAGTAGTGTATATTCGCAGTCACCATTGAACGTGTATTGATTTCCATCAAATGTGATGTAGTGTCCATCTCCATAAACTGAGCAGTTTCCATGGCACAGGTCTGCATTACATTGCCATGCTCCTTCGTTACAGACACTTCAAATACATATCATATTTTTACATCAGGATTAAATAAAAGTGGTCTATGAGTCCTATGACATTAAATATTCATTTTAAAAATATGTTTTCAGTTATTGTTAAAACTTCACCATTCAGATCCTTGTCTAAGACAAACCTCAACAAATTATAAATAAGTGCGTATCGAACTTTTAATTTCAGAATAGATGGAGAGTATAAAACAAGTTCCACAGATGACTTGTATAGTTACTTGAAACAATACTGTGTAACTTCAGGATTTTTTGTTTGGGGGGACTTGCTACAGTCTGGCGATGGTTAGTGTCAAAGAAAGAGTTGTCTTAAAGAGCTAAGCTACAGCTCTAAAAGCCTCAGCCTTAAACGTCATCCCCACATAACTTTGGCTAAACGTCTGATACGTACACGTCTTGGTGCACTGTAAATTAAATCTTCAAGACTCCTGAAGTCATTGTTTAATTTATCTGGATTACCAGCAGAAATCAGTGTCTTGTTTATTTTCATTTCTGCCTGAAAAGTGTAGCTATTTTGTACTTCATTTATAATACCAGTGACAGCGGTGCGATCGTAAAAAAAAAAATGTTGTGCCTCCTATTGATTGTGAAAGATTGTTGTTCTATTTTTATAACTTCTTATCTTCTGTTTTTTTTTTCCTATGGGTAACTTGTGGCATGTCAGTCAGTTGTTGTGGCAATACTTCAACATGAAGCTGCTAGATGACAAGGGATTCGTTGTTTGGGATAACTGTGAAATGGCGTCCTGAGTGGGTCTTGGCCAAAGAAAGCTCCCATTACCTCCAGAAAGTGAATAACTCAATGAATGGGAAAATACAGGATATATTTTCAAAAACAGAAGTAAACAGTAATGTTCACGATACGCAAGAGAAATCTGCACCAACATTCACCCTTGTTTAGAGTTTTGCGGAAGCACTCTTTTCATCTCTTTTGCCTTCTATTGCTGCTTCTGCCATGACTGTTTGTTCATTTCCTTCACTCACATAACTTTGTTTATCATCTTCTGAAGGCATGAAAAAGTCCAAGCACAGACAATGCAGATGCTTTGAATCTATAAAATGCATGTAATTGAAGTCCTTTGATGAATGCAAGCTCATGATTGTGTTTATTAAATGTGTTTATTTTGTCAAGTTTATATTAATGAGTGTGTTTTAATTTCAATCCAAATGTGTATTTATAAATATTTTGAGCATTAAATGATTTTGAATGACGTGGAAGGAAAAGGGAAGAAGGGAGGAAATAAAAGAGGAAATGGGAAGAGAGATGGGAGATTGCGGGAAAGACAAAGAGAGCGAGGTTGGTTCCAGACCGAGAACCATAAAGTCTACTTGTAGTAGCGATCTGAGTTTTGTTTTGCGGAGGCTAGTTTGATGGAAAGCTGGCGTGCACAACGCGGTCTAAGGGAGCGCAGCGCTAGACCCATTAACACAGTGGGCCCGAAGTCACCGGAACATACCCCGAAGTGAGCAAGTCGTCCGTCACCAAGGAGGCACGCTGGTCTGCTGTGTCGCGAAAGACAAACTATGGATAATTACCGCATGCACTGTTTTCGCCATGGTTCTTCTTTCCACCTTCCACACGTCTGTAACTGAGATAGTTGCGCTTTGAAGTACTGTTTAATTTCTTTTGTTTCTACGCTGGACTTATCAACTATCGTTTTGGGCCCCAACGAGGTATATTTAATTTTTGTGGACTTTAAGACTATGCAAATTGCCAATGGACTTCCTTTTAAGATTTAGTTTGAATTTTTGTTTTGTGTCAATACATTTTTATTTGTTGATTTGAAGGTCTGAGCTGTATTTATTTAAGTTGAATTATAGCTTCCTGAGTGGTGATGATGTGCATCATTTAATTGTTTATTCTAATGTTCTATTCAAAAGCCGAAATTTCAAAAGGATTGTTTGAACACCACGCCCTCTCTCCTTAAATAAGATAGAAAGATGAGAGAGGCACTAAACATACTTTTACCACACCACAAACTTTGAAAGTAAAATCTAATGATTCGAAAGAGTATTTGTTGCTTTAAAATACATATCATTTTATTGTTTGTTAAAGTTGCTAGTCTAATGGGTCCTAAGGGTTTATTCTAAAGGCTCTGAAAAATGTCTAGTGAACTACTTTAATTAAACATTTTATAGTTTAGGAATTCGGATTTCTTTTAAAGATGGGATTTATAAATAGGATATTATTAACTTGGTACCATCTTTGCCTCGCTTAAAGAGTCACAAAAGCATGTTTGTGGGTTATAAATAGAGATGAAATTATCTCATTGTGTTTGTTTTAATCAACTCAACTGTCAACATTGGCTCCCAGGAATCACATATTTGGCATTTATGGGAATAATTTAACTGAACAAGTGTAAATTGTGAGTTGCCCACTTTTGATTTGTGTGATATTTCATAGTGTCAGTGTGATGGTTTCTGGAATAAATACACAAATTGATGACAGTTTTGAATTAATATGAAAAACAATATCATATACATTTTTGTTACAAATTTACCATTCTTGGCACTTTGTTCTCTCAGTCTGTCCATGTTCGTAGATTTTTCCTTCATGAATACAGGGGCACTTATTCTCAGAGATGCAACCTCTATTTGTAAGGTCGTCAAGCAGGTATCCTAAAGAAATAAAAGCAGTTGCTTTCTTTATTGTGAAATAATAACTTTTTGATCAAGCTTTATCCAAATTTGTAACAATCAGATGTAACCTGGAGGACAGAAACACCCTTCTATGCAGAGATCTTCACAAAGCTGAGCTTGATTACGATTTGAACATGTGTTTATGCAAGGGTTTCCACATTCTTGGTGCATCATATTGTAGAAAGAACAATCATTTCCTAAAACATAAGAAAGTAATAAATACAAATATTAAAAAAAGTAAAATAGTCACAAGTTTGCAAAGTATGTAAATAGCAACTCATATTATTGCTTATATTTAATTGATATAATTTGCTTATATTAATGTTAGATGCTGTGTATTCTCGCTTTTCCTTTTTTCAGTTACATTATTTCACAGAAGTGCATACATCCCTCACATTTCTTGTAAATATTTATTTAATCTTTGAATATGCAAACACTAAAGACTGAAACTTTGATACAATGTCAAATATATAATTGTTGATTGTTAATTGTATATATATATCGAGACGAGGTTACCAGACGATTGGCAATACACTGAAACTCAGCTGCTGCACAGTGGCCCAGATGATAAAGAGTCAAGACAGATGCACTCAGAAGTTTCAGGTGCTTCAGAGCCCCAAACACCAGGATGAACCCATCATTTCTCCCACCAACACCCTCATATATTTCATCTAAATATTGCACTAAACAACTCTGATGTGGACTCTTTGCACATTTCCAGTCGCTTCACATTCTGTTGTTCTGTTCTGTTGCATTTTACTTTACGCTTTGGTCTGCACATTATCTTCAAAGCACATCTCTTAAGCACCTTGGACTTCTAAAGTTATAGTTCTATTACTTTATCATTTACTACATCTATTTCTATAATATTACTATATTCTTTTTACTTTTAACTTGAGCAATTTACTTATATAACCTGTGTTACTCTGCAATGGTATTGTAATTTTTTTGTACCCTGTGTGTGCAAAAGCATACTTTGCAATAAAGATCTTTCTGATTCTGATTCTGAAGTTGAGTGCATGTGCTCAGCGTCATATTCAGAGATTGTCTTTGGGAAGTAGATGTATGACAGCTGGGGGGCTGGAGGTCAGTCTGTCAGTGTTCAAAGCATTCCACAAGTTGTAACTAATTGGTCTGCATGGCTGTTTTCCCAGAAGGAAGCCTTATCAAAAGATGTACCACATGGAAGCCCACAAACCATTTGTTGAAGAAAAATAGGCTATGTACAATGATTACCAAAAATCATGCCATGTTGTTTGATGAGACTAAGATGTTTGATATTGTGTCAAGCATGTGTAAACCAGGTAAAGAGTAGACAAGCAAGCGTCTTGCATATAGTTATGTATGGTGGGGAGAACATCGTGGTCTGGGGCTTTTTTTTGAGGGAACCAAGAATCCCAGCATATACAGAGAGATACTGAAGCAGAGTATGATCCCCTCCCTTTGGAGACTACCCTGCAAGGCAGTATTGCAACACTGTAACGGCGTCACACCTCTGATATAACCACTACCTTGCTAAAGAAGATGATCTTGATTGACTAGCCAAGTGTGTCACCAGAGCTAAACCTCAGTATCTTCAAACAAAAGGTGAAGGAGAGCAAGATCTCGAACATCCACTACCTACATGATGTTTTCATGGAGGAGTCTAAGGTTAAAGAAAGGCTAGAAAATAATGGTTTTGTTGTTGTTTGGAGACTCTCAATGTTTCTTAATTAGTTTTTTATCACTTCTCTATGTTTCACTGTTTTAGCTTTTGTGTTTTTTTCCAAGATTACCAAGTTTACTTACATCCTTTCTCTTCTTCTCCATGTTCTCAAGCACAGCAGTGACACCATGTTTGAATGCGTGTCTGTACTGCATATTTAAAAAAATCTAGTTTGGCCAAGCTGCCGTTTGTGTTTGGATTAGAGCTGTTACCAAGCTCTGATGTGGTTGAAATTAATGTTGCTAGTGTGTGATGGCATTATCTTTTTACATTTGTATTAAGAGCTTTACTTGCATAATTGATCTTAGCTTTTAAAATATGTGTTGTTCAGTGGAATAAATCACTTTTATGTATGTATATGATTAAATTTTTATATATATATATATATATATATATATATATATATATATATATATATATATATATATATATATATATATATATATATATATATATATATATTTATATATATATAAATAAAAAGCATTCATATCAGTTATACATGTAACATTTAGCACTGTTTTTAAAAGGAGTTACCTTGTAGTATTCCACAAAACTGATCAGTTCTCCAATAGTCTGGTGTTCCACCAGCTTGGATACATTGATTATGATACTCAGAAATAGTTCTGCACAGACAGAGGGACTTAGATCTGTTAGAGCAGAAGCATAGGTCCAGTTCACAGGCTTTGATGAAGGAGTCCAGAAGGACAAGGTTTTTGCAATCACTGGATGATTCGCCTGAGAAGAGCTGCTGACACAGTGTCTGTAAAATATAATGTTACAAGTGTATATGCATGATGATTTTGAAAATTATGCAAAACATGCTCTCTCAATGGGCTAAGTATTTTTATGTAGACCCATTACATTTTGGAGTGTCTAAATTACTGAAAGTTTTTTTTTAAGTAAGGGTGTTGTTGACCTTAAAAGGCAAAAAGCAACAACAAAAAATATTTTCTTAAAATATAATTTCTTAAAAAAAATAAATCACTACGCAGTGGCAGCAAAACATAAAGTACTAAGGAATATTACTAAGACGTCACAAAATATGTTATAAAAATATAGTGTTATAATTTTATAATGTAAAAACATTTCTAAATTATAAATTATTTATAATTTTGTCTAATTATTTGTTATTATGTAAAAAAAAAGATAGCACTTTTACATTTGTGATGTGAAAGTCTCAGGTTTAAAAGCTTCACTTTTGTTCCAAAACATAAAACTGCACTTTGCGATAAACTTAAATCAGCATTTTGCTTAAAACTTCAAATAACTTATGTGAATGCTCTGTCGAGGGCCTCTATTTTTTTGATTTAATTATTTGCTTATTATATATTTATGTAACAATTTACATATTTTTTAATTTTTTTGTGAATTTTTTTGTATTAAAGCTTACATTTGTGTGAAAAAAGTTAATTTTGTAGCGTGGTGTGGTCATGCCTAAATTGTGAAATATAATAATAAAAGCATACATTAGGAGCATTTAAAAGGTAAAAAATAAGACCTTGAAGCCTTCTTAGAATTTTGTGAAATTCCAGGCTAAATGCTAAAAAGTTGTGTGATATAATGTAAAGAAGCTTTGATTCTATGTGTGTGATGAACATGTGGCAGCATAAATAAATAAAACTAATCTGGTATATATCAAGCATTTTAATCATTTAGTTATGATTCGAGAGGTAGGGGTAGGGGGACCCGGAAAATTGCATACTCAAAGGTTCAATATAAACTTGAAATAAACACTTTAAATCTTTTTTTTATCATTGTATTGTAGGCAACAAAGCAATTTCCGTACAAATATCTATTGTCCCTTTTTTTGTTTTATCAGCTAGTTTTACATTTTAACAGGGCCGTTTGAAGGAATTTGGGGGCCCCAAGCAAAATGGACATGAAGGCCCCCCGCACGCTATATAAATACACTTTTTACTGTTAACAAACAATGAAATTATAATTAAATGTTTACTAATTATTAGTAGTGCTGTGAGTCGACTACCAATGCTTAAAAACATCACAAGCTAATGTCTGATGCACAAAATTTATTGTGTGGTTTTCCTAAATAGATTTTCACAGTGGAATAGTTAGTATAGCATGTTATCCCCCTTTCATCAAAACCTATTACAAAGCTATAGGAATGTCATGTCATTAAATATGATAAACAGCGATTCTGGAACAGATCTGCATCTTTCTTATCCCGTTAAAAAACATATTACAGTATGTAACCATATTCCGTCCGTTCAAAAAAAAAAGTTGCTCTAACTGTTCTTTACAAGCAGCATTTGCTGTCAGGCAGGTAGCTTAGCTAACATACATAAACATATTTCTGCTAGACTACCTACTGCAAAATTGCACCATTTGTACAAGACAAGTAGAGCTATTTTATGTGTGTCATTTATCACTTACCACTGCCTTATTTTTTATTATCCTCCTCTTTCTTTCTCTTCTTTCTTTTTTGGCTTCCTGAAGCATAATTCCGCTTCATGACTACCGAGGAAGTTTTGTATTTTGCCGGCAGCAGAGATCGCGTAGTTTGCGGGCTGCTGTCAGCGAGGGGGGCCCCTTAAGGGAGATCCCGATAACAGTGTCATTGCACTTTACTGCATTCACTATCAATGGGGCGCTCATGCAGTTTGTCGCTGCATTTTATTCTTGACCAGTCATTGTCTTGGGGCCCCAGGCCAGCTCGGGGCCCCAAGCAGTTGCTTGGTTTGCCTGCCTTGACGCGACGGGCCTGAACTCGACATGGTAACACAATGCTTTTTTTAACATTGACAATGATCACGAACTTGACTTGAAGATTTATTTTGTCGTCCTGGGATTGTGTGTGCGCGTACGTGTGCGTGTGTGTGCGCGTGCGCGTGCGGGTGTGTGTGTGTGTGTGTGTGAAACCTGATAAGTTAAAAACATTATCCAAACTTACCATGTTTTTGCAAGAATTGTTTGAGTCGAGTTTCTCCATGCAAACATCTGCTG
Organism: Danionella dracula; assembly: GCA_900490495.1. Taxonomy (NCBI): domain Eukaryota; kingdom Metazoa; phylum Chordata; class Actinopteri; order Cypriniformes; family Danionidae; genus Danionella; species Danionella dracula. The sequence goes on from UELW01000578.1 coordinate 15,097, forward strand.
AACTGTTAGTCTGTCTGAAGGTTTCATAATCATTCGAAGAGCTGTTTTCTTAATAAAAATGTAGACATGCACACAATATTAAATATACTTAGTTTACTTTAAATAAAACACCAAATTACTTACACTGCAGTAGCTAATACATTATATTTGTTATCTCGTACTTTACATTTCACAATCTAAAATGTTTATTAAAGTGAAAAAAATCTACTGTTGCTAATAATAAAAAAATGATGTTTATATCAATTAACTTCTTAGTTTAAAGACATTTCTGTCATGTACGAAACTTATCAGGTGTTTATGTACATATTACCATGATTGAGTGTCTCATTTTGTGACTGGATCCCATTGAAGTCTCCACACAGTCCACAGGTTTTATTTTGGTATTTCATGTGCAATTCGACCTGAATAAAATAATCAAGTCACTGCTTATTTTCACAGACACTTTTGCTAGTTTTAATATACTCACGGTGAAAGAGTCATCTTCATTCCACGAAGCTGTTAATCCCAGTTTTGATGTGATTTTGATGAAGGACGAAGCTTTGTAAATTAGAATACCAGCATGGCTAAAGGGCAAAAATGTCCTGATGGAAGAAAATAGATTTGAATTAAAGTTTTAAAAAACATACTCAATACACTGTTTAATTGCCTTATATTGCAGTTCTCATGTCAAACTGTTCTTGAATTTTCCTTTTTTTGTGTGTTAATTATAGTGATGTCAAAATTTGCGATGTTTTGAAAATGAATGTGTACATTTTTAAATGCCATTAAACCAAATGTACTGGAGCGCTTCCTGTGGCATGGAAACTCATGACAAATACCTTGTAGAAATGTTTTCAGACAACATTGAACTCCAAATAGAAGTTTAATAACTATTAACTATACTCTAGTATAAATGCTTTTGATTATGTCAGGCTACATGTGGAGAGTCTTATGAATAAATGTTTTCACCTTCCTGTCACATGATCCAGAAAACGAGAACAATACCTCCAGATGTTAATCAGAATCTAAAGATAGATTGAGCTGTTCTCAGGTTTCATAGACAATTCACAGAAAAATCAATGTTTAGCTTGATGTTATTCTGAAGCCGGTTTTATTATTTTAACAGAAAGTTTCTTTCTAAATTATAAAGAATTCTTTGTAATAGGTACCTCTGTATAAACCAGTGTTTCTCAATTATTTTCTGTCACGCCCTACTAGGAAGAAAAAAAACTCCCTTGTGGCCTTGTGCACTGTATTGTAAGTATAGTAAGAGCTGAATGGATTCTCGTCATTCAACTCCCTATCACACCTAACAAGACCATTTGGCTCTAATGCATTCAATAAACAGTTAAAATGTATTGAAAGACCATGTTTACATAAATAACTAAAACAAAGATGCTTTTAAACCATAGGTGCTGGAGATCAGGAGTCCTGCACATTTTTGGTTCAACTATCATGAAGCACTCCTGCAGTAGTAAATTAAGTTTTATTTATTTTTCACAAGTTAGAGTAGTTTGCTTACTAGTTGCAACTAAAATTTGCAGGGCTGCGGACTAGATTGGTTTATTCCTGCCTTAGACCATTGTCACATCTTCCGGATTTTGAAAGTGCCTGCTGATTGGCAACAGATTTTTTTAGATTCTGAAATTATCCAACCAGCATTTAAAAAAAATATATACTTTATGACTCAATCTTTCCATGTAAAAAAGGGATTGATTTGAAAATGCAAATAAAACCAAACCACATTTCTGGGGCTAACACTTACGGGTATCCATCAACACTGACAGATGTTTTGGTGAGGTCCAACACATTGCTCTCTAGCTTCATCGTGATGTTAGTGATGGTCGGCCACTGGTTTATCACTTCACGTTTGATTTGGATGTTGAAAGCTTCATCGTTTCCTCCACACATTGCAGACATTAGATAATTGCAAGTAGATGGGAGACGGAATAGGCTTCCATCGAACTTCATGAAGTGATAGTTTCCCCATGTGCTACAGACCAACTTGTTGGTGATAGGAGTGATACCTACCATAATGGGGAAAAAACATAAAAAATTTGTCATTTTGTTCCTAAACTAGGGCTGTAGTAACAGATCTTCACTAAAACCATCCATCCATCTTCATGTCGGCTTTATTCCCTTTCGGGGTCGCCACAGCGGAATTAACCGCCAACTCACTGGCATATGTTTTACGCAGCGGATGCCCTTCCCTGCCGCAACCCATCGCTGGGAAAAAAGCAGTTCTGAATGGCAGAGACTCACTAGAACCACATGTTGAAAAATCTTGGATGTAATCAATGCTCAGAAACAGACTCTGATACGGATTAATATCAGCATTAATCAAGGGGTTTTGCTTGATAATTTTTGGGACAAAAACATTCACAAAATTCACTGTAGGCAATTGTCGTATGTAGTGTCTACGCTGAAGGGGGTCAGGAAGGCATTTTTAAAGCAATTCACTGTGTTACTTTTTTTTGGTTTCACATATTTACAGCTTTATGATTGAGGTTCTTCAGTAGCTATGTCAAACAAGAAATCAAAGTGTTGGGTAGACCCAATTCACCAGGTTTAAGAGTGTTTTTTCTTAATTGAAAAAGTAAAACGTATTAATGAATTCATTTGTGATAATTAAATTAAATATTAACAACTGTGATAAATAAGGGCTCAGTGGCAAATATGTTAATTAAAAAAAAAAAAACTAATTTGAGTCTGAAGGAAAAGACATTTCATAAAATGTACACATTCTGTAAAGTGTAACATGATTTCAATTAGGTTGCAGATAAAATAAAAAGATTTCATTAAAGTACAATTACAAATTTTCCACATTTTTCCAAATATTTATTTAACTTTTATTTAAATATTGGCATTCTCAATTTGTTTCTAAATTGAAGTAGACAGTTCTGTTTTATGTTAGCATTAATTATTCAGTGAACTATTAACTATATAAAAGCTATTGGGATATATATATATATATATATATATATATATATATATATATATATATATATATATATATATATATATATATATATAATAAGAGCTTAATGCGCTCTTTAAAATGCTCTCATTGAAAAAAATTATTTAGTATAATCCTACGTAACTCATTCATTCATTCATTCATTCATCTTCATGGCTTTATTCCCTTTCGGGGTCGCCACAGCGAAATGAACCGCCAACTCTCTGGCATATGTTTTACGCAGCGGATGCCCTTCCCTGCCACAACCCATCGCTGGGAAACATTCACACACACATTCACTCTTTAACACTATGGGCAATCATTCTTATTCAATTCACTTATTCCGCATGTCTTTGGACTTGTGGGGAAACCGGAGCACCCGGTGAAAACCCACGCGATCACGGGGAGAACATGCAAACTCCACACAGAAATGCCACCTGCCCCAGCCAAGCCTAGAACCAGCGACCTTCTTGCTGTGAGACGACCGTGCTACCCACTGCGCCACCGTGACGCCTTCCTACGTAACTGTCTTAAATAAAATTTTAATGACACGTTTAAGGTTCAGGATTTGATTTTCGATAAATGTACAACCTAGTAAATGTATTCCCCTCTAAGTCCCACAGTAAACGGTCCTGTTCAGCTCACTTTAATAAAAAACACAAATCCTAAACACAGATATACTCCACATTCTAGACTTTTCTCTGGTCTGTTATCATGTTTGGAAGTCTACATAATAAAAATGCCCCATATTCTCTGCTTAGGACATCTCATGCTATCAAACTGTGAGAAATTATAGAATTTACCTCTCTGCTGTTGTGAAAATTAAAATCGTTATACTATGTTTATGTAGAAGAAATAATTCAAGTCTTAATTTCCATTTGAAAACAAAATTGTACCAAATGAGTGGTTTTAATGTATTTTTGAGTTTACGCAATTTTTAACCATCTTTCAGATTCCATGTTGAACTCATTCAAATAGTAAACTGACAAGATTATATTATACAAATAACAAACAACATTCATCTTTTGACATTTGCTTACTGAAATACTTTGATTTAATTGCTTGACTATACCATTCTTTTATTTTCATTGGCCTAACAACATTAATTAAAATGCAGAGGGGGAGGTTTCTTTACCACAGAATGTGTTATGAATAGATTTCAATTATTTGCCTGGGTAAATTTTAGTTTAATTTAGAGTTGTGCTTTTAATAACCATATGACTTAAAATACGGAAACAACATCTCTTCAGTCTTCAGACATTTAAAAAAATGTTTAAACAATAGTAAAAATTAAAGTAGAACAATTAATTATTTCATTTTGATGTAATTACATTTATTGAAACACAATTTGCCTAGGTCTTTCGAGTAAAAAAATATTGACTATTAAACTATTTTTATAGTATTCACTGAGCAATCAAGCAACTTAAGTTTTTAGTTCTTTAAGTCAAATTTTCTTTAGTTTAGTCAAACAGTTGTGTTTATGGCTTATTGGGTAAATTAATCTGATTGCATTGTGTTTCATATCATCCTTCAAACAGTTCAACATAGTACTCACATACAAAAAGCGTACAAACAATAAAGAATAGACTTCACTAATCAATGTCAGATTGAGATCAACCCTCCCAATGGCTTCTTAATATTGCTTAAATCTTGTTCAAACTTTAATTGTTTCTCCTGCTTATTGCATAACAAAAGAAGGTAAACTGGAAATTCAGGTCAGGAAAAAAATAATTTAATTCTGATCAAACAATTTAGTGAACCATCAGATATCAGAAAATATAAACCATCAGATCAATTAAGACATAATTGAGACGACAACAATAAGACAGTTTTACCTGCTTGTGAAGCACTTAGTCCAAAGTAAAGCAAAATCCACTCAAGCATCCAGAGGACAAACCGGATCTTTCTCTCCATGATCAGGCTGGGCAGTTTGAGGAAGCCGCGATCTGAAACTTTTCGTTTTATACCACACACTATTGTGTGAAGGCCAAGGAGGGGCAGAGGAAAACAGCAGAGTCTGTTATTAAAACCAGAGATAGTCTTCATTACCTTCATTGTTTGAAATATAGAGGTACTTGTGAAGAAAAGATTATTTAGATTTGCAGGCAATTTCCACATAATTAGAAAAGGTGCAGCTAGTTTCAAATTCACCCAAAATGTGGAGAAAATATGGCTATACATTTTGACTATAGATAAACTGAACTGTGTTTATTTCTTTAATTTTATTAATGTTTGTTATTTTATTTACTTTTACATAGATTGTCTGCAACAACTGACTGTCTCATTTTGTCTAATCTCTGATGGGAAAAATTAGAATTTGTTTTCTAATCATATCATGTAATTAATCTTCTCTTTTACAGACATGTCTTACATTTTTTACAGCGACTGTAACTCATCAATTTTATTGCAGTTTTTCTTCATAATGTTACTTTTATAAAGGCAAACCATAGACATTCTCAAATTATATCTTTGTTTTTAACTTTACTTAATTTTATTAGTTAAGGACACTATCAGTCAAGAGTTTGAAAACACTTTGGCATTCCTCATGTCATTATTCTCAAAAGAAACACACCTTAATTTAGTTTGAATAGTAAATATAGTGAACTAAGTTATTAAAGTTAAAGAAGAATCAACAACTCTTTTCAGCTATCTCATAAAAATAAATAATTGTGTAAGCGCTAAATGTTTCTGAAGCATCTGCCTCAAGATGAGCTGCTTTGATTGACTTTTTCTCCTTACAACACTATGTTTGACAACCCAAAGCAGCTCACTTGGGTTCAGATCTAGAGTCTGTTCCCTTTATTCCAGTCAGAAAGACATACGAATGCCCTGATTCAAACATCGTAGAGCTATGTTGCCCATATCCTGAATTAAAATTATTTGACAAGAGATATCAAAGACAATCTACACAGTCGAAAGCTTGTGCGTTTGCTCCTTTATTAGACAGGGAAATAAATAGAACTTCAGTAGTACACAATTGAATAATTATTCATACCCTCCATACAATGTAATTAACCATAAAACGAAAGAGAAATTGTGAATCGCTCACATTAATCCCTATATACAATATTTATTAAAACCAACTTTTTTATAGATTTAACTTTTTGGATAGATTTAAAAAACACATTTAGATTTTTATTTTTTTCATTGGATAATTGGTATGAGTTAAAAAGGAAGCTTGCAATAGTTTAAGAAGTATTTTCAATTGTTCTTGAAAACAGTGATTCTTGTTATTCTTGTTAACATTCTTTGGTTTGATATGTGTGACTGAAAAACACTAATTTATCAAATTACAATTGTATGTAAGAAAACCACAAAACAGTTAAATTAGTTTACTTTTCAATGAGCTTGGAAACTGAATAACTTTTTTTTCTGGTCAGCGTCCTTGAGAACCAAGAGGAGGACTGACTCATGAGGAGTTTTCAGTCTGTAAATAAATTGTTTTGTGTCGTGATAATGTATAACCATTAGACGTCAAATGGACGTATGCTAATATTTATTTAACCTTTTCTTCAGCTATTATTTGATGCATGGTCAAAGAAAAAGTTCTTAAATTGTTTCCAGGAAACCAAACAGATTGTCTGGGTTTCTCACATTAAGTCAGAGTAGAACAAAAGAAATATTGTCATTGGTTGGCAAAATGTGCTTAATTTTGTTTAATCAAAATAATCAGATTTTTAAAAAATGTGTAATTATTTTGTACTTATCATTGTAATTGTTTGTGTGCATTAAATATTGTAACATATTTTTATATGTTGAGTTGAAATGTTACATCTTTTTTTTTTTATATTTAACGTACAAATTGAATTAAGAGCCCTGAGAAGATTAGCAACCACTATCATAGACCCTAATGGAGTTCCAAAACCAATAAAGAGGCAGCTGACTTGAAATTAAGCTTATTAATGGTAATTAAAACTTAACTGCACTTTGGTAAAATAACATTCTACAAGGAATTGAAACCATTGTCATTTTATCACATGATATAAATTAAGATTTGCTACTCAGTTCCATACTTTGTCGTAGCTACTGCATGACCTTTCGGGAGGTGTTTACAAAATTAAATACCTACTTTCATACTATGCTGGTTAGAATGGCACCATATCACATTACTTTGCTATGTGATAATTCTCACAAGATGCCCTCAAAAGGTTGGGTGACATGTCTTGCACAGGCTCAAATAAAGATGAATATCTACTCAAGATCAAGTAAAGGTACAATAAATATAAAAAGAGAATATTTCAATATAAATTAGCATATTTTTTGTAAGTGTAAGTTTATATTTTATATTCCATTACACAACGGCGTAATAACCCTAGCGGGATCAAACCTTCTGGTTACAGGACGACTAACTGCACCACTGCATCACGTTTTCACCTGCTATTTGGCGCTTTTATGATATAATTTGAGTAGATATTTATTAACTTTAATATAATACACTTACATGTTCTGTAGTGGGATCGTGTAGAGTTGGTACAGATCCAAGTTTCAGTTTCAACTTCATAGCAAATCTTGCTTTGTACTGACCCTCATTCAAAAACAGACTGGAGCAAAATGGTTTAAGCCCAGATAAAGATGAATACCTACCCATCAAGATCAAGTTAAGCTACAATAAATATAAAAAGAGAATATTTCAGCAAAAATATGCATATTTCTAAAAGTGTAAATTTATATATCTGAATGGTTTTATGAAAAAAAAGTTTTTACCTTAACAAAACCACTTCCGGGTAAAAACAAGTTGTGGGCAAAATGGAGTTCTATAGTCTTTTCAACCGGAAGCAGGGGGAGGAGTTTATGGTAATTAATGGGTAATTTACATTAAAGCATTTACGGTTGTTGAACACAGGCTCTCAGAGGTAATAAACCAATTGTTGGTATTAAAACAAAACACTTTTAGGGGGGTTTGCACACATGACAATGAGCCACATTTCTATTTAAACAGCTGGAAAGTTTTGAGCTTTAAGGAAAAGCAAACTCGAGTTTTGTTTATATAAATGTTATAATACAATATACAAACAATAAGGCTTATGTACTGTTTTAGTAATTTTTTTAATTTTTTAGTTAATGTTAAAGATAAGTTTTACTGCTTCTCACCCCTGCCTTGACACAAAGCATACAGAATGAAATTTACTAACTTCAATGAAAGGATCTGATTCTCTCTAAGCATCTACCTGCCGCATCATGCAGATAAAAAAAACATGCAATAGTTTTTACCTGTTTGCTAAGTGCTGTGGGGTACATGCTATGTTGTTAGGTACGTGTGTGCGCTTGCTTTTGAAGAAATTAATTCATCCAAAACGTGAAAAAAAAATCTCTTTATGTTACAAAATAATATTTTTTTATTAAAAAATTATCTTTAGATAATGTTGTTGCATAAATACAACACACAAACCAGTCAACAAGCTTGTTTGGGTTCTAAATGTCCACCTGCACATGATCAGCCTGGACCTTAAATACATTAAACAGTACTCTGCACCCTCTAGTGGCAACAAAAAAAAAGATAAAATAACACACTACATGTTTACACAAGGAGCCATTTCCCTGTTCTAAGTAATGTCACAACATAAAGGAGTATTTTGACTAAGAAAATGTTAAAATAATTATTCTTTCATTGCACTGAACGATTTACCTATTTATAACTTCTAATAAAGTGCAACGCTTAGTTTCTGGCCAAACCATTGTGATTGCTTTTAGATTCATGCAGATCTAACCATTCTCTTCCTATTAGGAAAATTCTCAAGTAATCTTTCAATCATCCATGAAGTGCGTGGAGATCGAGAATCTGCAAAATGAACAATATCTCCATTCTCTCTAGTCCATTTTGCCTATAGTTATAAAGGTAAGTATTTATTTATTCATCTTTCCAAAAATAGATCAGAAAGAGTAGAGTAGTTGCTTCCATGTCCTCAAGACATACTCATTTTCTCAAAGTGGCTCATTAGGATCTCCGGATGTTTTGATGATGCCTCTAGAATTGAGAATTGCTTATCCTTTACATTTGTTCCCCTGCATCATCTACTGTTTGCTGAGCTAGGACTGAAGATAGACCTTTCTTACCATTCCGATTAGTTTTCAAAGCAATCCATGTAAAGAATGTTACTTTAATTCATACTTTACATATGCGCATGAAGGCGAACAGCTAACTTACCACTTAATTGATCGCGTTGTATTCAATTACTACAATTACAATTCACTTGGCAATATAGGAAAATTTTTGTCTCCTTCAAGTGTTTCTTCTGGTCAACAAAACTAAGAAAATGTGATATAGCCAGTGCTATCATTTTACATCGATCATAAAATGTGTGGTGTGTGTGTGTGTGCGTGCACGTGCTTGCTTGCGTGCGTGTGTGTGTGTTACCTTATTTCTTCACATTTAGAATTTAAACCATGTGTGGTGTTCTCGTTATTATTACTTTGACAGGGTTAACTGCCATTAAATTTTGGGGCTTTTAATCCAAGCAATCATGGAATTACGAGGGTTAAATAGTCGGAATGAAATTCGACACTTACATGAAATGAAACACAAGCTTCAATAATTGCTGTTTATATAGACTTTATTGTCCATTATGATTTAAACTCCAGATAAAATCTTTCCATGCAAACTTGAGACATACAGTAAACATTTCCCTGCAGTGCAAGTTCATGCACTAAAGTTTTAGATCGCTATACAGTTGGATCATTAACAAATTATCAAGTTGATATCAATAAACATTCACAAAATAAACTGCCACAAATGGACTAACCATTTGATTTTTGTGCTATTTTTTTTTTATTTACCTGACAGAAACTATTGATGCAAACATAAATAAGTCTGGAATACAGAGTGAATGCATTGTAATGTTTATTTATGTAAATAAATAAATAAATATTTATTTAAGTGTCTTCATTTAGAGGTCATGCTTATCTGATCTTACAGCAATATTTAACTTCAGGATTGTATACACTAAATTGGACAAAAAAAAAAGTTACATTTGTATTGTAAAGTATTTGTGTCAGATTTTATTAATTAAAACAAATAGGGGGTCTTTTCAATATTACGTATAATAAAAATTATTTAATTTCAGAGTATAATTAATTTTACCCTTTTATATTTGCATATTTAAAGCAGATGATTGCACGGCATGTTCAAACTTAAATTAAAACATCAAATTTGTGTTTCATTTTTCAAAAATACTTTCTTTGTTAATTAAATTTGGAAGGAATGAAGAATGAGGAAAATCTATCGTTGTCGGAGTACCAAAACAAACATTTAACTAATCAGCAGAAGGCATCTATGTTCATGGTCCAGGGTAGTCTTTGTTTGATTGAGGTCAAATGTCAAAATTGGTTATGATAAATTACATACTGCGCCTCAATTAAGTTAAGCAATAGGTTTAACTAAAATCACGATTGGAATTAATGATATGAAGAGATTACTTTTTAATAATTTCTTCAGATCAGAAATGGTTGTTTCCTTAAAGTATTGTGTTTGTCTCCATCAACTACTAATAAAATTGCTTTGTAAATTCTTGCTTAAAAATAATTCTTATCATATATATATATATAGAATTCATTATTGTTAACAATGAAAATAAGTGTGAGAATACTTCAAAAGTCTACACATTTTTTGTTCATGCACATTCATGTAAAAATATACTTTAGTGTAAACTATGTGTACTTTAAGTTTAAAGGATGTCGTAATGGGATTTGTAAATAAGTACTATTTTTTCAGACTGGTGTATGCGTAACATAATTTCCGTGTTATAGCATGACCCCTTTAATATGTTCTCTGCTCTCAATCCCTATTTGAACACTAAGATTAACTATAAAGTCTTGAAACCATGTCTTTTAACAGCGAACCTCCATTTCATTCATGTAAGATAAAACGTGAGGGAAATTACTGTAATCACTAAGATGATACAAGACTCACTCATGCATACAAGCTGTTTAAAATATTAATATTATACTGGGGGGGGGGGTATATGAGCTCATTCCTGAAAATATGTGCTTAGTTTTAAATGGAAAGGCATTTAAGAGGTTTTGTCTTTGTTATTCTTGGTTTTTTCAAAACAAGATGATGTTAGAGTTCATCCAACAATTTTCCCTATTTACCCTTTTCTTCTATTGAGCACAAAAAAAATAAAACTACGACAACTCCGATCAGCCTACTTAGTAAAATAAACTTGCAGTAGAAATTGCAGTAGATTTAATGGAGAAAACCCCTAAAAAGAATTAAAGCAGGTAGCGAGAGATTGAATCTGTTGGCAGAAACCATTGACTGTTTATTTACAATAAATAGCAGAGATCAACAAATGTGATCCTATAGGAACACACCTGTTGCTCTAATTGATGTCCTCTTGGCTTGTCCAAACCTAGAATAGTATGCATACTAGAGCTGGGTTACAACGAAAATTTGCATGACTCGACCTACAGGACCATATTTAGTGATCCTTGATCTAGACCAATGGGAAGATACTTTAATAGTTAGTATGCTAATATCAAAATTTTTACTAGAATTGTTTGCTTCAATAGACGTGTTGTAAACCTACCGTAATCTGGTTTGATTATCAAGCAACCCCAGCAAACAAGTGACCTTCACATCCATATTATGTCTTTTAGGTGAACTAGTTAAAGTGACCTCTTGTTGAAGGTTTAATAATGTGTTACAATCCTACAACAACAAGAAAAAAAAGGCTGCATCTGTTGAGTCGAACAGTCTTTCATTATTCATAATATTCATAATTATTTCTCTGACAGGGCTCAAAGGGTAGATAATGAGAAGAAATAGTGGTTGTTGATTTAATAAGTTTGTTTAGCGTTTAACTTTTTATTTAAATGGTGTGTACTTAAACTATTCAATTGATCCCTTACTCCTGGAAGGCTCGTTTGTTTGTTTATTTGTTTTGTTTGTGATCATAGCTCTAATCTTTGAATTATGCAGTCACAGCTTTGAGTTAATACTCCAGATAATATCACTTAAAGTAAACTTTAAGCAGACACTTAAAGCCAACCACACTGCTTTAAACTATGAAAATGTTATTTTTCACTTTAAGTTTAAATGTTGATTCAATTAAAGTGTATTTTGATTGGATTTATATTTTTCAATTGTTCATTATTTTATGCAGATTTCATCTGTAATAAAACCTAAATGACGTAACCAATTTTTGGATTTTTTTGTAAGTTTGTTTGAGCTCAATTTAAATATTTTTTTTATGGGACCCACTCTTTGGGTTTTGTTTATTTGCATGTAAACATTTTATGTAAACATTCCTACTTTTTTGTCTCTCTACTTGTAAAAATGATTCAATTTTATGACAATGACAATTATGTTGCTAAAAGTCTTGAGGTAAACTACATAACTGTAACTGACCTCACATGGCCTGTAAACATTTGCGGACTGGTTATAAATAGCATTTTTATGACGCTTTTTGTGATTCAAATGTATTCCTTACACCAACGTACACATTTCGAGCACTTATAGTTATTTATAAACAGACAGTTCACACAGAAGCAAAATTGCATCATTGTTTCTCAACACAAATGTAATCAACAAGAATGTTGTTCTTGTACTCCTTACAAATCAACGATCATCTTCAAAATATCTTTTGGTTTAACAACCTTTTGGAAACATTTGAGTGTTAATAGTAAGTAAACAGAGATAAATGCTCATTACTTGTGTGTGAACTCTGTCCTTAGCCTAAGATATTCTAGAATCAATGCTACAGTGGAAAGAATAGAGAAAATGACTAATACTGTTGTTTTACATCCTATTCCTAGTCTAAAGTAATCAGTGTAGATCACAGTGAAGAGAATCGAGTTTTCTTGAAAGCACGTCATGAGTCTAAATTGGTAAAGCCCAAGATATGCAAATAGTGAAGGCGAAAGTGGTTTTTAACATGTAAACGCTAAGAGATAGATCTCTCTTTATAGAGATGGTTAATCCAGAAAAAAGATTTCTCTTAATTTAAGCACCCTCAGATCATTTGTGATATCTCTGATTGTTTTGTGTTTTGCCATCTGCAGAATGTTGTTGATTTTCAGATTCCACTATGAATTGATGAATGATCCAGACTAGATCATATCAGACTAGAGTCAGACTAGAGCATATTGTTTATTTAATGCAAATCAATATCATGTAACAAATCTGATGTAAACCTAATTTAAAATAAAAATGTTTGTGATTGAAAGTGCAAAAAGCTGTGGGTATTCAAATTCATGAGTTTCTGTGTCAACTTTTACTGTATAGTAAAGCAAATAAGGTGACCTGGTTGCTTTTGAAGGTGACCCGAAGGTGAGTTTATTCTGAGAAAACTTTCCTTTCTGGTTGAACCATCACTTCAAGAATGTGATTTGAAGGCATGCAGAGGTTCTTTATAGTCTAATCGCTGGAGATCTGGCTCTCGTTGTGCAGAGTGTGCCAGCGCTCGATCTTCTTGTCTTTGTTCTTGAGGCATTCATACCAGTGCTTCAAACGCTCACCTTTGGCAGTGATGCCCAGCTGACAGCCTCCTGAGGATGAGAGATTAATGCTTACAAAGCAATTCATAAAGGATACAGAGTCATTAAAATTGTACACCTCTCCCTAGCAAACATAGTTTTGACTGGTCTTAGTGAAATATTAGAGAGTGGGAGGTTGGATTATGAAGTGCAGATTGACTGACTGATTTGCCATTTCCCAATCCAAATATTTATACTATACCTTTAAAGTAGATAAAAATGCACATACTTTAAAGTGTGTAAGGAGTGAATGTGAATGATCTGGGACACACTAAACGTCAATTGAGGGAAGTGGTTTTGACCATGTCATTACACACATGGTGTGCAATAAACGTAACCTTTTATTTCCTGTTCTTTCTATATAAAAACATTCAGACAATAGATAAAACCCTCTTTATATTACCATTAATTATTTCTGTGCTTCTTCTTTAAAATTAATTAAATTACATGGAGTGCTCACTTATTTGGGGCCTAGAGAAAACCGTGGTCCATATCAGCCTAACCCCAGCCTTACCTAAACTGGAAAAAATATATAAACATCTGGGCATTGTTCGGATTACTTTATTTATATATATATATATATATATATATATATATATATATATATATATATATATATATATATATATATATATATATATATATATTCTATAGTTTTGGGCTTTGGACATACTAATTAATGTAACACCATTAAAAGTATGATAAATGCACCAATTGGGGTACCATATCAATCATATTACATTTGGAAGCAGAGACTTCTAAGCATGAATGATCTTGGAAAAACTGATACGTTTTTGATCTTCACCAAGGAGATTAAAAATTATAAAATACAATTCAAGAATCTTACTAGATGGTTGAAAGGCTCAAACTAAGCAACCACACGATGGCCAATTCAAATGTAACATGTCCCACAATGCTAAAAAAGACTTGATTTCAAGTAGTCATATGTTTAGCTGGTAATTATCCTAAATGGAATTGGAGAAACTTTGAGGAAACGGTCAAATGGACCTCTCTAAAAAGAATGTGGTAGCCTGTTTGCATATTGAGTGTTCAGTTATCTAAATATCATTTTTAAAGAAACCAAAATAAACTTATTGTTAATCATCATAAAATCTTAAGAGGAACTTTGGTTTGAAAGTCACAGACACTTATGAAATTGAACTGATAAAATAAAGATGAGGACCTACTACAATTGTTTTGTTAATTCAAATGTCAACATTAGCTACTAGAAATTGCATCATCATCCTTTAAACCAGAACATTTATACATTCACATATATGCAATAGGCAGATACTTTTATCCAAAGTGACTTACAATAGATTTAAAATGCAAATTTTTACTACTAAAAACTGTCAACACTATATAGTACTTACTATCTATTGTAGATCTTGTATCTTGTACAACCAACTTTAACAAGACAGCGATATGAAAAAGCTAGATCATTAAATGATCTAAATGATCAATTAAAGATATCAAATTCATCATGTAGTTTCCAAATAAATTTTTTTTTTATTATTGGGGAAACAACAATACAAACTCTGTGGCCCTGCATGAAATAGGGTTTACTCCCTACACCTAACAACTAGTTACCTACGCAATCAATCATTTTAACAACTTATAAGAGTCTGTTAGAGCACTGTGGAGGAACTTTTGCTAAATACCTAATTTAATTGTTTAAGTTTAGATATCTATTTAAAGATATCTTAACATAAATTTTAGATGCTGTCATATATCTGATATCAACTTACTATGTTATTATGTTTTGTCATTTTATTTGTTTTAAAGGATTCCTACTGATGCCTTGGTTTTATACCATTTTATGAAGAAAAATAAAACATGTACACAAAAACAATAAATCACAAAAGAAATCTGCAATGTTATATTATTGTACACAAATAAATCTTTAAAAATGGAATCTGTATTTAAATAGATTATGTTGGTATAACTTTGAGATGCATTAGGAAAACGCATTTTTAATCAAATTCATTAAGATGGATTTAAAGAGTTTATTTCCAAAGCACCTGATATTAATTTTTCAGGTTCTCCACTGTTCTCTGAGCTCTCAGATTTGATCTTTTGATTTTTAAAAGCATCTTCTATAAAAGTGCTTTATTGACTAAGAACAGGTGTGGCAGGGCACAGACCTAACTATGGCAAGACACATGATGTTTAGTTTTAGATTTTACCCTTTATAAAAGAAACCTTCATTTATTATTTGGTAACTTGTGTTATCTTTTACTTTTTTATTGAATTTGTGAAATAACTCAATCATTAAAGCACGGAGGACTCTTTTTCACTCCACTGTATGCATTCAGAAAAGCTGTTCAAACAAGTACTTACCTATATAGTCATTACTTTTGCCGATGTCATAATCCCATACAGAAATATCAAGAGTTTTTTTGGCCAGCTCTGCATGTTTGATCTCGTAGCCAAATTCCTGAAAAACATTTCACACATCAACGATAAAGAGTTTGAAAGTGGAGTAAAAGTGACCAGTTTGCCAGATATGGAGTGACCCGTACCCAAAATTGGTGCTCTGCATTTAACCCATCCAGTGTACACACACAGCAGTGAACAAACACACCGTGAACACACACCCGGAGCAGTGGGCAGCCATGGCTGCGGTGCCCGGGCAGCAAGTGTTTCATCACTTCACCACCTTCAATTTGGTGGATCTAGGGATTGAACTTGTAACCTTCCGATCACAAGTCTTTCTACTTATCCACTAGACCACAACTGCCTAAGATTCTTAACTTGTTTCTACAAGTATCCATATAGCACACAGTTTTATTGAGTGTATATAAAAACGCACACATCTGGCATTGCAGGAATAAAATGTATTTTGAATGTTTTGGATGAAATCACCAGTCATGTCGCGTACAATAAAATTTTTCTGAACAGCTTTGAAAGTGAACACACCTCGTTAAATTCTGGGTTGAGAGTTTTCTTCTTTATCTGCGTCTTGTTCTTGGCTTTCTTACCCATATCTGGTTTCAAGCATCTGTACAGAAATAAACATCTGATCATTATCAATTTGAAGGCTTTTATTTCTTTTTCTAATTATTAAAATGCATTTGTAATCTCATTAGTGTGTAGAAACAGTTTGTTGCCTTTGGGTCCAGTGAAGTAGTTACAAAATAATTAATCTGTTGCAATAATACCATTTTTAATTAAAAAAATCATCTACACAAAAAGGCAAAACAAACCAGTTACAAGGATCATATGTAAATATTTTATATAAAAAGTTTTTGATGACAAAAAACACTTTTTCTTTCAAGGTCAAACAGCAGCATCAATCAAGTTGAAAAATAACATTTTACATTTTCACCCTTAGAGCACAAGAGATGATAACTTTTCATATGTAGTGCAACATGCATCAGTCAGGTTACTGACTCACATTTTCACAAAAGGATCAGAGTATCCATTTGCATCCATGGCAGCTAGATGTACACAGCGTACGACGCCAACAATCAGCCGACTCTGTTGAGTGTTGTACATGAGAGAGACTAGGATTCGACCCCGCTCCTCTTGCTCAGCACCTTCCTTCCCTGTCTGAACATGCACACAAGCCGTAAAATTGATGACTTTAGTTATAGAAATACAGTATTTTAGTTTAATCTCACAGTTTAACCATGTTAAACTCTTGCATAAATGTTGTAAGAAACTGAATTATGTCGTTGTATGATCTGCTTGAAAAGACCAAACGAAGCACAGGAACCAATGCGAACTGCTATCTTTTCACAGGCTCACCATGCAAAACGAGCCAATTGAAATGACAATGCAAAGAGCCAAAAACCAGTTCAGGGTGTCAGAGTAATATGTGCCCCGCTGTGTTTACTGAATCTGCATATGAGTGTGTTTGATTATCAGAAGCCCATGGGACTAGCCCTAAATTTACACCTACATTTCACCAGCTTTGTCTCTCGATGAGCCTCACCTTTTCTCTGAGAGAGCCAATCCTGTGTGCCTTAAATATCTCAAACTCCAAACAGCTTTGGCTAATGCTCTCCTGATTCGCATTCCTAATTAAGTCACACCTCTCTGGGAGGAGATTGGTCTGAAGAAGCTTTCAAAAGTAGATAGCAGACTGAAATCCTGGCCCTTTTGTCTCTGAAATCGGCCCATGAAGGAAGAGCTCTAAAGCTTCCTTTTCATGTAGTAAACTTGAAGTAAACAATAACTCCTTATTCTTGGTTCATATTTCATAGGCTGTATAATGTAATGCATTGTTTATACACATCAATGATAATAAATGTTTGAACCTTTTTCGGTCATTCTTCTTTTACTGAAACACATTTAAGGGTTAATAAGAATATTAACGTCAAGTGTGAGTAAATTTAAAGGTCACTGAGTGGGTTAAAACTTAATATTATCATTAATAATTAACATGCTAATTTATTTGGCCTTAACCAAGAATAATGGTAAAGATAAAACCTTTTAAATCAATTATGGAGTCAGATATATAAATTTATGTGAATTATTAAAAATCCTTTAGCACTGTTTCAAGACAGAACACGTGAGCCTTCAGTCCCGACTGGTATCCGTTTTTGGGCCAAGCACCGGGACCCTACAAAGTGGTGACCCTGCCTCCGTGATCGCCTGCAAAGCACAAGCGAAAAGTCTTTATGTGCTAAAAACTGGATTTAAATCGAACGAGTGGTTTGAAGCTCCCTTTCCTGCATCAGCCGTGGTGAGTGAAAAAATTCCCATTTCCATGTATTGCAATGTAATTACAATTTTGTAGCAGATTTTTGTAGCATGAGCCGGAATGCTCTTTAGACTGGAGACCGTTGAAATCCAGTTAAGAAATTTTGACTGCTAATTGTGTAATATGGGTTTGCATGAGAAGCTCCGCGGCTGCGCAGAACAGGAAGTCATGACAACTCTTTCTTTACAAGTTAAACACCTCCTTGTAGAACTAAAATCTAAAGGGCTAGATTCTCAATGGAGTAATTCTGAGCTAATGTCGTGGTATTTAGCTGAAGGTAAATGGTTGATGTGTAAGACAAAATACAAGAAAATCCCAACCGCTATGGCTTATCTCCTTCTCAAAAACAACCTCGAGACTTTAGCCAGAAATGAGTGCACGTTGGAAAGCACCAGAGAAATAGAGCGAATGCGATCCGACGAGCTTGGAAAACTGAGAGCGAACGTCAACGCGTTTGAATCTGAGAATCTAAACTGGATGAGAAAAGAGGAGGAAACTATGCGCAAAATCGAGAACCTAAAAGAGGAGCTGCAGAATAGGCAAGATCAGATTTATGCTCTTGAGAGAATTTGTGATGAAACCAGAACCCAAGTTCCTGCTGTACAAGTAGCTGCAATCAAATATCATAGAGAGACAGAGGAGATCAGCACAACAAAACCAGCGCTCTTGAAAAAAGTTCCACCAGAAACAAACAGAGTCGCAGTTTTAAAAACAATTAAAAATGCAGACAATGAAAATCAGCACCGTGAGTCGTCCTCTAACAATTGTTGAGTGTTCAAGACACACAGAGATTGTGGGATCGTTGCCAAAATCCGGTTCTTTCCAACCATACTGGGACAAATTAATGTTACAAGCCACAGTGTATCAGCTAGAGCCCCGAGATGTATGGCAGATAGCCATAATCTCTATTCCGGAGGACCTCAGATCGCAATTAACCCCTGAAATGAGGTCCGGCAGCATAATAACACAAAGAGAGGACGAGAGTGACGAAACAATATTTCTCCGTCTCAAAAAGGCATTATTAGGACCTCAGAGGACCAGCGCAGACAAATTGGGCAAAGATTCTCGAAGTAGAACAAGAAAGCAATGAACCATTTGAAATGTTTGCTGAGCGGCTTTGGTTAACTTATAAAGAATATTCAGGCTTTGAAGATGTACACCAAAATCATGTACCGCTCCTGGACCTGTTATTGAACAAGGCAGGAGTCCTCGTTCAAAATGCGCTTTTATTTGGTGCTGATCCAGCTGAACACACGTTTCAAGGCATTGTTAAGTGGGGATCAAGAATAGAAAGTAGATGGCATTCCAGATCCAAAGCATGTGAAGGATTTCAGACACAAGAGCGCAAACCAAAAATGAGATAAAGAAATGCATTTTCTGTCTGAGACCCAATCATCTTGTTTCAGACTGCAACAGAAAACACAAGAGACGCTCTTGCAATGAAGTCCCAGATGCTAGTCCTATGAGACAACTAATAAACTTGATTGGAAGTGAATATCAAACAAACACAAATCTCCTCCACCCATAATTCACTTCGTAAAACATTCATAATTAGCTTCTCAAAACATCCATAATTTGCTCCTTACAATATCCACTATTAGCCTTTGAAATTGGACATAAAAAAGAAAAGAAAAGCATAAGGCTTAAGATTTACTTGATAACTATGATTTGGTTCTGAGACATGGCAGAGACGAGTTTGTTTATTACAGACATTTAACAGTCTAATTAAGTCAACTGAAGTGTAAAGTGCTTCAGAACCTAATTATATTTTATCAGAATAAAAATGTTGGAATCATTTGTGATTAAAGTCAAACAGTTAATGTGCTAAAAGAGAAAGATACATGTATTATAAACACGCTGTTTTAAAGATCTGGTCTTTAAAATGCAGAGGTTGTGTTCTTTGTCTGTGAGTTTGAGTGCACGCAGGCTCAATGGAACGGAGATAGCAATTTCTGCATGTTTGAATAAAGGATATTTTTTATCAGCGATTCCTTAACCCACGATCAGAAAACAAACAAGAACATTATTACAAGTTTGATATCGATTGCAGTAAAAAGGGGCAGAATTTGTGCCCATTCATGGAAAAATATTCTTTGTTTACTGCCATCGATTTACAAACTCAAACATTCAATTTTATAACTATAATTGAAGAATTTTGCGCCCATTCATGGGAAATATTCTCTGTTTGCCGCCATTATTTTACAACACTTAAACATTCAATTTTATAACTACAATTGAATAAAATGATCGCATATGTCTAGAGTGTGAATTAACAAAAAATTCCCCAAAGTAAATCTGCAAATCAAATAATTTTTACTTACATTTCCAGAGCAAATAAAAAACTACAAAAAAGAAACTAAATTGAAACTATAAATTCCTATAGAGTAAAATACTGTAGCACAAAAAATGGCTTTGCCTATCTGCTCTCTTTGAATGCAAATGTCATAAGATGTTAACACCTCTGAAACTGGCTTTTGAAGACAAAAGCTCTGTTTTCTCTCTTTAAATGCAAATAACAGCAGATGTTGACGTTAACACCTCAGAACTGCCTTTTGAAGACAAAAGCTTGCTCCCACTGAAATCAGCATAGTGTGAAGCCTAATATTTTAATGACCTTTTCAGAAAACACTGAGAATTAAGGATATTGATAAGCTAACAATCTAGAAATAATCAAAGATTTTTTATCCTGTCATTGTGAGTGATTTCGCACAGATAATTGTAAGTCCATTGTCTGTATCCGTATGCTGCTGCATACTGTGAATCCCTTGGACAATTATAATACACCTCTGTGACCAGCTCATGATCAAGATTAATTTTTCACAACGATCCAACTTTAGTGCAACCTCTGAAAAAACATCAACGAGTTATTAAGTTGTACGTAGGAAACTACGGGTGATCAAATTAACCTCTGATTTACAAATTATCAAGTTGTACGTATGAAAATACGGATGATCAAATTAACCTCTGATTTACAAATAATCAAGTTGTACGTATGAAAATACGGATGATCAAATTAACCTCTGATTTACAAATAATCAAGTTGTACGTATGAAAATACGGATGATCAAAATAAACCTCTGATTACTTTGAAGATGATATTCAAGTTGCCCATAGTTGCTTTGACCAGTAATGCAAAATTCTAAATTAAATATGTTTCAGTTGCAAGTCAGGAAAGAGAATTTTGTTGGACAATAATGAGATAAAAAACCTCCCCAGAACCTTCATGCATACTCACATGGAATTGAACCTAAATGGCCTTTACATACTTCATGCACACTTCTAAAGTGGCCCTCTGTTTTAAAACAGCTTCCAAAATTACAACACAAGTATAAAATTTCTTCCCTCGTTGAGTATGCTTAAAATGAACACATAGTCACAGTTAAATACAAACACATAGACTTTGAAACACTTTTCTGTTTAACACATAGATCAAATGCAAAGAGTGAGAGTGTTTCTCCCACAATTGTTCAATTCTGGAAAAACTTACTTTGAAAACTTTGAGATTTTTTTTAATTTTAACAAGTTTCAAGATTCACAATTTTTAAACTGAAAATCTCAAGATTAATCTGTGAGACCAAAGGCTCACAGTCTTCTCTCTCTCTCTCTCTCTCGCTCTCTCTCTCTTCTCCTCTCTCTATCTCTCTCTCTCTCTTCTCTCTTCTCTATCTCTCCTCTCTCCTCTCTCTCCTCTCTCTCTCTCTCTCTCTCTCTCTCTCTATCGCTCATCTCTCTCTCTCTCTCTCTCTCTCTCTCTCTCTCTCTCTCTCTCTCTCTCAAATGCAGCCACATTTTTCATTTATAGTAAAAAAAAAAAATCTATCTATCATACTTTAGATAATAGCACAATAAATTTCTTGCATAACATGTGGTTATCTTTTGGGAGAATTCTAAAGTTAAAAAATTAAAACGTGTTATAGATCTATTAACAACTTGTACTGTAGAACTCTGATTGTCCTCTCCCTTGGGCAGCTCAGACCTACTATGCTGTGATTTATGAATGATAAGAGTATTTGTGGTCATAATTTTCCACTCATTCACCCAGATCAAGTGTATGTAAAGTCTACATAAATACAACTAAAAGGTTCAATGGTGAGAGATCAGATAATCAAGTGGGACAACCTAGTGGTCTACATGTCTTTAAAGGTTCTAAAACGTATTCATTAATTGAACTGATTGATATTTCCTTTGCCTGTAACATGCCATCAAGCCGTATCTTCGAATGACAACAAATCAACCAATGTAAAATCAATATATGGACATTCAAATGCTACCTAGGTTTCTTATACTCAATGATGTATTCGTGAGATGAATCCTTTTTGTGTGAAAGTTTGACATGTGCTTGTAACCCTTCCCTTCAGTCAATGAAGGAACACAGGATTCAGAGGACAATGAACTTAACCAAAGGATTACTTCCATCTTGTTTAGGAACCAGGTGAAAAATAAACCTGGCCAGTTTTTTCTACTTGCTCAGCTTGAATGTTTGCATTTTCCATATTTGCTTTGTACCAAAGGAATACTTCGGGACACTGTCAGATCACAGAGGACATTGACCAACATTGTCCCTGGCATTAGTTCACTCCATGTGCCAGCTCTGCAATGCCTTTAATAATGAGAATGTAGCGCAGGTGCCACTCTCCAGGGCAGGTGTCTTCCGAGCATCATGAGACCACAGAGGGATACATCATCCTAGCTCCAGAGGTGGCCCCAAAGCAGGCTCCAGCCAGCTATCAGTCCAGCTCCAGAAGTGAACTCCAGATCCAGCAATGATCCATCCATGACACCAGAGGGCCCCAACAGTTATTGGACACGGGTTCAGAGATGAGCTCCAGACACCTATAACGGCGCGTCTCCCTGTACCTGCTGGGTCCCTTGCTGATGTCATCGGCTCACCCATGGCTGCTGCTGACCTCCTCCATCCGAGCACGGGTTCAGAGACAAAGTTCCAGACATCTACACCAGCGAGTCTCCCCGCACGTGCTGACGAAATCCATGGCAGCTGCAGATCTCCACAGGCCATTCTTCAGTGTGTACACAAAGGGCTTTCAACGTCTCCCTGTGCCTGCCGGATCGCTTGCTGACATCAACCGCTTCTCCATGGCTGCTGATAATCACCACAGGCCATCTTCATCATCCACTGAGCCACCTGTATCATCATATGTTGGCCATACCTCCAGAAGCTTCCGCTCCATCACCTATGGGGTGCCCTACATCGACGCCATGTACACCATCCTCAGACACCTGACCCTCTTCCCTTGAGCAACAACTAACTCCATCTCCCCTTCTGCAACACTTCCCAACTGGCACCTGTGCACGCATTACTTCCAAACCAAGACTCAATCCCCTGTGGCCTTCTCGCGCGATCAAAAGGGGTCGTCTGTAAGAAACTGAATTATGTCGTTGTATGATCTGCTTGAAAAGACCAAACGAAGCACAGGAACCAATGCGAACTGCTATCTTTTCACAGGCTCACCATGCAAAACGAGCCAATTGAAATGACAATGCAAAGAGCCAAAAACCAGTTCAGGGTGTCAGAGTAATATGTGCCCCGCTGTGTTTACTGAATCTGCATATGAGTGTGTTTGATTATCAGAAGCCCATGGGACTAGCCCTAAATTTACACCTACATTTCACCAGCTTTGTCTCTCGATGAGCCTCACCTTTTCTCTGAGAGAGCCAATCCTGTGTGCCTTAAATATCTCAAACTCCAAACAGCTTTGGCTAATGCTCTCCTGATTCGCATTCCTAATTAAGTCACCACCTCTCTGGGAGGAGATTGGTCTGAAGAAGCTTTTCAAAAGTAGATAGCAGACTGAAATCCTGGCCCTTTTGTCTCTGAAATCGGCCCATGAAGGAAGAGCTCTAAAGCTTCCTTTTCATGTAGTAAACTTGAAGTAAACAATAACTCCTTATTCTTGGTTCATATTTCATAGGCTGTATAATGTAATGCATTGTTTATACACATCAATGATAATAAATGTTTGAACCTTTTTCGGTCATTCTTCTTTTACTGAAACACATTTAAGGGTTAATAAGAATATTAACGTCAAGTGTGAGTAAATTTAAAGGTCACTGAGTGGGTTAAAACTTAATATTATCATTAATAATTAACATGCTAATTTATTTGGCCTTAACCAAGAATAATGGTAAAGATAAAACCTTTTAAATCAATTATGGAGTCAGATATATAAATTTATGTGAATTATTAAAAATCCTTTAGCACTGTTTCAAGACAGAACACGTGAGCCTTCAGTCCCGACTGGTATCCGTTTTTGGGCCAAGCACCGGGACCCTACAATGTATTGTTATTACACTGAATACTGTGCTATGTCCAAGATAACGTTACAGGAACTGATTTAGGGACAAGGAACAATGTTTAAAATGTTGTCAAAAATTCAAAACAAGGGAGTTCTTGATGCTAAACCAACACATCACATGCCAATGCAGGGTCATGGCTAGCTGTAAAAGAGATTTCATTGAATGAGTCAATTAAGTTAAACAGTAAGCAACAGGAATACAAATACACAAAGTAAATGTAATTTATGATTTTTTGAAACTTTAGTTTTTTGCTCTATTTTAGAAAAGTTTGAAGGTCAGCATACAAGTCGATCAGATATTTTTCATTATGAACAATATAAATGCATCGTTCAAGTTAATCATTCTTTTAAATGAACAAGAGTCCAAAGAACGAACCATCAAAATGAACAAAACTTCCCATCATTACTCCTGGGACAACAGCCATACACCTGGCTGTTTTATAATCTTTTTGGGTTTTGTCAAAAGATGGTCAGACACCAACCAGAGAAGTTTTGAAAGTACATATTCTTCTCTTTCATGATTTCTTTCTCTGCAGTTCTTGGTCATGAGGTCGATGCAAGAATGTGTGTCAAGCGCCACTCAGCTGTTTTTTTATGTCCCACTCACATCATCAAAATAGTAAGCTTTCCATGGCTGTTCTCGTTGTGAAAAACTAAGCCTACTTGGTAGAACCAAACATTTTTTCATTCGCACTCATCGTTTGGCCAGATGTGTGACAAAGCGCGTTCATGCACAAAACTTCGGACCGAAAATTTTAATAGGTGTGTGATAACCTTTACCTTACAGGGGAATGGTGTAGTTTTTAGTTAAAATTTATAGTTGGATAGACTTTACAGTATAAATAAACAAATAAGTGAAAGGAAACACCAGCGTTTAATAAGTGCTGGTTCTAAAATAAAGCATCAGGACTAAATGTATTGCTAAAATGGATTGTTTTCTATTCGGATCTTCTAGGACACATCATTAGCCTTCCCTTAATACATAGAGAAACTCTTTACAATAAGGAGACATGAGCACTAGTTAAACATTAAATACAATAAATTACCCATTAATTTATGATGAGTTAATTACGCATTGGTGATGAGTTAAGCATTAATCGTGTACTAATTCAACCTGTACATGGGTCATATGAGTTTAAATATATGAGATTAAATATTGAGTTAACGATGTTGTGGCACCTAAAAGAAAGTACCCTAATAGTAATTAACTAATCATGAACTTTGGGATTTCAGGATTTTTATTTTATTTTTGTCCATTGATTATTTACTGGAGAGGAGTACAAGCCATTATGAACTTTTCATTAACTACTTATTAGTTTATGATTTTTTAATTAGTTAGTGATTATAAACTAATCATTAATATATGTATTTATTTATATAACTAATGTACAGAAACAATGAGTTCTTGTTTAATACTTGTGTTAACTCATAATTAATGCATCATTGACTCATCATAAATTAACTGCTTGTTAATTATTGAAAGCAATAAATAATGTTTGATGTCAACTAATTCCTAAATGTTAACAAACACTAAAGTATTTTCATCTAATTATACAAAATACATGTGTAAGAAGTTAAATGGAGTACCTCATCCTCATAGAGGGTGATTCCTCGAGCACCCCCAGCAGTCGATGATCGTTTGGTCTGTTGATGAATATGAAATAGCCAATTTATTTAACCAAAATTTTTTTTTAAATTCCATTACTATCAAATATGTTTGTGTTGAGCGTTTACCTGCACAACCCGTTCTAAACAAATGTTAAAGTTTTTCTTCTGATTGATCTTGAGTTTTTTCAGAGCCACTCTGGTTTCTCCAATAAACTCATTGTGGCCAAACTTGTCTTCGTCACAGACAGATAATCTGTGGCAAAATAAATCCCACAAAAATATGAACATTACTATTGTTTTACAGTATAAAATTAAATGTATGGATCTCTGTTGCATTTAGTCATATATATATATATATATATATATATATATATATATATATATATATATATATATATATATATATATATATATATATATATATATTCATGTATTTGTTCATATTAAAACAAATGTACATTTTGTAAAGTAACCAGTGAGATGTCAATTATAATTGTATCATTAATAAAAAGCATGGCTGTAGCACTTGTGTGTGTTATGTAGGTGAGACTAGAACCTGAGAGTTTTTCGCTGCATATCTTCATCTGTTAAGCCATGATACACCAGCGTCTCATTCCAGGTGGGATTTCTAGTGTTTCGAAGGGTTTTGGTGCGTAGTTTAGTCGACTGTGTTGAGATAACAGATGCTCTACTTAGTTATTTTACAAACCTATCAATCTAGTGCAAAGTATTTGTATGTCAGGCAAAATAAATTAAAAAAACGTTTTCACAAATCCTTACTCACTCAATACATGTTTTATATTATTTCAAATCGTCTCACCTTACTTGCACCAGGTAAAAGATGAAGTTTAACATATGGATCTGCCAGTCCATTTGAATCCATTGGCTTTAAACCCTGCAAAACATTTCAATGGGAAAAAAATAAAACAGAATTAAAGCATAGTATACTTATCAATCAAGAATGATCATATCTGTTTGTTTAGGAGCAGGCATGGTTAAATACATATACTACACTGACTGGGGAAAAAAATGCGCTAATATCTGCTAATATTTTGTGCAGCTGTAAATATTTATTTCATAAGCAAACTCATTTAATATTGTGTTTCATCATACATTCTGGTCCGTCAAACATTGTGCAGCATGGTGCCTCATTATTGTCATTCAAAAATATTGATTTTTTTTTTTCATTTTTAATTATTACATTGCATTCCCAGGCCTTGTGTTTCTTTACTGGAAACATTTGACAACTTGTATGCTTTAACAATATGCTACTACATTGACATTTTTCATCATGTTAAATTAAGTGGGAGATGTTTAAAATGATTTAAAAAAAACTACCTTTGCTCTGGTGATGTTGCAGTGGAGGCTGTTGTTCCCTTGGTCATAAAGTAAAGTAAACTCCAGGGATCCCAGTGTTGCTGAAATAATTATAGATGATAGATTACCTTAAGTATAAGCAATTCATTACATTTAAAAGCATTTGAGGAGAAGTCCATTCACAAGCAGGTTTTGTTTATGATTCATATTTCAGTGCTTGCAGTAAATTCACTGCTTTGCATCTTTGGAGCAATCCATTTTATTAAATCACACAGAAGCACATGCACGCACACTCACACAATTAAAAAAGTTAAACGCAACAGTGACATCTATTGGTGCATAGGCAAGCATTTTGCACAATTAAAAATAATCCCCCTTTTATCAACTAATCCAAAGGAGTTTTTATATTAAAAGTTTCTATATTACATTTGCTGTTCTCTGAAGTAATGGATTTTCAGCCTTTTAAATGAAAGATATCAAACAAATGAATTTATTATCCATAATGAAATTGCATAATAATGCATAATGAATTAATAGTGTGGAGTTCAAACATTTGCCTGCATCTTGGCTGCTTGATAAAACTCTAACTTGTTGTTTCATTATTCTCTAATCCCTGGTAGGGAATGTGTCTCAATTATTTCTTATGTAGATATTTATGTAGATTAGTATGTTATTCTGCAATTCACATTTTTAATTGTATAACATTGTTCAAAATTGGATTTTCCACTTTTGGCTGCACATAGCAAATATGTGTTTGAACTTAATCTAAGGAGAAAATGATGGGTAAGGAAGAAAATATCATCTGTATAATTTGAACACAATCTGGGGGAAAGACTCAAAAGAAACATAAGTCTACTCACTTGCTTCATCAGAGTCATAGCTGTTTTCCTCATCTTCGTCATCCTGTGGTGGTGGTGGTGCAGCAGCAGCTCGAGAACCCAGAGGCGATCTTGAATTTTCTCTTTGTCTCTCAGACACACTGCTGATTGAGGGATGAACGCCTTTCTCTGCTGAAGTGATGCTGCTGATAGGCGGTTGAACTCCTCGCTCTCCTCTTCCTGCTTCCTGAACTTCTGACAAGATAGACATTTTTGTTTTTCCACACAGTTCAGATTTGCAACAACACAGTTGATAGAGATATTATATTTTTTCATAAGCTGTATAAAATTATGGTGGCAGTGTCCATATCGGCCAGACAGTATGTGTCAACACGGCATTAAAACAAACAGAATTAAATCAACACAAAATCAAGCTTACAAGCATATTCCATAAATAAGTACAAAATATATAAATATTAATAAACAGACACAAATCACCAAATTGAATAAATATATCTTCGTAAATAAATTGACTTTTTTTTTAAATATCTCCAAATCACCCGAGTCTTCTACACTCCATAGTCAATTGCAACAGCAGTGTTAGCATAGCTTAGCATAGACTACTGAATCATATTAACCCTTGTGAGGTGTTCATATTGATTTTTAATCCCAATCAAGACATTTTATGTTAAAATACTTAAAACATATTTACTTTAGCCAGGAAACAAGTGATATAAACACCAAATACACTTTATTTATTGTATTTTAACCTTGTTTCTTCACATTTAGAATTTAAACCATGTGTGGTGTTCTCATTATTGTTACTTTGGCAGGGTTAGCAGGTCTTCCAGACCCATTGCATTTTTGGGTCTTTTAATTCACACAATCATAGAATTGCATACTAAAATTGTTTGTTTATGTGTCATTTATGTTTGTGTGGGAAGACAGACTAAAGGTAAGAATCTACCATTTTCACACTTTTAGATGCCCCGGTTCCAGTAGACCCTAACACTTTGTGTGTAATATAAAAGTGTAGGGGGTATACAGTGTGGGGTCATAAAAAATGTGTTCTGGTAAATGTTTTTCACAGAAAATGAGCCAAGGCCAGTGAAACTCAGTTTCAAATAAAAATTGCTTGGTTCATTTTTCTTTTAATAAAAACTGAAAACTAGAATTTTGTTTTGACATCATTGAATAATGTTTTAAGCTTCCTTCATTCAAAATGTTGTCTCTTTTGTACAGTTAAGTTAAACAACTTAAACAAAATATTTCAAAACTTGACATAGAGATTTGCGACATTTTTACAAATGTATGTGTGCGTGTGCGTGTGTGTGTGGGGTGGGGGGGGGGGCTGCTTATCCGAAACTTTTCTCTTCACAGCAGATTTGACATTTCTCTTCACCAAATTTGTTGTCAGAAAAGTCATGGCTAACAAAATAAGATCTCTAACGCAAGCAACAAACATGCTTACTCTGCTGGTTAATGGGCGGATTCCTTTGATAGGGATTATAGAAACATTTTATCAAGGAGTGATGGGAGACCTGTAGATGGGTTACCAGAACAGAATGAAAATATAATTATTTCTGTGTTTGTGATGCAGCTGCTTCCTCTTCCAAATGCGGTAAAGTTAGCTGCAGATTTAAAGATTCTCCCCTGATACTGAATACCATCCCTAATCACCTGCTGGTTTGACTATAAAACTAATTTTGAGAAAACATTTATTTTTGTATACAGCATTTTTATTGTAATTTGAAAAAAAAATTCTTAATACTGTCTGTCAGAATATCCTTTAATCACTCAGTTTGGATCATAAATCACTGTTCTTCATACTCTCTAAACATAAGAAATTAATTAGGGGATTCAAATTAAAATATTTTTACAAAATGTTTCTGTCCCTGCAATTTTACAAATCAAAGTTATGAACTTGCTATATGCCCCTTACTGGCCCAGGATTGGCTTGGTAGTAAAGCTGGAGGAAATGTCCACAGAGAAGACTGGGCTTCCCTGCTCAGAACATGGCCCTACCCTGAATAAGCGGATGATGATGGATGGACGGAATATGCCAATGAAAATTGCTTCAATAATGTAAGGAGCGTTGCAAACATATCATAATATATATATTTTTGCACAAGTCTTAATGCAGTTAAAAAAAAAACGAAACAGTGGCAAATCAAATTAATAGCATAGGGTTAGAGTCTGCAGGATTGTAGCCCTTCTGGGAAAAGCCTCAAATAGCCAGTTGATGAACTGCTGTCAGTCACTTCAGATGCCACCTGGTCATTTTAAAAATCAAGTTGGTAAATGACTATTTCTAATATTGTTGTCACTTGTCAAATAATATCTTGTCAAATAGCTGCAAAACATAATGTTTGTGAATGTTTTATTCTAAAGAATATGTTTTAGGAAAATAATAGTATACTAAGACAAATTAAAAGATATTAAAATCTGCTCAAATGTATTCAAATCTGTTGAGGAAAATGCAGCTGAACTGTTATAAAACAGCTGCAGATGACACATGAGAAACACCTACTCGAAGGTATTAACTAATCCAGGCAAATGGTCCTGAAGGCAAGGATTAGTTTCTCAAAGCTTTAAATCTGAAGATTTGCTTTAATTTTGGTCTGCTGAAAGATTTGTGACTTAGCAACTGCTCTCATCTGACACTCAAGCTTAAGGTCAGAGATAATTCTCACCCCTTGGGTGTTAATGGTTGGAATGAAGTACCCAGTTTAGAAATATTCTTGTTCAAATAGTAAAAATAAAAGCTACAAAGATCTTTAAATCCCACAAACAGTAACAAAATGTACCTAAATAGAAAATGAATATGTTCCAAATTTCTTGCTCTGTTTTTCTCACCTGAAGGGGTCTGTCTGGCAGCATGAACATTAACAGTTGTCTTCATCATCACTGGTGCATTCTGGGAGTTTCCAACATCCCTTTCCTCTTGAAAACTCTGAGACTGAAGATAAGCAGGTTTGGGGGCAACCTGAGGTTTTTGGCTGATCGCTGGGCTCACAGCTGAATCTGGTGCTTTGGTAACAAACATACATGTAAACGATAAAAAAAACAAGTTTAAGGAAGTGTCTGATGGTAAAAGACTGTGCTGCAAATTTTAACTACAATTATTAAGATTTGTAAGATTTGTGCCCAACAGTTCTTGGATTGCCATTATTAGAGGACTTCACCCTAATCTTGTCAATAGATTGATGGAGGGAAGGCATATTTCCAGGAGGCATGTTTTATACTTTTCTGGTTCAATTTATGTAATAACTTGAAACAATACACCGTGGACCGGTGGACATTTCTCTTAGAAAACAAGGGAACTTCTGTGTTTAATAACATTTCTGAAAATAACCTAATAAATGTGACAATTAAGTTTTTAAAAGGGTGTTCATACTACCTTGAAATCACACATGTTTCAGCTGTTCAAAGTCAGTCCTCCATAGATTATCTACGTGCTTTGTTACGATTGCATTGGTCCCATCTCCTGGACTAAGTGGTGAGCTCATTTCATATTAATCCCTCAGAGACTCAGTTTAGCGGCTCATATTGTAAAAGCTAGGACTTGAGGAGTTTTAGTGAATAAAATAGTAAACTGTGATGACTTCCTGAAACTGCAGCTTCTCTGGAGGTCTATTGAAAATGGGAGATAGCAGGAGCCTTTTGTAGTTGATTGGACGAAATGACCATTAATTTCAACATTTTTTGACTGAGAGTTTCCTAACTGAACTGACAGGTGGCAGTTGGACATCCTTGTAGTTCTGTAGTTCAATGCTACTGTTAACACATACAGTGAGTTTTGATGTAAGCCACTCAGCAAAAACTATATCAGGTTTTTGCCATGCAAACTGAAGACTAGTAATTCGTCATCAGATGTAAAAAATAGATGCTTTTCATCCCTCCCTGAACACACGATAAGCATGCATACTTTTAATATCTAAACATTTAGTTCAAATGTTGTAATGGTAAAATAAATGTTATAAGATGGCTCTGTCACATGGGCCATTGTTAAGTTTGCTCCCCTTCAAAGAAAATATTTTGGCTTTCAGATGTAGTTTCGTAGTTCTGTGACATTGGTTTGGTCTACAAAATTCTCAATCAAAATGTATTTAAATTAGTCACTATCTACTTTTCAGGTTATGGAATATTACACAATAAGAAATGTCCAATCTGGCCCATTTATATAACTAAACAACCAGAACTGTATTTCACAATTTAAAGTTAAGTTCTTTGCTTGGCATAACGATAAAGTGTGACACATTAATTCAATCTTCACAAGGCCCTTTTGTTAACTGCTTTGAAGTAATGCTAAATACTGACCACTAAAGAGTTATTTTTAAAAGCGTGCATACAGTCAAGAACAATTTGAAAGGTATATAATCAATAACTTATTTCAGTACTTGTTAACTCTGTAAAACATTTACTTCAGCTTACTGTGTGCACATTGTTTTTTTGTAATGAAAAATGGACCATTCACCAGTGATCGGTGCTTGTGTTTTTGGAGCTGATAGAGCTGCTGCTGGGGTCTTCTGAGGACTGGCATCTCTAGGTTTGGAAATAGGCATTGGAGAGGGTAAAAACTGTTTTGGCAGACCCTTGAAGAACCACGCACCAGAACGTTTCCAAACCTTTGAGAAAAATAATACGGAACATTCAAATCTCCTCTAAAGCTTATTTATGTAAAGCAAATTCCTTTTTCTTCTTTCAAGGCACCAAAACATACAGGAATATTAAATCAACAGCTAATAAAACAGGGAAATCAGATGCTTTTTTACACAAGCTGATATTGTTCTTTGGGGAATTTGCATTGTATGTGTATAAATGATGTAACAATACATTTATAATTTTGTTTTGAAAAAAGAAAACAGAATCTCTCCGCAACATTACTTCCAATTAAAAGTCAGCTTTTTCAATCTAATCGCTGTAATGAGACTGTTTACCCCATTTTTTATGTTATTCTCCACTTTGACCAGTGAGAAACCCTTCTGCTGCATTTACAGTAGTAATTTTGATGTGTGGTTGAGGAATTTTAGCACTAGCCAACAATATAACAACAATGTAAAATCATTACTCACTTAAAAAATACATTAATCATTGTCTAATCTAGCGTTATTGATCCCAGGCATAGCAGGAGTATTCGATTCAAGAATAGCTTTTAACTTTAGCCATTACCCCAACAGAGGCCTTAGCCCAAGCCTGCTTGTTCCTCCCTTAGCTTGTGCCGCTACTAAAAAACCCTCCTCTATGGGCTTCTGTGCCTTGCAGGAAAAACAAAACTGACATTAAAGAAGCAGTGATAGTGCTAGTGGGTAGTTCTTAGTTTTAACCCAATATACTAATTTGTCTGACATATCAAGCATTTCTGGCTTCTTGGATAGAGTCTTAAGCCAACAAATTTACAATTAACTTACTGTAATTCATGATAACATTATTGTTGTATTGTTTACATACAGATACAAGAAGTGGTCCTTTTCAATGGGTTGTGTAGTGAGTATTAAGGGGGACTGGATCTCACATTAAAAATTTGTTGGGATTATAAAAAGAAAACCTGGATGGATTTTAGTCATTTTAAGGGAGATTTGCACACACATTTCACATAAACCTGGAAAAGGGTGGTTTTCATGTAATGTTCCTTATGTCAAGTAAAACATTAAAAATTACATTTTCATAATGGTACATTTAACATTTAAATCTTTTAGTTTTTTTTACTTAATATTAGCCAACCTCTCTCTGCTCGCTGCAGATCTTGCAGAGCCACACTGATCGAGGACGAGTGTTTGACTGCACTCCACACTTTGTGCACATGTTCTGAAAGAAATGAGAAGATGATATTTTGTTAAACAGATGTGGTGGAATTTATGGACAATCAACAGTAGAACTTTATTGTAGTGGGCATTTTGAATTGGAATTTTTCAGCAAGGAGGCATCAACTTAATTATTTTCTATAGAACGAACAGTAAATTTAGTTTCAGAACTCTAGATATGCCTTGTAATTTCCCTTAAACAGTTCAGCTATAGCTAAATATTATTAATGTAATCATACATATTTAGATTATCTGGAATGAAATTCACTAGCTCATGAGCAGAGACACTTAAAAGTGCTTTTTTTATACACATTTTATACTGTTTTTTTAGCTGGGTGAATGGGTTTGATCGTCTTCTTGTGTGCGAGCAGCTCGGCTTTTTCCAATCATAAACTGGCATTGAATTAACTTGCTGTGCACAATAAATAGATAAACAAAGAGACACTGTTAGCATTTAAACAATGCTGAAATCAGCTTCTTAGGATGGCCTTGAGGAGTAGAAACTGATGCTCTGTGCACGGCGTACAGCTACTCAATACTTCCCATCATCTCATTTTAAAGTGAAAAGAAACAGATTTTCTTGTTTTAGGGATGAGCGATCCATGTTATACTGTATTTAACAGAATTTCCAAACAGTTGCTACTTTGAAATATGTTGTTCAAAAATTTTGATTTAGATTTAGAGATGCTTAGAGCATGCAATTTCAGTGAAGTTTACCCGTTGTATTTCTTTAAACTAGGGTTGGGCATCATTTGGGTTTTTTTTTGATACCGGTGACAAAACGATACTTTTAAAAAGATACTGATGCCAAAACGGTGCCTGAACCGACACTTTACAAAAGCCACAGTTTTATGGTGGATGACTCAAGAATACATTTTTATTGAACAAAAATGTAATGCGTATTAATGTTTTCAAGTATATATGAATATATAAGTAAATAGAAAGCACAACCAAATAAAAGCCATCTAAATGACTACAACAATTTAGCCACTTGAAAATGTAGCAGTTCTTTTGCAGAAATAGTACCATTTGTTAGTGTTAATGCAAGAGTAGCGTTTTGCAATTAACATCATATTACTGATAACCTACTAATACCTACTAATAACCTGTGGAAAAGCTGGTGCTGTCATCATTATAACCAGTGGACTTCTTTCTGTCATCGATATGGCTGAGGCTGGGGTCATCCACACCAATAGCGCCACCTGTTGTCCACAAACTGTTGAACACGGTGCATCCCTGTGCTTTTAAATTGGCTCTGTGTGCCCTCAAATGTTTCATTAAATTTGACGTACCTTTCATGTGTAATAGAGCAACACTTTCGACCATTTAGTTTTAGGCATTTAGTTTAATCCAAGTTGTTTAAATTAAGCTAAGCTAATAGCAGACCACCTGCTGCCGTGTTCCGTCAGAGCAAGAGTTACATTTGTTCTTGCATTCTCACTTCTCAGAGCGTCTTATTTGCAGTTGTTTTGTTAAAAGGGGGAGATGAGGGCTGGAAGGAGAGGAGGACTAGCTCATTTATCTTCATGTTCTTGAATTTTGACTGATGAATTTAATGAAAATGATTGGCACGGCCCGACAGCTCAGGCATTTTAAGTGGCACTGAAATTCATGTTCTGTTTCTGCCGGTCCAAAGAGGTACCGGTTCTGTATTGGCACCAGGTTTCGGTACCCAACCCTTCTTGAAACACCCACCATGATAGCACAAGCGGTGTTTCAACAGAGAAATTGATTGTCCTGATTGATAAAAAAAATAACTAATAGATATTTTTTTTAAATCAATCTATTTTTATAAGTTATATATTGTGTGTATATATGGATGTTGTGCTCTTGATCAACAATGTTAGACCATATGGTCAGGAAATACGTAAATATTCAAAATTAGAGCACAAAAAAACTAACCGTGAAATCTAAACCAAGATGCTACACCCCTTAACAATCTTGGACATCAGTCTGCCTCCCAAACCACCCACACACACACGCACACACACACACACACAAGAACATAACAAAATAAAAAATCAGTTCAGTTTGAATATTCACATATTTCCGTAATATGGAGGCAGAACATCAGTTTAAGCACTTTTTAACTTACTTAAACTGCTTACTTGGGCTTTTCTGTGCTATTTGGGTGCTCCTACAAGCCAAAAACCCCTGTTAGGGGAATTGGTTTCTGTACATTGCAATGAGTACATTAAGAGTGAATGTGTACTATAGCATTGAATATGCAACTAATCCATGTACCACAGCCTTTTCCCCACTGTCAGCTACAGATATACACCACCAGATGTATTAAGAGAGTAGACTGAATAAATGAATGTTGTTTGAGTATCCTGTGGCTGAAATCATTTTTTAATTGAATGAGTTTCAGACCTTTTTACAGTCCTCACAGACCACTGCTCGGTCTCCTCCAGCACCAAGCTGTTCCCCGCATAGCAGACAGCGAGAAACTCCATCTCCACAAACAGCTTTCTTCATGTTATCCAGACGATTCACCAGACGCCTGATAAAATAATGTTTTGTTAAAACAAGATCTGTTGAAATAAAACAGTCTGGTTTTTGGTCTCACATCAGACATGAGCAGATGTTAACTGTACACTTTTGTGAAGGAGATGAGTCATGCTAATATGAAAAATGCTATCTTCCTACTAAATTTGTTTGTCTTTGAGCTTCTGTTGAAATCTTTATTGGTTGGTTTTGAACACAAAAGAAGACATTTGGATTAATAAATCAATCCAGTCAGTGGCTGCTGTTTTTTGTTTAAAAACCAAACCAAAAAAATTGTGATGTGTAAGCAAACGCAGAGCAACAGCAGCAGTTTTAATCAATTATTGATCAGCGTTCTTGATACAGAGTACTCCTGCTTAAGCAGTTTGAAGCTTTAGAAGAAATTCCCATGCTTAAAAACACCCTGACATTGCATTATTGACAAAAAAGCATAGAAATTCTTCTAAATGAAACATAACTGTAATGATTAACTTGAATATGTTTGGAAACCAAAATACTTTGTTTTAATTTATCATTTATGCCATGGTCTGTCTGAAACTCTATTCTGATTGGTGAGATCAGAATAATGAGACTCTAACTGTGATGATTGTGATGATTAATTTCTAATGACTGCACTGATAGGTTGGTTTGTTCCTTCTATGTATCACTTAACACTGATCACTCAATGCAACGCTAGACAATAGTAATCATTCCCTGATTCTCTCAATGTGGGTTAATTAATTATTTTAGTGAAGTCTAACTTTATGGAGATCTTGGAGTGATAATCCAGTCCCTTTTCTTAAGGGATTATAAAGTAATACGAACTTTCAAATGGGCCTTCACCTGTTTTCATTTATATAAAAACCTCATATTGAGAGTTTTACATTGTTGACTTTCATTTTGAAAGCCAAATGGTATTTGCAGCAGAGAATATTGCTATCGCTCCCCCTATGCTAAAGCTTCAGCTCCCTTTCACTTGAACTGATGAACTGACTTGGGTGTCGGTGAAA
Organism: Danionella dracula; assembly: GCA_900490495.1. Classification (NCBI taxonomy): domain Eukaryota; kingdom Metazoa; phylum Chordata; class Actinopteri; order Cypriniformes; family Danionidae; genus Danionella; species Danionella dracula. Next base: position 52,571 of record UELW01000578.1, read on the forward strand.
GGTTGATTTGGATCAGATTAGGGTAAGTTCACTCACTGTTCTTGTTGTTGTTAAATCAGTTATTTCTTATGAAAATAAGTATTGGAGAAAATTATTGTTATGTGGTAAAGTAAGCAGCAGTGGTCACGGTGGCGCAGTGGGTAGCACGGTCATCTCACAGCAAGAAGGTCGCTGGTTCGAGCGTCGGCTGGGTCAGTTGGCATTTCTGTGTGGAGTTTGCATGTTCTCCCCGTGATCGCGTGGGTTTTCTCCGGGTGCTCCGGTTTCCCCACAAGTCCAAAGACATGCGGTATAAGTGAATTGAGTAAGAACGATTGTCCATAGTGTTAAAGTGTGAATGAGTGTGTGTGAATGTTTCCCAGCGATGGGTTGCGGCTGGAAGGGCATCCGCCGCATAAAACATGTGCCAGAGGAGTTGGCGGTTCATTCCGCTGTGGCGACCCCGAAAGGGAAAAAGCCGACATGAAAATGGATGGATGGATCGATGGATGGTAAAGTAAGCTTTATATTTAACTTTTTTTTCAAAGGAAAAGCCCAATCTGATATACATGAACACTTTGCCTAATCTCTTCCTCTCTAATTGTTTATTATCATAATCAATTGAATCAATAGTATTGATTGTCATTGATAAATGCTAATGATATGAACGCCTTCAAACTGGTACTGTAACAAAACATGGTACAATTCTGATAAATAGTTTGTTTTTGTCTACTTGTAAAGGTTCTTTATTTCTATGGCAAACCAAAAAAAAATGTTATTTGCAATTACAACAGTCAGTAAAAAATAATGCTTGAATTTTTATTGCAGTTTATTAAAAAAACCCTCTGTCTTTGTGTTTGAAAGATTATCATTTTCAACCTAACAGAAGTCAGGAGCGAAGTTTGGGAAAACTTACAAAACCAACCACCAACTTTATGCTTTCAGTTTTGTACTGCAGATCTACTAATAATAATAACTTAGGTTAATATTGGCAAACGATGATGGCAGAAACTGCATAATTCACATCAAACGTCACAAGCATCAGCATCAAAGCAAGATGTGAACTAACTGACAAAAATAATCATCACTTATTTTGTTCCACTCATTAATTGCAGCCCATCCCATCCATCAATTTTCTTCCCTTTCGGGTTGCCACCGCGGAATAAACTGCCAACTCTTCTGGCATATGTTCAATGCAGCGGATGCCTTTCCAGCCGCAACCCATTGCTGGGAAACATCCACACACAGTGTGGATGCTGAGAGTGAGCAGTCACACTCAAACACTATGGAGAATTGTTTTTACCCAATTGACTTATACTGCATGTCTTTGATCTTGTGAGGCAAACCGGAGCACCCGGAGTAAACCCACGCGATCACGGGGAGAACATGGATACTCCACACAGAAAACCCAACTGATCCAGCCGAGGCTCGACCCATCGACCTTCTTGCTGAGAAGACCATGCTACCCACTGCGCCACCATGACGTTCTAATTGCAGCCCATATACTAAAGGTAATTTAAATATTAATAACAAAAACTGACCAATCAAATGACCATGGCATGACCTGGATAATCAATAATTCGCTGTGCGAGTTGCTCAGTTGTAATGCACAACTTGGAGGCATGGTAACACTCAAATCATTTAAATGTAGCATTCTGAACAAAAAAACATTAAATAAATTCCTTCAACCCTGAAAGGATTTGCTTTATTTCTTTTGACTGCAAAAGCATCTGGTACTTCAGCCAGTAGAATTAGTTAAATAGCTAAAGATTCTTGGATGGTAACTTTTAGAGCTTGAGAGAACCAGAAAATATCCATGATCAAAACAATTCAATTAGGAATACTTGAATATATTTAATGCAAGAGAACCTGCACTTATTGACAGTATGTTTGAGAGATTGTCAACCCACTTGAAAAAATATACATTTCAAAAAAAGGGTTTCAAACAAACTGGTTTAGGTGGATGAAAATAATAATTAGTTCCGATCCAAGACTCAAAACATATTAACATCTCTCACCCAATTCTCTCTTGCTCCATGACCTCCATTTTTTCAGCCCGAGCAATAACGCTGTTAATAATCTCCTTCTCTTCATCAGTCAGTTCAGCACCGAGAGACGATCCAGACTGCACATGAACACCTTTCGTGCCCATCACTGCATCGGTCATCATGAAATCACTGCAAACTGTCAAGCAAAATACATCACTGTAAGTGTTTTTCTTGTTAGCAAAAGTCTGCTTAAGAGTTGTATTGACATGTTTTTATGTTTTGCCCTGAAGCATTGAGAGTTAAAAAGACTTTGACGAATAGAAAGAATAGAAACAGTCAAAAAAAACAACAACAACGACGACAACAACAACAGTAAATCTATTGATGGATACCTCAGAAGAAAATCAAACCTTTACAGCTATTTAGATAGAAATGTGGCTCTACAGTACAGTACATAATACATAGTACATTCTTTCATCCAAACAGGTCATCAAATAACTTTTTTTTATGCATGCGCCAACAATGACAGACGTTAAAAAAAAAAGAGTTACACAGTTTTCCACATTTGTTCACTGCCCTTATAAACTATTTTCTGCAGCTGGAATAAAGGATGACAAATTACATTTAAAGTCATAACAGCTCAAGTCTGAATGGTTGAGATGAAAAAATCAAGTTAGAGTACATGCTGTTTATTATTCATGCAGAGGAAAACTAAAATAGCAATGCAAGAGAAAGTGATGTGACATTTACCCGGATCGTCATAATTTCAAATAAAAATATGACATGCATTTTGAACTTGCACATCAGTGTGGAGGTGAATGTCAGTTTTATTTAAAAATATAAATTAAGTTTTAATAAGAAAACTAAATATTTATACATCTCTGATCTGTCCTTTTCCTAATGTTTTCATGCAGATATACAGTAAGCCGAGTACAGCGGCAACAGCATTAATATTTCACTTTGCATGCATATTCAAAGCATGCTTTTAGCAACGCATGATTTTTATGTTTCTGAATTTCTTCTTTAATCGGATTTTTCCCTTGACTTTAATCTGGGAATACCAAAGCATGTATGTCAGTCTGATCATATATTATGAAATGTGTTGATACTTGTTAACTGACAAAAAATATCTGAACAGCTTTTTGCAGTCACCATCCAAATTAGGGGAGACACTCTAATTTAGAGGCCAAACTATGGCACGGATATTGTGGACCTTATGAGCTATAAGTTATATTTTGAAGCTTACTTGGGTGAGCTGTCAAAGGAACTGCCCAAAAATCCTCCACTGCCCCCGATTTTTCAATGATGTACAATTAAAAAAGTAACTCAATATTAGCAAGATGCTTACAGCATACTGTGAACTGAACATCTAACAGTTTTCCAGACTGTAACAGAACTACTTTTTTTTTGCGTTTATCATGTTAATTATGTTTTATAGTCCTCTCAAGAGGGCGACATGAGGTAAATAAGTAACATTTTAGCACGATAAGCAACGTGAACTTTCAGGGTTAACTTTTGCATTCATTTGGGCATAAGAGCAACTGTTTATCACAGTTTATGTATTTACATTTTAAAGGTGGCCTTGTTCAGTCATACATGTGATATTTCCGTTGATATACATCTTCAATCAGGTTTGTTGTTGTTTCCTAACTATCTTTGGATGTAATTAATGACCAATGAGCAACCTCCAGCCCTCCCTTCTGATGTGCAATTGGAGGTGCCGGGACTGTTGTAACTCTGTCAGAAGTGAGCAGGTTCTCATTCCCTCCCATGTTAAAACTGCCCTAAGTTTGGAGCTGAAAAAAACATATTCACACCGCAGGTGAATGCAATGTTTTGTTATTCAGATCACTCGTCTGAGGGTGTGAATTATTTTTGCATTTGTTTGTTTAAGTTACATTAAAATGTAAACCTTTAACCAATCAGATGTCTATGTTACACCTATGTCCGGCCTCTATAGACCAATTTTTTGTTACCTGGGAAGTGGTCTCTGCCTCAAACATCACGCCAACCGAACACTAGTTAAACATCTGATGATTTTGGTACAAAAATTTGGAAACACTTCAAGAATCTTGAAGTCGTGGTTTGATTGGTTAAACTTATCGGGATGTCTAGTAGTAGTGAGGGTCACTTTTTTTCGTTCTGCCCAGAAACAACATGGAGGCATAAGATTGAGAACATCGAATTTACATTGTTTGTATTGAAAATGTTTGATTTTAAATATCAAATAAACATTGGATTCACTAGCTACAAAAGACTGTTGTGTGGTAACTTTTTCTGGACCTGAAACACGATGCTATGTCAATGTGTATGACACACAACAATTCAGTTTCAATCTGTGTAGTATTTCCACCGCTTAGCTGTTTAAAGTGTGTACAATTGATCGGCGAGGCTTACTAGTATAACTGCCCGGTAGTGACAGAAGAAAATGTTGGTTATGTGTCCATGTGGGGACTTGCGCAGCATAGCAGGGCCTACATTTCCCTGCAAGCTCAGAATCAGGTGACTGAAAAGCTTTGCTGCTATTGGCGATAACTAACAGAGACTACAAAATGTAAAAATTGCTCAAATCGCTTGCAAATGGTTTAATTAAAACTCTGTATTATAAAATCTATTTATAAAAATTTGGTGTAACAATTACATTTTTATATAATCTTATTTATACAATGTAAATATCATCATCGATATTATTCCCAACCCCCACCACCTTTTTCTGCACGTGCCTGATCCTAATACAAAATCCATGTTAATAAAATGCGTTCACTGTAAATTATTTAAAATATAATTAATGTTTGAAGTTTGCCATCAGCACTCTGTTCTGTCTAGAAATATCTCAACATACAGTAAATGTTGTGACTATGGATGCTTCAATTTCTAAGGGCATCTTACTGATTTTACTGTGCCAAGTGATGAACACCTAACAAGAGCCTCTTAATATGCAATCTATATTTGGCTGCTACAGCATCCACGCCTTCATTCTTTCTGACCGTTTTTCTTCTTTAAGGAAATGCCTCAAACATCGTTTTAAAGACTGGTGCGTTTCCTTTGAAAACTCAAAGGCAAGCGGAATAACTAAACCCTGCTGGAGAGAAATTTGGGTCATTTATTGAGGAAAAATACTTAAATGAAAATCGAAGAAACCAAGAGCCTAGTCATTTCGACTGACGTTTTAGCTAAATATTTTTGTCTATTGCAGCATTTTTTTTATAATTTACCGATTTGCGCAAATGAAGAGCACTTTCTGCGAAATGATGCTCGAGCTTTTCGACTGAAAGCCCCTTTATTTCTCAGCAAGTGTAAAAGCCAAGGCGAAGCCGCATTGAGATGACACACCTTTCTGATCTTCTCAACAGCTTGAAGCTTGCAATAGCCAGACTGAATCAGAAACACACTCTCTGGGAGCAAATAAGCTCAAATAAATGACCATTTGACCACACAGCATTGCTCAGCCATCGCGTCGACGTGGTTTCATTCAGCTCGTAGGTATCGATAGGCGGAACGCGTACATGTAGAGAGATTATTACGATTATTGGAACTGTAAACCCTTCACCCGCCGAAAAAAATAAGAAAATAAAGCGCGCCTGTCTGCTTTCATAAAGGATTTGTGTTACATCGCTCCAAAAAGTCCCTCAACGCGACTCAAATGCTCTTAAATAATCGTTGACTATTACATTTCGTTTTAGCTGTTTGACATACAGGATGGTCATAGTAAAAATACACAGATTCTGTCCTTATGCTCACCTGAAAACAAACGCCCACTGTTGAAGGAAACCGCCAGCAAACAATGCGGACTGAGTGAGGTCAGTTTTGAATCAGCGACTGCGCATCCGAGGGGGAGAGGGAGGGGGGGCAAGCTAGAAAGTATATCCACGAGCACACGTTTGGACACACCTTCTCATGATTTTTTTTTTGTGTTCATGACGCTCTGGATTCTCACTGGCAGCATCAAAAATATGAATGAACCAAATGTTAACAGTAGCAAAGTAGCAAAGAGCAAAAAACCTTGGTCGTCTCTGGAAAAATCATCAATTTGTTTTAGTAGTGCAGTGGTACACAGCTGTCAATTGTTTTTGACAATGTTTATAAAAAGGTTTGGTTTGTAAAGCAAACCTGGACATGTTCAGGACATGATAATTAAACACGTCTGAAAGATGTGCGGTTCACCTGCAAAAGACGTCAGAAACATCATCTGGAATCACATTTTGCACCGCTGTTGTGCCAAGACTGCTTCTCAATGTAATGGAAGAGAATAAGGAACAATGCAGAAGTGGCAGACCTGTATGGCAAGTCAAGTCTGGTCAAAAAAATTCTGACCAATGCAATAAACATAGACCAGTGAAAATTTCTGCTTTGGTCTGTTGAGTGCAATTTTGAGATCTTTACTTTGTCTTTGTGTGAAGCTACTAATGAGAGAGAGCATCTCAATAAGGTTGGTTCCCACAGTTTTGCATGGAAGATGAGAAGTAATGGTGTGGGGGTTCTTACAGACATACTGGAATAAAAAGAACAAGTGGAGAAAGCAGTATGAGCACGGAGAAGACCTAAAGCAGAGAAAGACCCCCGAATCAGCATGGAGCAGACTGAAAAGGAATCTTGGGTGGGTCGATTCCTGTGGGCCAGGGCTTAACCAGTCAAAATAGAACCTTGAGCGCAATAGACTGGCTGAAACTTGGAGAGGATTGTTGGTCAGAAATTCTGGGCAGAGCTGAGCAAACTGGAACTTGTGGAGGTGTAGTTTGGGGTCTTGGGAGCAGTTTGATGGATTGGTAACTTGAGATTATCTGGCAGAGCAAAAACATGTATCTTAGCAGACTGCGGTATACTTGGATTTACCCAAAATGCACAATATAAAATGCACTGAAATACCCAAAGTGAAATTTTTAGGGCTTGCATGCTCGGTTTGGTTTTGAAGTCCGATAATCCCAACCTTTGCTAAAAATGGCAAGTCTTGCCACAAAAGTGGCAAAAACTTTGAACATGTAGGCTCCACAAATCTGCTATGAATCATCATATTCAATGCTGAAAGCCAATTAAAGCCAAGCCCCAATCCACAGATGCAGCAAAATATTTATTATTTTTTTTTTTAAACCTGTAATTAATGTAAGGCAAGTCTTATTCTAATAGCCTAAAAACAAACTACTGAAGGTATTGAGCATTTATGTTACTGGTCAGGTAGCTAGACCATTAAACCTAATCCCAGGGTTCATGTTGCTAAAGGTGGCCCCATTCTTCTGATTAGAAGACATCTCAGCAAACCTACATTATCTGGATGAAGTTCTGTCAAAAATGTTTTGTCAAACTAGATTTGGGCTGATGTGTGGAGCAAACAATCAACAAGATCCTAAGAGTTTGCGTTTATATCTGAGCAGTTTGTATTCAGTTCATCTAGATCTCGGTGTAAAGAAAGAGCAAATAGATGTGTTAGGGCAAGTTGTTGTTGATGACAGCCTGTTTCTAGTGACTAATTAAAAAAAAAAGATTTGTGCAGGTGTAAATTTGGGCAAGTGTATGGGTTTTTCCACATCATATTTTGATGAGGACAAGTCCGACATGACTGGGTGTGACAATCCATGTGCCCAGCTGAGATTGCCGCAGCCACATGTGCTGCTGAGACTCCACGTCTGCACCCAGACCCTACTCTGAGATGTTGACATAGCTAGAAAGTTTACTGTAGAGGTGAGGCATTGATTTTTGAATTGAAGGTTCCAGGATTTCTGTAATGAAGGGTAGGTTCCATGAAGGTGCATTTGCTGTATTGTTTATTGAAAAGGGTGATTCAATAGTCAAGGGTCAGACTAGATCAAACAGTATAATTAAGGTGATGCCAAACTCATCAATATATCAACATCAATACATCACAATCCAGACTACAGGCAAAAGACCAAAGCAGTTGGTAGAGCGACCAGTCACAAATAATAAAGTCCAAATGGAAAGATCTAAATTAGGAATATCTATACTCAAATTTAAGTGTCTCTGAAACTGCACTTCGAGCATCTAGAATGTGACCACCAAGATGATATCCACCTAAACTATATAAAGATCCCAATCCTGATGATGATATAAATCCTAAGTTTCCAAACTATGTCATCTAAATTACTGAATAAGAATGCTTACATTGTGAAAAATATAACCTTTGTTTTATTTGTATTCATCATGTAGTGAACTCTGCCTTGCTCACACACTGCGCCAGTTAATATGGATTCAAAGGTCGAAGTTCATTCATGACCTCGGAGTGAAATGTGAAATTGATTTGTTAAGGCTTAAGGCTCCAGTCTGGGAATTGTGTTCATTTGATTGGAAGTCCGTAGGAGCTAAACCTGCAAACCAAAAAAATCAATGAATGGAAAATTAACATAATTGTTTTTCTGGGTTATGTGCACAATAAAGGTTTATTTAATTATAATTTATGGAATGGAATACATGTATCACATTTACAGGGGCAGTGTGTGATTTTTCGCAAATGGTAACTGTTCGAGTTCTTCATATCTAAACAAACTTTTAGCCAATCAGCAGGAGCAATCGATTTGAGGACAAGTTATTTATTGGTCTAGGTCAGGAGTATTTTTGTATTTTGTATTTTAGGAGTACTTAAATATCAACACTGACTCAAAAAAATAACACACTGTACCTTTGACCGGAAAATTCAAACATTGTCTTGGCAAGCAACGCTACAGATTCTACCTAATAAGTAATGGTCTTCTGGAGTCAACACAGTCCCTGTGCAAACTCATCTGTGCAACAATTATATTTATATTGTATTAAGAGCAGTTTCCCCTTAATTATAACCATAAAACAGTGGATTCATCCGATGATGATAAACATGAAACGCCTGTTACCATTTCATTACAGAGTCCTAGAATCAGCCTTGGTACATACCCCTAAGCATAACTGTCAGAAGCGATTCAACTAAAAAACAGACCAGAGCTCCCTCTGCTGGTGTGTGGGAACAACCTATGGCGATGGAGGCAATTAACTTCAGTATAGACCATTTTCACCTTAAGAATTTTCTTTCTTCAGAGTTAATTTTCATTGGATGTAAATGTACCAAAGTTATAGTTTCACAACCATAGTTTATTTTTTTGTAATATACTAAAACTGACAAAGATCTGAGACTGACTACCTATTTTTATCATCTCAGATGCTGTTGTAACAAACATTAAAAGAGCAGCATTTTAAAATGAGCCAAAACTGTTATTTTATTGGATGTTTCCATCTTTATACTTTATACTGATGCTGTTAAAATAATCAAACAGCTCACCTTTAATATTTTATAGTTTTGCTCAAAATATACTTCAAAGGCTAAATATACACAGCACACAACAACGCTATATTTATCCTTTTAAGTCAATTATAAGTAAATAGGGGGTTTAGTGTGTCGGTCAGGACCTTGAATCTTAAAAAACAAGCAGCAATGGATTGAAATGAGACCTTAAATATTTTTTGAGGAAATTAGATGAAATAATATCAGGTTATCTGTACAAGAGCTTGGTGGAGTCTTGAAGATTTCAGCTCCACATAAGTTACTGTACATGTTTTAACCTGTTGCTAACCCTGTTTCACCTCAGTATCTGTGTTCACAGGCAGCTTAGAACCGGCGAATTCATTTTCATTTGACACATCACACGCAGAGCAGATTCCTCATTCGGCACCCTCTTTAAGACTGCATCTAAGTTACATTGATTGTTTGCTTAAGGGTTAGCCTTTTCCAGAACCGGCTCAGATGCGTTATCTGCGCTTTTTTTAGAGCTTTAAAAGTAAATAGTTATTACCTTTTCAATAATGTCACTTCTTCTCCAAGTTGCACAATTTATTGTAGTTAGGCTTGTAGTTCTTGCATGTTTTTGGAGTGCAACAATAATCACCAGTCATGTGCCTTTTTGCATTCTCTTCAAATCTGAACATGGAACATCCCAGGTCAGTTTTCTCATCAACACAACTAGCACTTCAGCTCATAATTCTCTTGTTTTTTACTGGAAGAAGTGGACTGCAGATAAACTCCTTGAAGACTGTTTGAAGAGCAATGACAAGATGCTGGTTGAGCGTTATCTGTCAGTCTGTCAGAGAGAGAGCGCTCCCTGGGACCAGTACCAAAAGTTCAACCACTTTAACTTTACAGCATTTCTGGAAGATGATGACCTGTGCCAGATTACCTCAAATATGACTAGCTACACTTCACTGACTGAAAAGGCAAAGCAGATGGATTTGAGAACAAAACGCCGCAATAAGCGGGCATGGGTTTTCCCGGGGACTCTCTGGTGTGGAAGGGGTTCCAGTGCCAAAGACTATGAACAGCTGGGTAAGTTACATCACAGCTTTTACTATTGTAGTGATTAAATCAATTTAGTTTTAAACTAAGATTTTCCTTAAGGGAATTTGAATTTCAGTATTGCATTATAATATTTTTAAGTGATTGGCATTTGCACAGTACCCATTTTTAACAGCATGCCTACTGAACAATTGATTATCATGATGTGAGATTATTTTTTATAATAATGGAAAGGCTTGTACTTGTAACTGGTAAGATGCACAAGATGAACAAGGTGCTCATAGAGAGAACGAGTTAACCAGACAATGATTTTTGTAGATGCTGTTGTTTCACTTTTGTTTAATTTTCTTACTTTTAATATCGAGACAAAAAAAATAAAACAAAATTTTCGCTGTCATGCTGAGGTGCAAGAAGCTAAAGAGATATGGGAAATTTTATTAAATGCAGACAAGGAATATAACAACTAACAAAACACAGAAATAGAAGAAAACTGATAAATAGGGTTTATTAAAGGACAGGTGAACACAATGTAGATAATGAGGCTCTACACAAGTACACAGGTGAAGGCAATTATAAATGGACGCAAACAGGAAGTGATGTCCAAATGTTTTTGGCAAAAACATGCAGGAACGCATGGAAACGTTGTGCTAAAATTGGACAGACTGAATATACACAGACCTAGACATAAGAAAACACTAAGAAATAGCTAGGATTGTAAAAGAGGCGTTGTTATACTGGTACTGATTTGATCATTCTGTTCCCAAGCACCCTCCCAATCCCCCAGAAGTTTGTGTTCTCAATATCTCTTCTGATTTGTTCTTTGGCACACTTGAGTATTTACATAACACAAGCAACTACACATTCCCACCAGATAATGCTTAAACTATTCCACAGCCCTCCTCTGTGAGTGTTCCCGCGACCTGGTTCCAGAAGCAGAAAGATTGCATACATACAAATATCAGCCTTTCATGTGACCAAGTGTGCTTCGAAAATGATTGTGGACCCTACTGGGAAAACACCCTTTCAGAAAACATACTTTGTAAAACAGAAAAAAAAATTATTGTCCAAGTTAGAATGCAAAATAGATAAATAAATCCATTTACCATTAAAGTATGATTAATAAATAAAAAAGTAAAAATAAAAAAATGCCCCCCCCCCATTTTTTTAGTTATTCTTTTTTTTCTGCTTTAATGACAATAATGTGTTTATTGAGCTTGTTTTCTGTTTAATGCAATCTCGTATCACACCTGTTGTCCCACAGATACTTTATACGTGTGCATTTTTCTCATCTCACCAGTTTTAACAAGAGTAATAAATCAAAAACACATTTCCTGCCAATCTGTTCTGGCAGACTCTATAAATGCATTCCATTTTTAGGAAGAAACATAGGAGGTCCATGCAACATAGCCTAGTCATGATAGTTTACAACATTTACCTGTATGTTATGTGACAAAAAAAAATCAGTTGATTACAAAGCATGCCCCAGATGCAATGATAGCAATTAATGAATGACAGAGAAAATGTTAAAAGTTTTATGATTTTGTTTTTTCACATAGACTTTTCTTTCATGATGTAAAACTAACAAAGAATAAAGCTTGCTTTTTATTGCTAGAAATTCTTGCTTTTTCAGTCATTTGTTACTTCCAAGCCTGCTTTTTGAGCCCTAAAGGAAGTATAATTTGAGAGAAGCCTTTTCAGATCATAAAAGATTCATCTTGATTTACACTTTTTGTCCTGGTTTAAAAACGTTTCGGTTTTCTTTAAATATTTCAAATGAATAAATATTTTGCATAAACTTCTGCAGTTTGGAATGTAAAATAATCATCATTTTATTATGTCCTATTGCTTTGTTGTCCAGGTATGTTTGAGTATGCAGACCGTTGCTGTAGAGAGCACGATCATTGTGAACACGTCATTCGTTCCTTTTCTGTGAACTTTGGTGTCTTCAATCCAACTTTCTTCACAGTTTCTCACTGTGACTGTGACCACAGGTGAGATCTTGTGTGCCGAAGGCTTTACATTCCTCTCATAGGGAAGCTCCCATGAAAAATTCCTAATTTCAGCTCCTAAGGGGAGACTCTATGAAGTCATAACTCATGCTTTCACCCCACTAAAGCCTTGATTGCCTCAAATGAACATGAAAAAACTCTTCTCTTGGAAAGAATGCAGGGCATCTATAAATGCCCATAAAATATAAAAGAGTATAAAAATATCACATGGTATTTCATTTATCAGCAATTATTTCACTTTTTGTTTAACAGAAAACACAAAAACAACTGAAAAATGTCCATAAAAGCATCATTTAAGGTGTTAAGCATGAAATTTGCAAAGAATGTCTTTTATTCAACATCTTCTTGTTTGTTCTAATTCCTTTAAGAATTGGTAATTTTTCACTATGCTCATTCTCTTCTTTGAGCAACAGTCATATTAATAAAAAATATGTTTATCATATTTTGTCTATAACAAACGTACCCTTTCAGCAAAATGAAAATTGCTAAAACAAAAATCTACCTTTACTCGTGTTATGTTCACTGCAAACAGTTGTGAGGTAGGCATAAGGAAACCAAACAATATTACACTAACAGAAAAATGCTCCATCAAACATGTAGTGAAAGCTATGCTGCTTGCTCACTAGTCTTTCAAATAATCCTGAGATTTTAATATATCCTTTAATGAAAAAGTGGTTGCTGCCAGACCAAATGCTTTGTAAGGTGATGTAATTCCTTCCCTCCAATCGGAACAACCCAGTTGGTATCTTCCAAAAGAGCTGTTTTTGTCTGCTCTGGCCATCTGTCTATGGTGTCTTCTAAGCTGATCTGTTAACCTGCTGATTTGATGCAGGACATCTCATGTCTCTGTAGAATCTTCTAGACTGCTAAAGCTGTGGAGACACAGAATGAACCAGTCTGGTGTTGACCATGATGTGGTAGTAATGCTACGTCTCCTGTGTTACACCATCACAAGGTCAACCAAACTGATTGTGGAGACTCGCTTAACACCATCTGGGGAGATAAGTGTATTTAGGAAATATTTGCCATTTTTCTAAAGCGTATTAGTCTGGCTCAACCACACTAGACCTTGGGCTGCCTAGGGCTAGTGCCTTATAGCAAAGGTCCTGCATCAGATGGCAGCAACTACCCTTGTGCATGGTTTTAATGTCTTATAGGGGCATTTATTTAAGGGCAGATGCCACTTGACCCTCCACAAAATAGGCTTTTGAGACCTTATCAGATGAGACTTGTTTAGTTCGGGTGCAATGCAATTCATTACTTCTTTTTGACAGCTCTGGTGTGAATGGTCAACTTTTATCATGTTTCTGCAGTTGAGTGATTTGACAATGTAAAAGTGACAGATCGAAGTGAAATACATGTGATCATGTCAAGAGAAGTGTGAATGGTGTCCTAGCCAGGAAACTCTTCACTATACTCTACACAACCATGCTGACCTGTAGGTGGCCATCAAATTAATGATATTAAGGTTTTAAAGAATAAATCTACTGTGAAGCTAAACAACTACTCACATACAAGGATATACTTGTATATATGAACTTCAAGTTGCTTTGGAAGAAACATGCAATACACAAAATAATCAGATTGCTAACTCTTTGCTGCCGATGTAATATGTATTTTTGTCTCTGTTAGATTTAAGCAATGTCTCCTCAGTGGCAATGACACCATCTCCAACATGGTGGGCTACAGTTTTTTCAACGTCCTTAAACTGCGCTGCTTTGACTTTATCCAGAAGAGGCAATGCACTCAGTACAACTGGCTTGGCTTGTAAGTCTATTTTGTTTTTACTTTGAACTCCATTTTGATCGATTTGTCTTTTGTCTTTAAAAATCTGTGAAGGTTTGTGAAATGTTCAAAACTGTTCAAGCATAATTTTTTCAGTTTCTTTTCTTTTACAACTTTGAATTTAGTTTTAGCAATTTACAAGCTTTTTAGGGAATATCTTTCATTTTATTCAGAAATGTCCTGTTTTCTGTTTTACCATAAAATGTGCTCAATCAAATAAATAAAAATATTCTAGCTGCCTTATTAAAAAAAAAAGGCAGAGTGTTAATACTGTGCAAAAATATGAAGCCTTATTTATAAGCACAATTGGCATGCCGTTTGTACGCAGGCTGTCATCATAAATATATTAGTCGTTAATCCATACGTTACATTGCTATTCAATTGCATTTGTATATTTGACAGTTGAGGTACACATTTCATGATATTTTTGAACACTTTTGATACAATAAATATAGCAACTAGTTACAGCATGTATTTAGATTTTATTTAGTGCAGTGGTTCTCAAACTTTTTTCACCAAGTTGCACTTCAAGTACCGCCATAATGAGTAACATTAAAAAACACGCCCTCCTGTTCAGCTATAGTTAAGTTCACTTCAAATAAGAGACAATATTATTGCTAATATTTTTTTTTTTTTTCATTTTAGCAGCAGCATACAGCCTGAACATTAGAAATGTAATGATTAAAATTTCTATAAGTATCAAGTTTGATGGTTATTCTCTCTAACTCCTTTTTCTCTGTCTCCTATCTCTTTTTCCCTCGCTCTGTCTCTTCCTCTCTAACCCTCTCCCTCTTTTCTCTCTCTCTCTCTCTCTCTCTCTCTCTCTCTCTCTCTCTGTCTGTCTCCCTCTCTAACCTCTCCCTCTTTCTCCATATATTAGACACATGTAAACATGTGTTTTACAATTTTGTATTAGCTCTACTTTCAAGTGCTCTCAATATAATAATGAGATCTTTCAAGACTTTAAATATTGTTATGAAATATGACGTGTTTATATAAACTCTGATCTACCTTTAGATACTTGTCTCGGATGTTTGGTTTCTTCAGATCAGCAGCGCTGTTACTGTACATTAACAAAGTGTACCAAAAGCTCCTGCTAAATCATATTTTAAATCGGGATTTTTCTGGACCCAGACAATAAACCCAGACAATTTTTGAATAAAACATTCCAGCAGCAGACATTAATGATAAATGAAGTTTTAAGGTTTTGATTTACCTTTAAAGAGAACATATTCCTGCTGTGATAACAGGTGCATGCCCCCGCACAGAGGGGTTAAATGCTTCACTTTTAAACAACCTCAAAGTGATGTTATATGAATTACCTGCACAGGATTAGTGCCAACAGCCTTATTACAACAATTACTCCATTTTCTCCTATTTAAAATGAAACTCGATGAGAGATTGGGCCAAGGAACAGAGCGCTAGCGCACTCCCAGGGCTGCAGCAGCATTGCTCAATTATCCAACATTATCAAACTCATTCTTGCTACTCCTGAGGGTCAATCGACAGATTTACCCAGAGTCTGGAGAGAAGAACCTGTGATTTCGTTGGACTAGCCTAGTGTCCTTACAAAAAATCAACCTATGATTCAACCTCATGGCCGATAATTTTTTGTTTGACATCCACTCACACAACCACTGGCTTCAAGTACCACAAACTGTTTTCAAGTACCACCAGTGGTACGGGTACCACAATTTGAGAACCACTGATCTAGTGGACTTAAATCCTACAAAATGTCTAATGATAACATCTTTTTTTCTGCAGGTGTACAATGGTTAAACTGGCCCCAGTGGCAGTGATGAAAGAGCCAACAGCCTATAATTCTACCAATCTGACCTCTGAGAAACCCGAGATTCCATGCATGGAAAAAACTGTCAAGTTGGCTCAAAAGCACAAAGGAAAAACCTCCAAAATGAAAAACCTGTTAAAAAATCCAAAATCCTGCTCACCAATTTACCACAACAAAGAAGACCGATTTCAGCTGGGAGAAAAAAGACCGTTTAAGAAAAATAAGAGCCTGCAAACAACTGAAAACACTATTGGAAAAAAATATATGAAGTCAAACTCATTCACAAATGTTACAATGAGGCCACAGAAGAACATTTCTAAATCAAGGAATAAAAAAACAATCAACTTGGATAGGATAATTCAAAGCACCCCGAAAACCCAAAAGATCAATGCCACTTATTCATCCTTAACCGCACTGAATATTAAACAAAAGCTAAAGACCTTTATAAATCAAACAAAACCTGTTTCGGTAAATAATTCCCAAAAAATTGTTCTTCAAAACAAGAAAAAAAGAGGTAACAAACCACAGAAACCCGGTCACAAAGGAAAGAAAAGAGAAAGGCGAATAAAACAAAAACAAAACACAAAACACTGACACATGGAAAGAAAATAGACTTATTTTCATTTATGTTTAGGTGAGGTTATGGTTTGTTTTTTATTGAGGAAAAGAACTGAAGGCATTTCGATGAGTACAATTATCTCATGTCTTTATCCAAAGCAACTTTCAATGCAAGGAAAGAAACATGTATTCGGTTTTTGCTTTCCCAGTAATTGAACTCATTGTCGTTACATTGTAATAGCCATACTCCATCAAATGAGCAACAGGAAATGCAAAAACATAGCTGAACTGTAAAACAATACATTATACATTTGAAAACCTCAATGGCTAGAGGAACTAATTTTGCACGACACAATAGGCAGATTACTTTGTTTAAAGGTACTGTTCTTTTGCAAACATTTCAATACTTTAAAATGGCTCATGTTTAATTTTTACCTTTTTTATTTTGGGGAATAGTTGGGTTTAACCCGTTGCCCTTATGAAATATGTCAGCTTCATCTAATGGCAGCCCTTACCATACAACCAAATGTGGGTCATTCCCATTTAAATCAAATGCAGGTAATAACATGTACTTCCTCTAGAGGTGCTGTTCCATTCACTTGACTAAATACCGTTTTTACTAATGCTATAACAGCTTTTTCAACACATTTAACAAGTTTGCTTAACTCATAACACACAGAATCAGTTAAAACACAAAAGTGGCAAAACAGTTAATTTCGTGCTCAAGCCCCCCCCCCCATTGTAAACAAAATTCCAAAAGCTTGTACAATAATACAATATAATAATAATTTTTTTTACACACTAATACATATTCTCTTCTATCATCAACCTTTAGTCAAGAAAACTTTTTCATCAGCTGAAATTACAGAAACTATTATTTTATGATCAGTCTGCCCTGTGTGAACATTCTCTACAATATTGATTTATTGGGTTTAGGATGCAGGATTTTTTTCTCTTTTGCTGCAGTAATTCAATAAAAAAATTAATTTCCCATCTCAGAGTAGCTTCATAAAATGTACAGTTTATGTATTCAAAAATACAGACACAGAATTGCTACAGTACAGACAGACAAAGAACAAGATATACAAACAGAAAAAATGGAATTATGATAATAAAAAATATATCCTGCCAACTCATTTTCATTGGCAATGGAATAAAATGCAGAGAATATTTTTGTGTTCCAAAGCACACTATGAACAGCAGTTCGCATTGACTTTAGTCTGTATAAATTCTGTTTAGAACATGATGTTCTAACAAACAGTGTGAAAGCAATTGTAAATTTGGCTTGTGTGTGAAAGAAGTTCAAGCATTTAAATTTGTGTTAACTGGATGCATTCTGTATCAAAAAACAACAAAAAAGGGTCAATTGTATAGCCTACATAGACAGACGCTGTGCTAAGAGTTTAGGAAACTTTATTTTACAATAGAGTATTGGAAAACTTGTCATAGAATTTGTGAACAACTAATGGATTTCATAGTAAAGTAAATAATTGTTTTCAATCTATTAGTGTTGTGCATGTTTCTTGTATAAGTAAACTTTTGCAAAACTACAATTTCTCTGATATAGCCCTACATAAGCCTGTGCCAAGATGTCTATTTTTTATACATTTCATTCATTTTGATTAATTGTAATAGCGGAATGAACATATGATATGTTGTTATTATGCTATACGAAATTATTTTATATATAACATCCAAATTACATTATTTGTATATTTTTGTAATGAAAGCCACAGAGGTTTACTTGTAGATTTCACTGTAATTCTGAAGAAAAAAACAAATATATCCAATGCAAACTACTGTCTGGGTGTTTTTATGCATTTAATGAAAGCTTTACTTAAAAAATAAATAAATAAATGTTACGACGCACAATCACTTGAAAAGTAATTTTTAGAGTACACACTTGTCAAAACTAAAAGTTTAAGTACCCATTTAACCAAGTATAGAATCAAACATTATTTGTTTGGAATAAACAAAGAGTGTCATTTTGGAAAGGTGTAATGTTTGGGCACGTTTTTACATTTAATTATATATTTTTCTAGTTAATTATTTGTTAATTAGTTAACTATTTAGGTTTTAAATCTTTAAATCAGATTCACCATTGTAGGTTGTTTTTAATGACTTTGTTGAACTTAGACTGAGGTTGTTTTATTAACAATTCTCTGTAAGAATTGGGTTCTTCAATATCATCAAACAATTCATTAAATATTGTTTTTTTTTATTCAAATATTGATTCAACAGAATTTGATTGATTGTTAAAGGTTGAGCTTCCGTAAGGAACTACTAATATTTAATGCCATTCTATCTCTTCTCCAAACGTTTTCAGATGGCAACGTTTCACAGCCATGAAGTAACAATTATTTTGACAGAAACTTGGCTTAAACTGGATCACTTTATGAATAATCAGCCTGAAGCTTTAGACAATTTGTTACTTTAATTTGCTGTGGTATGCTTAGCCTAATCAAATATCCTCAGGTCACCTAGATCACAGGACCACCCAGCATGCACTGTCAAGAATATCACACAAATCCAGTAACCTGACTAACAGCAGCAAAAATGTATATCTTTCATAGCCACAACTCTTCTGAGACTACATTCCCCAGAAAATCCCACATTACATATATTCTGTCATGTTTTTCTAACACTTCTTAATTGGAATAAAAATTCAGAACTCACAATGCATACATCATCATTTATTACAAGTTAGTTTCTAAATTCCATGAAGCTTACAAAAACATTTTTTTGTTATCAACTTGTTACAACCACATTGATGTTTCTTGAAACCCATTTCTAACCTCGGTCTGCTCTAAAGTCTTAAAATAGTATGTGAGAAAAATAGCTCAAAACCGTCATGAATAAAACAACCACTGCAAATATTTAATCTTTAATATTAGAAATGTTAGCATCATGGTGGCGCAGTGGGTAGCACGGTCGTCTCACAGCAAGAAGGTCGCTGGTTCTAGGCTCAGCTGGGGCAGGTGGCATTTCTGTGTGGAGTTTGCATGTTCTCCCCGTGATTGAGTGGGTTTTCTCCGGGTGCTCCGGTTTCCACACAAGTCCAAAGACATGCGATATAAGTGAATTGAGTAAGAACAATTGTCCATAGTGTTAAAGTGTGAATGAGTGTTTGTGTGTGAATGTTTCCCAGCAATGGGTTGCGGCTGGAAGGGCATCTGCCGGATAAAACATGTGCCAGAGGAGTTGGCGGTGGCGACCCCGAAAGGGAAAAAGCCGACATGAAAATGAATGAATGAAGGAAAATGTCTATTTTTGACACAACACACATTTCAAAACAGTCCTTTTTATCTGTTTTTGCTCATCATTAGTTTATAAATACAAAGTATTCAAAAAGGCAAAGAACACATTAATCTTCCAACAGATTTCCAACAGATTTCTCAACATAAACAGAAGGAAATGAAATATGTAATCCTGGTTGCTTTTCTTTTGTTATCTCGTATAACAGAAAACATGACAATGAAATGGTTTCTCTATTTTCTTCACATTTTCAAACTTCAAAATATGTCAACAATTTAAACAAATCATTCTTATTTCAATCTTGGCTTGCTTGCATAATACAGTTGTAACAAAAAATGTTCTTACTTCACTTCAGTAGGAACTTTATAGATTTAATGATTAATTACTATTTACTCTTTCTGCCATGTAAATTTACATTTATGGTATTAAAATTTAATGATGAAATGCCTCTTGCTCAATCTCTCTTGACTTAAAAAATTAAGATCATTTGAAGGTGTGGAAAGTACAGACGCTCATTGTTGAGTTTGGGTTTTTTCACTCAATTATGTCGGTATAACAAGAACTTTTCTCATAAAAATGACATATTATGTCATAATTACATCTTGTTTTTGTGAGAAAAAAATCAAGCTACTATAACATTTTATGTAATTTTAAGGAGATCCTTATTTTAAAAACGAGACTGTTAAATTTTTGTACATCACTGTTGTACAGTTACTAATTTCAGCCATTTCAAAATGAGAGCTTTGGAAAGAGCACATCAGTCTTTGAATAAACATGTATATTTTATATTGTAAAGTCACAAACATCTTAAATGACGATGTATAGAGTCCATAGGCTCAATATGATCCGGTGGATGTAACTCAATGTTGATAAAAAGTCTTTGTGGTTTAAGCAGATGAAAAAGTAAAAGTGAAGCAGTTAAATTCAATGTGCCATGGCAAAAAGCAGGAAGAGTGCATATAGGGATGACGTTTATGGGTCATTCAGGAAGTGTGTGATAGAAGAGGTTTGGGATAGCTTGCTTTCTATTATGACGCTGCCCATAGCTGGAACCAAAAAATGTGCTTTACAAATAAAACTGCTTTGCCTTCGCAACATTTGAGTAAAACTTATTTGTCAAATAGGAGAAGATTGCTAACAAAGAGTGTAGCATGCAGTCGTTTTTTCCATGATGTGATAAACATTTGACAGCGCTGACAGTTCTCAGAGAGAGCCCCCTCCTCCCTCCCCCTTTCTGTCAAGGGCTGCGCTCGCGCTCTCTGATGATGCAGCATCTCAGTCGAGTCGCCCCGGCTGAACCTCGACCGAATCCCTTCTCGCACCTATCTTCATGTTGACCGCTCCAATCCTTCTAATTGTTCCACCGGAGGAGAGCGGCCGCTATGGGCTCCGGGAGCGTGGATTCCTCTCAGTGGCTGTCGGTGAAGGAAGAGACGATTTTCCTTCACGATGGACTCATTCGGGTCACGGATCTCGCCGAGCTGCCCAGTGAAATTGGAGTGGCCGAACAAGGCGAATCCGAGCAGGAGGTGTGTAATGATGCGTGTTTTATTATTTCATTATGCTTTACGCGTATTTTAGGATTGTTGTTCTGGATTTTAACTGTATTAGCACTACAATATAACGTTACTTCGCTGGACTCGTAACGTTAACGTTAGCTCTAAGCAGGGTTGTCAATGTAATAACATTAGCACGCTAGCAACAATAACAACAACAACAACAACAACTGTAAAATACACAACATTGTCTTTTGGGTGAGTAGGTGATATATTACAATTATTAGCGTTGCTGTGCGTGCTGGTAACGTTCTTCTGTTGATGGTAACCTTAGTTTATGTAAACATGCCCGTTTTATGGGCTCTTGCGCCTGAATTCTTGAAATGTGGATATTAACAGCGTCTTAATTAATGTTGGAGGGAGTTATTTATCTCATATTTATGTTTTTATGGTAACACATTGTTTATTTTATAATAGCTAAGCGTCCGTTTGTAATGTTTAGGCGTGTTAGCATAACGTTAACCTAGCTTAGACAGGCTAAAAGGAGGAGTTGAGTCTGTGGCTGCTGCTAATATTGATCTGGGTTTGGAGTTTTGTTATAGTTTGATATCGAAACAACGTAAGTTAGTTTTATGACAATACATTAAGTTGTTATGTAAGACTAACACGTTGTTAGAACATCCTGTTGTTAGTATGGAGACATTAGTTTATCTTTTGGCTTCGCATTCAATAATGCACACTTGCATTTGCTAATGAACCAACAGTAATGGTTTGTTTCCTCACCACAGGAGGCTTGTTTCTTTAATAAGTGATTTATTAATGTCATAAAATGGGAACTGAAGTCTTTAACCAAAGGGCGTTGTTGGCCCACAGCTATATCTCTCAACCCCAAAGCCAACCATGATCCACCCTTACAAACGTTTCTCTGTTCTACATTAAATTTGTGCCTAAAATGGTTAGAAATGATGATTATTGCATGGTTTGTTTTGTGATTTTTTAAAAATTCCTGCTAAACTAATTACAAAAATCTTGTGATTTCCTCAACTGAAAATATAAAATGTTTAATAGTTGTTGTTTTTATTATGCATAGTACAGAAGTTTTAATATTTTAAATGACCATCTATCATGGCCTTTTTAAGGACCTTCTACAATAGCTATGATAAAAAAAAAACTACTGCAAAAATAATTGAAATTATCACATTTTTTGGTTTTAGGTTTTAATTTTGTGCTTGAATGGGAAACAATCGTGGCATGTTCAGGAAAGTATTGGAAATATCTGGAAAGTATATTTAAAGCACAGATATTATATACATATTGTCAATATTGTGAACAGACACTTTTTTTCTATTAATGTGGTATTTTGCATGGTGTTGAAACAAAATTTCATTACCATTCAAACAACTAAAAGGACTTTTTGCATGATGCACCACTAACACATCGTCACATTCGCAACCAATCTTAGAATTAACAGTAAAACGATTAAGATTTTTTTATCACGACCCACCCATAAGGTTGTTTGCCTGACATGACAAAAGCCAATCCCATGTTCCTTCGCATCACGTTTGTCGCTTCGCGAGTCATGTTTCGGAACGTGAAAATGTCTCCACATCAGCTGACTAGGATGCCATTAGTTAGTCATGGAAATACAATCACAGAAGATGATAGCAAAAAGCTTCAAGAATAGACCAATAATCTTATATTTTCAGATCGAGGGGGCACACGACTCGTAAAATCATCATCTTTTCTCAATCTTATGGCTAAACTTGGTTTCCGAGGGGAACCAAAATACATTTGACATAAATGCAAAAAATCCTGACAAGTTAAACCGATCAGATCACAACTACAGGATTCTTGAAGTGCCTGCCAGGAAAAACAGTACCAAAGCCATCAGACTTTTAGCCAATGTTCTGAGGACGTCAGGCGTGAGACTAGTCTGTAACTAGTTATCCATAGTTGGTGATCTGCGTTCTTTAAAGATTTGTTTTTATATTTGTTATTTGAACTTGTTCATTCAGTTAACAGTTGTCATATATAAAAACACTCCGATATTGTAAGAATTAATACAATTCTTTACTCTTTCAGATCCTTACCTTTGAGACAAAGAACCCCACAGAGCTTTCGGAGCGTCTTCGAGCCGTATGTGGAAACCAGAGCAATGCATATGCTCGGCTCTTGGAGTACCGTCTCAATGCCCTGCGTGGCCTGTGGGGGGCTCAGCGTCAGCTCGCCTTGGAGGAGCAGCAGGACCATGATAATGTTATTTCTGGGGGCAGTGGAGGAGCAGACGAGGAGACGCTGGCTCTGCTCAAAAGGCAGGGATTCTTACACCACCCTTCCATGATGGCCAGTGATCAGGCGCCATTCACCTCTCGAGTTGGGCTCCTCCTAGTGTTTCCATTGCTTCAGTCTCAAACCAGACATGACCCAGAGCTTTGTGGGGTCACCGCTGAGGTTTTATTGGGGTGTTTGAAAGACTGCCAGCCTCTCAGTCTGGGGAAAGAGCCATCGGATTGCCTGAACGGCCTGGAGAGGCTACTGTGCTCATGGTTGGAGGAAAGAAGCGAGAGCAGGCCCATGTTCGCGCAGCAGCAAAGACAGAATGCTGCGGCTGCCCTGGTGGCTCTTGGCTGTGCTAGGTGAGCTAATCAGGGTGATCAATGTAGCTTATTTAGTGTTTGCTCAGAGTTGCTTACTCTGCAGTGATGTTTTGTTGGATACTGGCTGACTGATTACCATTGTACAGTCAAAGACTTGATTTTCTTTGGCTGAATAAATTGACAGTTTAATCAGATATAGTTTGTCACATATACACTAGCATCGCCATGAATAATAATCTTAGTGCTACATCAGTCAAAATTCGCTTCCAAACAGATTGAAGTGTTTCGACTTGTCCCTTAACAACATTCAATAATTGCAACCCAGCCATGTTAAGGCTATTGAATGTTTGGTTGAGGCTAGCTAATGAATCTTTAATAGAAAAAGTTCAGGAAAATAGTCGTTATTATCAAATATAAAGATTACTCTTCATGCGCACACAAGACATTATCTATAGAAGGGAAAGCAGTTTGGTGAGGGAGATACTATCATTCTGGGGACACGCAGCATAAAAGAGCAAATAGCAGCTTTGATAGGAGATGTCCAATACAACAGCTGATCTTTGCAAAGCAGCACTGTCCATCGTGTTCAATGGGAATCATCAAAGGAAGTTTCCCAAATAAAGGAGCATTATAATTACAAGATCTTGTCTGCTTCACTAAAAATAAAAAGTAAATAAAATAAAAAAGTGTTTTGTTGTAGTTTTGTCATTGGTTATTCTTTTGAAAAAGCATGCCAACATAGTAATAAAAAAACATTTTTTTTTTACCAATTTATGCTATGGGTAAAACATTTATGTAATAAAAACCTATTTTGCCAAACTATTTGGCCAAGTGTTTCGTTGTAATTCGTCTTGATGTAATTGATCACAAATTAACAGCTGTATAAGTCTCTCTTGATATTTCTGACTGAAACTTGTTTTTTCGTGTTTTAGGGGTTCTCTCAAAACATTCATTCATACTGTTCACTTGCTGCAGAAACAGACAGACCTAGGTCAGCTTCCTGTTGCTGATGTTCTCTATAGGTGAGTTCTGACAATTCCTTTACTAATTAAAATACATTATTGTTATGTTTGTTGTTTTAAATTAAATAAACTAGTTCTGGGTGTCCTACCATAGACAGAATAAGCCTATTCATGAACATTTTTAGGAAAAAGTAATGGTCTGAAAATGAAACTGTTCCTGTTTGTCAGTTTTTATTGTTCGGTTATGTATAGTGTGAAAGTTTTAAAAATGGGAAAAAAAACTCTAAATGTTTCAGTTCACGTTATATCTGTAATGGTCAAATGATTAAGACATTTTGTTCATTTTAATCTTCAAATTTAATGCCTTATTTTAGATTACTGCTTCTGGAAGGAGGTCCAGGTTCACCGTCTTGTTTGTTGGGTGGGAAACACATTGTATCTTGGGGTTTTGAGGACATGCTGCCTGCACCTGAGAGCAATGCTGGTGCAGCTGAGAGTAAAGGTAAATATTATGTACTATTATGTAATTATATAGTAGATCTGGGTGATATGGCCAAAAATTAAACAATCTATCTTTTCTTTGTAACTTTCTTTTTAAATATTAAAACAACTATTTCAAATAAAGATTACCCATTTTTAAACATGACCTTTGATTTGTTTGTTGATATATTAAAAGCTTTTAACCCTTCAACCTCTATAATGATAATGTAATTAAAACAGTTCGCCTGGTATTCTTGTCTGGTTTTTAATCTTTTTGTCTTAAAATGTTCTTTGTATATTTTTTTGCACGTTTTTCTTTTCAGATGAAATAAAACATTCAAAATCTGGCAAAAAAATATTATTATGTTACAAATGCTCAGAACAGTGTGTAATAACAAGAAAAGTAAAAAAACAGATTTGAATTTTCATCAAGTTTCTCTTTATAAACAGCTATAAATGTAGATCAACGAGACTTTTGAGATGACACAAATGAACCGCAAACTATTTTACATCAACTCAAACAGTTTTGTTTGAATAGGGCTTTCAGTGTCTGTTTCACAAGTTGTTTTATTTACATATTTACAGGCGTTTTTCTGTGTCACTATTGCTTTGGCCTCTGCCACAGGCATCATCTCCACCCCTCAGGGGGATTCCCCTTCATCAGAAGAATCTCTATAAATATAAAGAAATTACATAATATAAGATAACATTTATCCCAAAAAAAAACTTGTGTTTCTACACAAAAATGTAGAAAAAAAGAGAAAAAAAGATATAATAATTAGATGAAATACAAATAATGATTGAAGAAAAATGTTGATGAATTCAAGACCATGAGCTGTAATAAAGCAATATTATAAAATGTCAATTAGAAAAATAACAGTATATATTGGAAAACATTATTGTTATAAAGCTGTGAATAAACCCTGTGTTTCATGTACTGTGGTGAGATGGTGACACACGCCTCTTGCCTGCTGCTGCTGTTTTTCCTCTTTCACAAATCTCCATACTATCTTTCAATGAAAACTTACAAACAAAAGCAATTTTGATGTCAAGATTTTCTTGACAACTTTCTCCACTGTTTACAAGTGTTTTTGCACTGAAATCTAACACCAAGTGTGCTAAAAACCGGTGGAAGAATGTGTGGAACAAAAGAGGAAAAGCGCCATTGCGACAAAATCATGGACGCAAACACAGTAAAAAACAGTGTAATCTAACACTAATAAACCTATAACTACAGCGAAAACAATTCCTATATTATTATATACAACACAAATATCAAATTTAAAATGAAATCGCCTCTAAAACACAGCTAAAGTATTGCTAAAGTCATTCACACATAATCAATCACTCATCTGTCACCGCTCTCCTACGCTCCACAAACTTCCCGTCCCTGGAACAAACAATGTTGTCATTACCGTAATGACTGTTACCGTATATGACTGTTTAGTCGAAAGAACCCTTTCTCAGCTTTCGAATAATAACCAGAGCTACAGTAGTTTGAAGTGCACATGTCACTTTTGTGCCGCCGGCGACACATCCGGTGTTAAAGGGTTAAGTAATGAAAGTGATATAGTGCACACAAAAAATTGTACAATAAGTTGGCTTGAAATTGAAAGAAAGACTTTAAAAATGTAATCTCTTTCTGTAATACAATGAATGTTTGATTCGTAATTTTTCTGTCTCAGACACAGACCTGGGCCGCAGCTTGGCAACAGACGGCTTCTATCTCTACACAACAAACTCATTTGGCAAAGGCTTGAGCAAGTTGGGCTCAGGTCAGCATGGCACGCTGAGGTAAATCGCAAACGTCTCAACTTTTACTTTTTTAATGTCATTTCTATATACCTTCCACAAACTGTTAGTAATAAAATAGTTCTTAACGTTCACTTAATTTTGTGTTCCTTTTTTCCTTTGATTAACACTTTTGTAAGAGATAAAAGTTGCTTTTGTGTTTATTATATTTTAAAATACAGAGTGCTCAGAATCCACTCTGTTGGTACTCGCATGCTCGCAAGCTTTGTTCTCCTGACCCTTTTCCCTGCTTTGTTAGCAAATATATTTGTTAGAGCTGTGTTCAGTTGCCTCTGAACTTTGAACTTTATATTGTTTCACTTGTAAATGTTGTCAACTTGCAATCTTCAATTTAGTGATTCTAATCAAGCTGTTTGACATACGTAGCAATAATTGCACATCATACAATTTTGAAACATGATAAGTTTATGAATGTTCTGACTGGGGAAAATGTTACTATTTTTACTGTTTAAAATGAAAAGAAGGTCTGCGTAATGATTGGTGATATATTGAACAAAAAAATATATTGGTCATGTATTTTCGGTTAGTGTAACAGTATTTCTACATGTGTTTAACCTGTTAGAGGATTTGTGTACTGTCGCAATGAGGATCTGGAGACTGGCTGGTTGTCTCACAGCAGTGGCTTTCTCCTTCACCGTCCGGCTTCTTTTGACAGTAAACCACAGCAGCTTTGCCAGGTCATCGAGCCCTTCACTCTGCAGGTGCCACTTTGTTTCATTTTCACTTAAACATCTGCTATAATATTTTCATCATAGTGCTGTCAGTCTATTAAAACAATTAATTAAAGGAGACCTCGGTTGCTAATTTAAAAGTTAATTTGTTTATTTAGGGTATATATATGTAAGCCTGTAGCAAGTTTATATTTCTGAATGATTTTGAAAAAAAAAATACACAATTCTTACCTCAATAAAACCAATTACAGCAAAACCAATTACAGCAAAACGTGAGGTTTTGGGCGGTGTGCCAAATGACTCCACTCACCTCGTCTCTCACTGCCTGGAGGCATGTTTACCTGTCTGTCGTGCTTTCTTAACACATTTTGAATGGAAGCATGTGAAAGCAATATAAAACTAATACAAAGAAAAAATGTTTTAAATAGTATTGGTGCCAGAAAGTTCACTAATGATAATAGGATTGCTATTTTGAGATTGTTTCATTAGATATTTATTTATTTCAGTTAAAATAATACACTTACTTGTTCTGGAGTTGGGGCTGGATCGTATAGTTGTACAGAACCAACTTTCAGTCTCAACTTCATTGCAAATCCTACTTTGTATTGACCCTCATAAAAAAAACAGTGTGGGGCAAAATGGCAAATATTCTCCATAAAAAAGTCCACTCAGTCCTTAAAGTAGCGAGTTTACAAGTCGAGTACATCTTTATATTTCAAAACTTTGCAAACCTTTGAAGCCAAGTAACTGGAGAGAAAAATGGAGATCTATTGCAGTGTTGTTTTTGGCAGCAATCTACGTTTTAGTCTTAGTCTTTATGATGAAAATATTTTAGTTTTAGTAACATTTTAGTAATTTCAAAACGTAATAGTTTTTTTCACCCAAAAAAATAAAAGGTTTTAGTCTAGTTTTAGTCAATACAAATGAATAATTATGAAAAGTGAATTTAACTCTTTATATATAAAAATTGCAATTGTATCTTTATTTATTTTTTTATAATTACCTGAAGTGCAATAAACATATGTATTCCCAACATATGAAGGATAGAAGGAGCCTGTTTTAACAAAACAATGGAAACATGTGCCTTTGCTGCTAAGAATGAAAGTCAATTCTGCTGTTCATCTACACACCCAAGGAATAGAAAACTGGCCTAAATAAAATACTGGGTTTGCATCTGTGTTTCAGGCAGTAAGCTGTGATAAAACATACAGACAGGTGTGATAACAACACACACGTAGACTGATAGATCATAGACTGCAACGGATGTTAGCTAATAAAATGAACCTATTTTGGCCTAGAATATTGGGAAAACTTTAAGCTTGCTATGAATTTATCTTGCTAATTCTCAAATAGCAATGAAAATGCTCATGCATAACACTGTCACTGGGACCACAGATGCCTCCTGCTCAGTGTGTGCACAGTGCTCCAAGTGGAAGGCATGACCAGACAAAGAAAATAAGCGACAGTCGATACTTTTTATTTTGAAAGACAGATTACAGCCACAACTCATAAAAAGCAGAAAGGTCATGCATATTGAATGTGTAACCATCCACTCATTAACATTTTTGCTCACTCTTCATTAAGCAAAAATAGTGCAAGCCTTGTCAACTTTTTGTCAAAACAAAGACACATTTAGCTCATCAATATATCGCTATCGTCATGAGAAAAAGGTTTGTCAATGAAATAATTTCGTCATTGTTGACAAAAACAACAAAGGTCTATTGTGTTTACAACTGGACACGGAGGCGGTGGACTTATTGTAATTAATGCGCAATTTCACACGCCAGGTCGTACTCAGAGGGTATAAAGCATTTGTTGTCATTAAAATTAAACCCTTGGAAGGATTTTTGTAGTTTCAAAAGAGATTTGCACACATACCAATTAGCCACATTTCTGTCCAAAAACAGCTGGAAAGTTTTAATTTTCATCTGAGGTCACCTTTATAGAGTCACATGCCCCTCCAAAAATTAAGCGCCCCATGTGCATTCTGAATTTTAAAAGCCATTTTGTTTGAGACACTGCCGTTTTCACTTTCTTTGTGCCTGAACTAAGCCAGTAAAGCACTCTTGTTGCATCTCACTGAAGCCAACAAAATTACTCCCTTTGGGCGTCAAAGAAGCCAGTACAACTCTTCATCATTTGGCTTCAATGATGCTGGTACACCAGCTGTTGTTGGGCTTCCACAAAGCAAGTTAAACCACTTTTGTTCATGCTCTGTTCCTCAATAAAGTATGTAAAGCAGCTCTTGGCATGCTTCAGCTAAGCTATTATTTTTAGCTATTATACTTAAACTTTTTTGGTTGCTCATTGAAGCCGGTAAAACATTGCTGTTTATACCTCAGCAAAGCTGGTAGAACAAGTCTCGTAATGCCTCAAAGAATTTGCTAGCAATCACTGTCATTGGGCCTAAATGAAGCTGGTAAAACCACTGTTTTACCTCAACGAAGCAGGTAAAACCAGTCCCTTTTTTTTCCTCTAAATGACTAAATGAAGTCGCTAAAACAACTTTTCATCTAACCCCATTGATTTGGGTAAATCACTGTCATTAGGCTTGATTGAAGCCATTAGATATATGTATTTAAAAAGATCTGAATTGTATTTTTAAAAGTTTTCTTATTTCTTGACCACTTAGCAAACATCTAAGTAACTAGCCATTATTCCCAAAATTAACCTTGCATTCAGTGACAGACTCATGCAAGCATAGAGAGATGAGATTATTCTGGAGAGATGAGATTACGAATAGAGGAGTCGGTATTCTGAACTAAAGCGTGAAGTCTAAATCTGTTTTTCTGACACAATCATCTTTGGTCAGATGGGAATATCTATTTCTAAGTACATCTCCCCCTACTCATTTAAACTTCTTAAAGTTTATCTTATTTTAGATGCACTTTGATTCCACTAAAAATGTATTGTAATATGAATGCACATTGGGAGTTTGGGCTCTGCAGTCAAAGCTGTTTTTAAGCATTAATGGTGTTAATGTGTGGGATTTTTGGTTTGACAATGGTACCTTAATATAGGTCAGTCACAATATGTATTTGTATGGACCTACATGTTCATTCATCCTGCTTTTATCTCTGTTGTAGGTTTATCAGATGGTGGCGATGCCCATTAATCATTTCCCTGTGGGGAGTTGCCTGACCACGTTGCGTTTATGTTCAGATGGCACCTATCTCTACTGGATTTGGTCACCAGTCGGCATCAATGAAAAAACTCAAAAAGGACACTCTGTCTTTATGGATGTCTTCCAGTTAACAGTGAGAGCTTGTTTAGAAAAACATTCTTAATAATCATGCTATTTCCTTTTCATTTATTTCCATTTATTTGATTGTTTTTTATTTGTATTAGTTGATTTGACTAGATGTGTTGAGGTTAAAACAAGTTAGGTGCTTATCAAGAGAAAACTGAAGATAATAGTTCTGTACCATACTAAACTAAATCATTAAATTATTAAAAAAATATATAATTTTGCTTATTTATATTCTGTGATTATGAAGCTAGATCTAAATGTCCTATCATTGCTTAGTGAATACTCACATCATCAATTTTGGTATTTGCTTCTTTAGACTGAATCTGGTGCTTGTGTGGCACGATATGAACAAGAGCGTGTGATCCTGTGTCGAAAGGAAGGAGATTCATCAAAGTGTCTGAATGAGCTGCTGCTGAGCCGCATGTCTAGATTCAGAGCCTCGCACTCATCCACTTTGGCAGCGCTCACAGGTTCTGCCGTCAACAACCCTGTGAAGGAAGAGCAAACTGGTAATACTGATGGATTTGCTTAGCTTCTGTGTTGTTCAGGTTCAGTTTAGTATGCCTTTTAAAGAAATACTCACATTTGTTAAACATGTGCTCGTTTTATATCTCCCCTCGAATTAATAAATGGTGTGTTACAGTTTTAGAAGCAGGTCAACCATTCTCTAGATATGGCCATATAACCTTCTAATACAGTTTTTACATAAAAATGATAATAATAATTATTCATTCATTCATCTTCATGTCGGCTTTCTTCCCTTTCGGGGTCGCCACAGCAGAATGAACCGCCAACTCTCTGGCATATGTTTTACGCAGCGGATGCCCTTCCAGCCGCAACCCATCGCTGGGAAACATTCACACACACTCATTCACACTATGGACAATCGTTCTTACTCAATTCACTTATACCGCATGTCTTTGGACTTGTGGGGAAACCGGAGCACGGGGAGAAAACCCACGCGATCATGGGGAGAACATGCAAACTCCACACAGAAATGCCACCTGCCCCAGCCGAGACTAGAACCAGCGACCTTCTTGCTGTGAGACGACCGTGCTAACCACTGCGCCACCGTGACGCATAATAATAATTATTATTATTATTTATTTACCCAATTTGCAGCTATGCTCACTGTCCACTATGTCTCCAAGCAGAATGGGCGTATGTTGATGCACATGCTCACATTTCATATTTCGTTACCAAAATTTGTAAGCTTTTTTAATTCTATGACAGTAGTGAACACAAGCTGCGGCCTGTCCATAAAAGCCTTAAGGAAGACCCCCATGTACGTGTGTGGAACATCTCTGGTGATGCTGGTGCCCACGCCAGGGGTTTCTGGAGGATCTGCCACCCGTTCACTGTTCGGAGGCTCTAGTGGGATCTCTTCTCTGAAGAGTGAGTCTTACATTTTAGTTTGTTTGTTTTTATTGTGTTCAATGGCATGAAAGGTGTTTTATCCCATATTTTCAAGATTTTTTTATATTATTAATTAAGTACTCAATTATTTATTCTTATGTTTCTATTTTCAATGCTTTATGTAAATTAGTTTTTTAACCATAACTACTCTCAGTATAGAACCTTTTTTTAAAGGTTCAAAATGTTTCCTAAGAACTATACTTTTAAATAAAATCCCTTATAAAGATCTTCATAATCTAAGCAACACCTTTTAAACTATTAATTTAAAAGTTTTTATAGCCTTAAATTGTTTTCAAATTCGTTACTATAAACAATTTGTGAACACTTTTTTTTGCTGAATCTTTATAAGCTCAAGCTTCCTCGTCATTAAACAGATAAGGACAAAAAGGCACAGTCTGTTTATATTTTATATTTTATACAGCTGCTGTGGAGAAACTCATGAAAACCGAAGGGAACTCGGACAAACATTGGGTTGATGTGATTCTTTCTTTTTATAAAAATGTACATTGCAATGTGTCTGTTGCCATAAACATGCTAAATTATAAAGTGCTTTTTGCCACTTTCCATTTTAAAGCACCAGATGGAAGCATTAGGGCAATTCATCTGCATCAAAGCTCCAAGTTTTGTGCTTTAAAATAGCTTTCACATTTAACAATAGCAATGCTATTGTGAAAGTTTAATCCACACCCAGGGAGATGAAAGTCATCAGATCCCCGATACACAGCTGCTTGGCTCCCAAGAATAATCGTTAATTAGCAGAATAATATATCTCCTTTCCCCATTGTAACAAAATAATACATTCATCTTTAAGTTAAATTGATCTGCTGGGGACCTGTCAAAGAGTTTAATGTGTAGCTTGTGCTGTGCTAATGCTTTAAGAAAATTAGTGCCATTATAACGAATTTCAGTTAACATTTTAATAATGCATTAACTTTAACAGCTCTGGGTTTTAGTCTCATTTTTGTAACGTTAGAACATATATTTTATTATAGAAAACACATTAATGAGTTGACTTGAACAATATTGGACCTTTAATAAAAAGCTTTTTTTTTTTTATTTGTGATTGGAATTAAAATAGCTGTTTTTATTTTCTAGTCTTGGCATCGAGTTTGGTGTTTAATCTGGCTGATGGCCAGTTTAGCAACCGTGTGGATCTTCTGGATGCTCCTGGAAGTTCTTTGGGTCGAGGAGCTCAGGTTGCAGGACTTGGTAAGATTTAACCGCATAGAATGAATATAATGTGGGAAAAATTATATTATTATATTTATTACACATTATTTAGTTTGAATAGTACATTTTATTTTTTCAACAATGTAGTTGCTTGTATCATACGTTTATTCTCAAATTAAAGTTATATAATAATTGTATAACTTCAACTCATGTTCAAAAATTTTCAAGGCTGAGTGTCTTGGCCACTGACTGAGAATGTTTCTCCTCCAGAAGCCAACTGTTCCTTTCTATAAATAGCTTATCATATTAAATGCCAGTTTTTTTTCTGTCTTAAACAGAAGCAGACTAAGATGTCTGAGACATTATGATGTTGCATAACATAGATTTTGTGTAGACTAGATTTCAGATGGTAAAACACTTTGTGTTTTAAATCATTAAGTAAAATGTATCAAATAAAAAAGCTAAATAATTGGCTTTTGGGGCATGCTAACAAAATTGGTAATTAAATAAATTCCTTGTGGTAAAATAAAACATAATATATTTTAGAGTGAGTTTTATATTTGTATACCTCCACCAAAAGAAATATTCTATACTGTGAAAACAATAATTTTGTAAACTATTATTAACAAGTATTAGTTTATCTGACATACGTGAGCATGGTGGTTCCTTAATTAATCCTGCCACCTCTCTACTTGAGTAGGTTTCTCATGCTTTGTTCAGTTTCCTCCCACTGATGAGTTAACATCCAAACGGAATATTCCTCAAACTCAGTTTTCAAAGATCATTGCAAAAATCCAGAATAGCTGAATAATAAAATTATCCAGAATAATATGGAAATCCCTTGAAAATCATATTTCAAGTTGCATTCTTCTTGTTCAAGCTTCTCTGTTAAGTTTCATGTTCATTTCATTTTTATTTTACATTCCAGGTGCATGCTATGATGCTGTAAATAACCTGATCTGGACTAGCTCCAGTGATTACATGGACCAGTGGTGTAACCCTGGCAACCAAGCCTTCCATCATGTGTGCCAGCGACTGGGCGTCAGTCACATCATCAGCCAGCCTAAAGGTACTCACAACCATGTGATTATAAAAAAGGGTCTAAATTAAATATATACTCTGCTCACTAATTGTTGCATCATAAGCACATTAACAACAAGCAAATAAGCAATATTACCACTAAAACATTTAAAATTGTTTACAAAATTTACTTTCTTACAAGACTGTGTTCCCCCACAGAGGAAATGATGGAGACTAACTGTGTGATCAGCCAGCTTCTCCATCACGTTGGTGCCATGTGCATCCACCAGCTCAACCTATTGGCATCAACCAGCTCTCTACATGGAAGCTCATTTGTAGGGAAGCAGCCAATGGAAGCCTGGCACTTCAGCGCCATCTGTGAAGTTATGGAGAGAGCAATGGTGAACGGGGATACCTGCATAATTCGCTGCATCCTGCTTGTTTTTCAGGTAATTGTTTTACAATAAATATGAGTTTAATATGTGCTTTTAAGGTTATTTATTTATTTAACAATTTTGACTTATCAGAATTGAGCATTTTTTAGACACTCCTACAACTCACACCACTTTTTATTCTTAAATCCAGTTTTATGCAACTTTGGCTACATTCAGAGCGCTGATGCTCAAATTTTTATTATTTACTCAGACATTAGGTTTGCTATATTTCAGTCAGGTGGTGAGCCTCAGAGCTTCCTGGGGCTTTGTAACATTTTATTAACATGTAACTTCATGTAATATGTAAAACTTTCTAATATTAAATTGTTTCAGTTATAGGTTTCTATGGTTTTGTCCAAGCCAACTATCCTTTCAATTGTACATGAGCAGCAAAAATGAAGACTGGTTTTTTTTTTCCTCTTGCGTTTTTAGGTGGTTTTTGAGTTTTTTAATCCAAACTTGGAGCAGAACCGTGAGTGTGTGAAACGCTCAGGGCTGCTGCTTTGGCAGTTACTCATGGCACCTGCTGACCAGATCCAGCCTGAAATACAGAGAGAAGTCTGTCTCGCTATCAGGTGTGCTTTTAAAGGGTGTTGGATACAAATATTTTACGGGAAATCTTTGAGATTATTTGATGTGATTAGAATACTCTCTTACAAGGCTCTCTATTGCTTAAAGTAGTTGCCTACTAGAGCATACAATGGGCAAATAAGACATTAACTCACATACAACGCTTTTTAAACGAACATGCCAATTGACATAACATTTCAGAATAATGATCTAAAACTAAAGCCTTGTGTTTAAAAAATATTTAATCCATCAAATTCATCAAAAATAATTTTTTACTTTGAAAGAAAGTAAAGGAAAATTAAGGTTTGAAATAGGAAATTTAGGGCTGCCCTCTTTTCGGTCCATTAATCATTAGTCGACTAGAACAGGCTTATTCGACTGTTGTTTTCATTAGTCGGGTAGTCGAAGAAATTTTTTTTTTCACGCAATCACGCAGTCACTTGTTAACACAGCTGTTGTAGAATATTAAACTCTCTCTCATAGAAATCACTCTGGGGGCAGGGTACAGAACAGCAGCACGACGGCAACTTTATTTTGCACTTCTCATTTATGTAAACACTGAAATCGTACTCTATTGAAGCTAAAGAAGCTACTAGTAGAAGGAGAGAAGTAAGGAAAGCCAAAAATTGCACCCTAATTTATGCCCTCCCAAGGGACGGGCCCATCACTGCCTACTCCACCAGCCACCTCCCTCTCAGGCAGGCAGAGACCTTAAACACACATTCAATATAATTAATAAAATGCTAATAAAACTGCACCCGCAGTGATACCGGTACGATCCATTCAGCTGTGTGGCTTAGTAGTTTACCAAAGTCATTATAAAACATTCGGATTTTGCAACCAGCATTCATACGTAAGGCACACTGGAAAATATGGTAATAACCATATGTCGACTACAGGCTTTAATGTGCAACTAATAGTCAACCGGGAAAATCTTTAGTCAAGGGCAGCCCTAGTTCTTTTTGACTATGCAACAACTCTCAATAGTAACAACATATTATGAACAACTGACCATTTATTTTCTTTTTCTTTTTAGCTCAGGTTTAAATATCTTGTATCAGAGTGATTCGGAGCTGAACAACCTCCTTAAATTTGTTTTCACTGAGGGTAAGAAAACAGAGCATGTTTAAGTGTTAAACCTTATTGTAAATAATGAATAATGTTCAAATGCTTTAACAATAACCGTTTGATACTCCACAGGCGAGAAGAACAGTGGTTTGTCACAGTTACGTGATGCCATTTTAACCAATCTAACAAACCAGTTACAGAAAAACCGCTTTGGGAGTGAGGATGACGAACACTACAGGTTATAATCCAACTCATGTTATTTTCTTTTCCTTGTGAGTCTTAAATGCCTTTATCAACTTCTTCAGTATAAGCTATTCATATTCATTATTAGCTACTGTTTTTTTTCTTTCATTGAAGAAATCCAAACATCCAAAAAAAAAAAAAAAAAACTTTTTTTTTGTTTTGTTCATTGTCAACCAAATTTGTGAAGGACTTTCTTTATAATGCAGCTACCAACTAGACATCATTGTGCTACTATTCTGAGAGCTGTCAAGTTTCCATGACTGAAGTTAACAGCTTTTCTCAAGAAAACTTTGCGGCATTATGTGAAAAATTACTTTGAGATTATAACCTAGCCAATAAGTGCTAAGGGACTGACATTTGCCATTACTAGTTTTGTGTTGCATGGCCTAACAGAGTTGCTTTATAGTGCATGTGCTCATATATGTTTTCTCATTTCATGGCCTTTTTATTTTATAACAAAAACTCTTCCTCTACAGATTGAAGGATGAGCTGCTGCAGTGTATTCTGAAAACGGTGGTCCGTGAATCCTGTCTCATTATCACCAGATGCCAAACTGTTTCCAAAGAAGAGCTTCAGAAGATGCTCTCTACTGTACCTGTAGGTTGAACTCAAACATCAACTACTGTTGATAAATAAATGTCTCCCGCACCATGTTGTTATGAGCTTTAATCCAAATGAATCCATCTGAAAATACTAAATGTAAATACTTCTACTGTTGGAACTACAACTTTCAAAGCACTGACTATTTTTAAAGTCTATATAAAAATTTGAACTATGTGCAAAATCTTCAAAATGTTAATCCAAGACAGTTTTTTTATCATTGGAAATGTTTGCTTTGAAACAAAGAAAACATTTAATTGTAAATAAATTCATACTTTTCAATCAACTAACTATTGCATATTGATTTTTTTTAAATGGCCTCACAGGCAGTGTCTCCAAGCTTGCGTTACTTAATGGCTGTGCAGAATCACTTGCTAAGCAATACCATTTTGCTGCATCCAGACGACATGGACGACAGTGATAGCTCCCTGCAGGGCGAGACTATGAAGGTACAGGTAAAAGCTTTTAAAGTTCTCTTGAACTTACTAACATGACAGTCTTTATTCAGGACTCTGTATCATTGCTTCTAAAAAGATTCACTTTAGTTTACATGTAATAGATCTAGCTTTATTTGTTCCATATACTTTTCTGTGTTTTCCCCCAAGTTTTCAGATTTAAACATTCTCATTTCAAATGTTTAACGTGATTGAAGATCCATGAACTGGATTTGTTCACTGGTGTTTGATTAAAGAGCTGTTCCTCCCCTGAAAGCATTGATTCAAAGTCTTGTATAAATTAACATTTTATATAGTCAAATTCTTCTACTTTACCATTATTGCATGGGGGTGGGCCCGCATTTCTGGGCGTGGATGAAACGTCTAACAACAATCGTGGCTGAGGATGGAGCTAAAAGCAGTAATAGAACTAATAAATATTTCTTTTTTGTCATCTTGATATGATTGCATTGAAATGATGGCTGCTCAGATCGGAAATTATCTGAATGCAAGTCAGATTTCATTTAAAAAAAATTGTGTATTAAGATCTGCAATCTGAACATAGCCTTAGACATTAGAGCAGGTTGATTTATTATTTAAATAAAAAAAGTCTGTTGTTGATGTTGACAACTGAAAATACATTTTCTGATTACACTTTGGTGTGGCTTCTGTTGTTCTGCGACTACTTCAGTGATTCATGTGTGGTATGTACAACTAACAACATCAGTGTGTGTGTGAGTGTGGAAAGAAATTGTTCTCAACACATTTTCTTCAGTTGTCTGGACATGGTTTGGGGTTGTTTTTTAGTCATTAAACACCTAAAACATAATCAGTTAGCTGAAAGGTAGGTGTCCCTGAAAACACTGGTTGTAACTATTGTGATTATTGTGTAAACAATAACATATACAATTTAGTTCAATTTGTAGTCTAATCAATCACTCAATCAATCAATATGTTTTTATATGGGGCTTTTTTAGCAGATGCTTTTAAAGCAGCTTCACAAAGTCCTAGTGTGGATCAGGTTGGGTAAATAGGAATTCCCTCTGTGAGGTCCCTGGGAGCCTCGCTGACTGAGGCAGGTGCTAGTCGTCACCCCCCAGCTCCCTCCAGACAGCACCTGAAAACAAAAGAACAAAAACAAAGACAAGACAGAAACTGACAAATGAAACAACGGTTAGAAAAATGTAACACAGACAAACAAAGCATCAGCGTTTCATCAGCAATTACTTTGTATGTCTAATTATATTGTTTTTGTTCCCACAAAACAATATATTCATCTGCTTGAGGGGCTCTAGCTTTTTTAATGTCAAGAATGTGCTAAATGCATTAATGTTGCTTTACAATAAAAATTTTCATGTAAAATTGGCCAGCTCTAGCCATAAATTCACCCCTGACAGTCTGATAACCCGCTTTGCTTTTTACTCACTCAACTTGTGCTGCTATGAAAAACGAATGCTCCATTGGCCTCTGAGGTTTACTTGTCTGATGTTATAGCGGACATCAGAGAAGCAGAGATTGCTTAGCCATCAGCTTTAATATTTACAATTTTGGAGAGCCTTCTTTAAAGTTAGTTTTGCAGTAGTTAGGCTAAGATTTTTGTTATATTATTTCATTATTTTCATCATTTATTTCTGTTTAAATGTCTGGGTTCCATTTAATAACATAATCATTTAGTTGTTTCTTCTCAATTCCAGACTTTTGTTTTGAAACCAAACTTCACAAGACACAAATCAGTGTCTGTAAATGTCAGACAAGACTGAAAAACATAAAACAATAATATGTAAGATTGTTGCAAAAACTGTTGGTACTGCATAATAAAGGCAGAGTTCAGCATGCCAATCCTCCCCTTCTCCCCTTTTAATCTATGTAGCTGTCCTAATGTTACCAACAAGTTATTATTAGGAACAATTTAGGAACCATGCTAAATGTACTTTAAACAAACATGCTTAAACCCATTTTATGATTACAGTTTTTTTAACTGTTCTTGATTATATGAAGATAAACATGATTCTGCTGAGAAACTGCAAATATCTAAAGTCAGTACAATTATTATTTTCAAACAAAGAGATACTTCACCCAAAAAAGAACAACTGTCACAATTAAAATCAGTAGGAATTGATTTTCTTCAATAACACTTTATTCTAAAGAAGACATACCAGCATGTCAACTAATTTTTCCAGCAATGTTTTGTTTTTGGTGTACTGTTTTAGACATCTTCTGAAAAATATGATGGTTGTTTGTGTTTGTCTCAGGAGCTGCAGGCAAGCATCTTATCGCTAGCATCAAAGATCCTGGTAGGCTGTGATGAAGTCCTGGAGACCCTTCAGCAAGTGACAAGCTCCCTCATAAACAGCAGCATCAGCCACAGAGAGGCTAGGTCTCTAATTTTATTTATTGTGGACGGAAGATTTTGTTTAGTCTTTTGTTAAGCGTTCAAAACAAACCATTGTTTTGGCAAGGTTTTTCAAATGTATTATATTATCTCTCTATTGTATTTTTTGTGTTTTACAGTTTGATCCTCATGCCAAATCTTATTTACTATAGTTCAGTTTATATCAGAGATAAACCCATTGTTTCACTCTGTAGATTACGAGGTCTGGAGCAGGTGACAAAGGCTACTATGCTGGGTCATCTGCTGCCACTGCTTCTGACCTCATTGATGCACCCGAACCTTCAAACCCTGACTCTAGCAGATGCTCTGATGCCTCAGTTGGTGCAGCTCGTCCTTTACACTAGCCAGGTCTGTTCCATTGCTTTTGTTTGTGTTTAAGGTTTATATTTATGAACAATATGCAACTATAACAATAAAACCAAGTCTGATTCACATTGAGAAGCTTGAAACATTTTCTTTTTATGCAAGCTTTATTCAAGTTAAATTAAAAGATAGTTGTTGCTTACTTGTTTGCAAGCACACTGTTGCTGGTAGCTTATGGCTGGCTTATGCCAGAGTAATTTTTGTCCAATTTTGATATTATTTTTCATTTGTGGAATCAGAGCATTTCGATGTTATGCATAATGAAGTTTAATTGTGCTAAAAATAAGTATAATATTAGAATGATTGTATGATCGTAAGAAAATCAAACCATTGAAATCATGGTCCTTGAACTAAACTTTTGCACTCCAGGAATAATGTTACCTAACCCTGATTTAATGTATTGATTTGACACAGAATGAATATGGGCCAAAGTTGAGAGCAAAAAATGTTTATGTTATATGTTGTTATGTTTATGTTATATGTTGGGCACAATATAATTTATTTTTGGAATAAAAGATGGAATTAATCCAACAAACTTATAGCATGTTTTGTTCACAGAATACTGCAATTTTTATTAAGGTTTATTATGTATAACGTTTTTTTTCATGGTCTATTAAAATATTTAGGGCTTTTTAAGGGGGGGGGGGTGTTAGAAATTTTGCAAGTTCTATAAAATGTTCTCCCAACCAAGTGTCCCTATTGTTTTTACAAATAGATTTCAAATGCAAAATAGCATAGATGAAGTCTTTGAAACAACAAAAATAGAGAAAAAGGGCTAAATACCAAAAAGAGAAAACTATGACTATAAAACTTTTAACGCAAAAGGCAAAGGAGAAGAAACTGAGTAAAAAGAGGAATACTCATGTTTGAAAAATGGGAGAAATAAAGGTCAGAAATTTCAACAAATTAAGGAAAAAACAAACAGGTGATACTACTGAAGACATAAAGGGACAGCAGAGGAGAAAGGCTGGACACAACCGAATCTGACAACATGTGGTGTGTGAAAAACAATAATTTGGAATAAATTACACTGACAACTGGCTGTCAGGGATACAAAAAGGAATCACCTGGCAGGTCGACCGCTGGTCACAAGAGCATTTGTTACCAGCAAAACTGATTGAGAATAGATTATAACTGCGGAATCAATGAGGAAAAACATGTTTGCCTGTCATGTTGGGTTTATTCAGACCATGTGACAGGCGACAGAAAAGTGGATATAAAACGAAGGGAGTTCGAGAGGAATGCTTCGTCAGTACACACCAACAAAGACACACAGCCAATGCGAGAGAGTGCTAAGCCACCAAACTCAGGAAAAATAAACCCTGAAATATCACCAAATTTGTATTTAAGATAATCTTTTAAATAAACGGAATTAATGTATGTGCTTGTTTATTAAACATATGTTCTGTGTTTCTGCATTTATTCAACAGACAGCTTTGCTGCTAAAGACACATTCTCCTTTATTTTTGGAAGACTGTCCATTAAATCAAAGCTCCAGTCAACCAACATTAAATGATAGGTAAGGGTTTAATGAGGTTATTTTTCATTGATTTCATTCATGAGCTATAAATTTACTGAATCAAATCCTGATTTGCAGCTTATGTAGGTTTTTTCTGAGGACTCTGTGTGCTCCCACTCTCTAATGAAATGGTTTTATGCTGGATTGATGATTAGAATTGTTGTTAATGTTTAATGGATAGTTATCTGAATATGTCTCCTGTAGTTTCCAGATCCTCGAGGAGCGTGAGGAGCCTGGTTTCCTCACAGGCCTGAAGATCCCTGCCCCATGGGCTGCAGGGAAAACAGTGGAGAGTGTTCATCCAGTTCGGGACAACTACAAATTTAAAGACACAGTACACATCCCTGGAGCTCGGTGTCTGTACTTGAGATTTGACCCTCGGTGCTCCTCACAGTACGACTATGATAAGGTTTGAACTGACAATTCATTTAATATTCACATTTCAACACACTGTAATTTCTTTAGGACTTATACTTTATGATAAAGGATTAGAGGGAAAATATATCTTATCTGTTTTTTTTATATGTATTTTGGTATATTGAGAACATTTGAGAAATTATGTATTTTTATGATACACTAAGAATCAGTGAAGTTTTTGTCAGCCATCTAGTCTTAGTCTTTTTGATAAAAATTATCATCAGTTTTAGTCTAATTTTAATCATTTGAAATTTGAATAGTTATGACGAAAACGTTTTACTCTAGTTGTAGTCACAAAAATATTAACATTTTTGGTATACTTTTAGTCAGTTTAGATAAATATTTAGTTGATTAAATTGTATTTTAATGCATTAGAAAAATATTAGAAATGTTGTGTTTAAATGTATTTCATGAATTAATGTTCCATTTCACATGAGATTGTTGATGGGCTTTTCATTAATAAATACAATAATAAATATGTACGATCTAAGGATCATACATATGTGAGACAAAAACAAGTTGGAAGAACCATATGCGCACCTGTGATTTTCACTGCATGACTAGCCCGTGATTGCACGTGTGCTTAACTTGGTCATGTGGCAGCGAAGACCCCACACAACAGGTAACACATTTAAAAGAAAACATCTAGCCAGCTTTAAAAGAAGATTTTAGTGAACACATACTATTATCTCTCCAATATGTGACAAGCTGAACTTGTCAGAGCAGAATTTCAAAATCTCACCACATAAGTTGGAAATTCCGGTTTTGCACATTTGTATGCGATCCAATTCAAGTTGGCGGAATTGTATTGACCGAGACATAGCATAATTTTTCTGTATATAATTTACTTTTACAGTCCGTTCTTTGACATGAACTATAATATTTGTTTTTGGTCTCCTCTCTGAAGCAGCACTAGAACAGTCTCGTTTGCATTTACAATTTCAGATTAAAAGAGAAGAATTACCTCCCCATGGATTTTCCCCTGTTTTCATTCACTTTCATGACAATAATTTCTCTGCATGTTTAAAGAAAATAACTAAAATATGTGTGGTAAACCATACAAAACATTCAGAAAGAAAATGTCTAATGAGAAAAATATATAATCAAATAGACAGAATGGTGCTCAGTTGTAGCCTAATCATTTCCCTCAATCTCTTTTAAATAACACAGATTTTAACTATTTCTTTTTTTAACTGGGATAACTTCAATAACTTTCTTCTCATCTGTCAAAACTGGCAGAAATAACCACCAACTTTATCCTTCTGGCCATGTACTGCAGCCGAAATATCAACAACAATATTTATGGTTTGTACTTATTTCCAAATGTTGGGCTCTTTGTCTGTTTTTCAGCTTGTGATTTATGCTGGGCCGAACACAAACAGTCGTAAAGTGAGTGAGTATGGAGGAAACACCATGGGATATGGCAGCCGCAGTGTTTTAGGAACTGGCTGGCCTAAAGATCTGGTCAAGGTGAGAAAAAGCCCTCAAAAGGCATCAAGTATGGTTGTTCTAATTTTTTGTATGCTTCGATAATTTCTCCTCATATAGGCTCTGATGAAATTAAATTTGGCTTTTAATATGCTCTTCCATGTATGTTTCCTATATCTGAAAGGTCAGAAAAAAATACTTTGGTTTAAACATAAAGGATGATCGGGTGATATTAGATTTTTAGATAACTCTAAAAAATAATTTTCTGTTGAATATGGTGTTTTTTTTTTCAGGTTGAAGGGGACACTGTGACATTCTCGTTCGAGATGAGAAGTGGCCGTGAACACAACACACCTGATAAAGCCATGTGGGGATTCTCATGCACAGTGAGAGCACAGGTACTCAATAAGAAGTTTTATATTAGACCATATTAGGCTTTGTATTAGATATTAGTCAAATTATGCAATAATAAAAAAGAAGTGCTTAGAATTGCTTTATTCTTTTGGTTAGTTGTTGGTTTCAAGAGAGATAATAAGCTATTTAAACCCCAACTGAAGTGAAACTACATTCATCAAAGTACATCTATGATGAAATGGAAAACACATGGCGCAATCAGTAATATATGCAAGAAATTGTCTATACTCTACCATTTCGTAGGCTAACTAAATCCTTTGCCATTTGATGTTTTTGTGTTTCTTTCATATAATTACATTAGGAAGCTCCTGATGGGTTAGCGTTGCAA
Source organism: Danionella dracula (assembly GCA_900490495.1). Classification (NCBI taxonomy): domain Eukaryota; kingdom Metazoa; phylum Chordata; class Actinopteri; order Cypriniformes; family Danionidae; genus Danionella; species Danionella dracula. The sequence continues at coordinate 97,284 of UELW01000578.1, forward strand.
CAGATGTCTGAAAAAGTACAAAAATTTATTTCCTTTAGCCTTTACTACTAATCCTGCACTCTCAGCACCACTACATCACACTTTTCCACACTAATTCAAAATTACACATACACATGTCAATCACTCCCAAACCATGCAACTTCCACTCTGAACTCACCATTTATATCTCACAAGTAGATATAAATATGGGTATGAATGATGTATGTACAATACAAACTATCTGATGCACTTGATTTCTCACTTGATCCCAAACAAGACATTTTATATAAAAATCCTTAAAAGATATTTACTTTAGCCAGGAATCAAGTGATTTAAGTAGCAAATATATTTTATTTATTGTTTTTTTTTTAACCTTATTTCTTCACATTTACAATTTAAACCATGTGTTTTCATTATTGTTACTTTGACAGGGATAACGGAGCTGCTAGACCCAAAGCATTTTCGGCTTTTTAACTCTTATACTAAAATGTAAATTGAATCTTTTTATATGTGATCTATGTTTCTGTGAGAAGACAGAATAAAAGTAAGGAATCAACCATTTTTACATGCCCCGGGTCCAGTATGACCTTGTGTGTAATATAAATGTGTAAGGGGTGTACAATGTGGGGCCAGTAAATCTGTTTCAAATAATAATTGCTTGTATCCTTTTTCTTTTGTTAAAAACTGAAAATGGGTCCCACAGACGCGAACACCATACAAGGGTTAAAGCATTCGTGAATAAGAAGCATTACCCACACCACTGTCTTGAAGATCTGATTATACTTGACCCTAATTTGCAGGCCCAGAGGATTTTTGTGTGTCAATTCATGATATTTTTCTGTCTCAGGAGTCATCTGAGGACGTTTCAGGTGGTTTACCATTCCTTGCGGATCTGGCGCTGGGTTTATCAGTTTTGGCCTGTGCCATGTTGCGCATCCTTTACAATGGACCTGAAATCACTAAAGAGGAAGAAGCGTGTCGTGATCTTCTCTGCTCCAAACTCTTACAGAGGTCTGAGCTTTAGCTTCAAACACATTGAATGAAAAGCATGGTTTATGACTCTGAGTGCAAACTAACGACTTGTAATGCTATTAATTTGTTTTAAACTTTTAAAATCAGTTTACAGAATCTACAATCTCACAATAGTCATATAAAAATGCACTTAGTAATTTGTTTCCTTTACTCAAATGGGGGCCTTTTGTTCTCCCTTTATCAACTTGTCCAACAATCTATTCATAAACTTAACTTCTATTTGATCTTCCTTCAGGTGTCAATGGCAGGTAGAGTCGAACGGGGGGATCTCTCCTGCCCTCACGCCCTCTCCTTCTCCTCTTCCTTTGACCATTGACGAAGAGCGGGAGTTCACCTACCCCTCAGACATCTTGGCACCTCCTTCTGCCTCTTGTGAACTGCCTAGGATCCATCTGCCCCAGGGCATTATGGGGCGTCTGCGAGAGCTATCAGGCCGAGCTCGACCACAGTTTCGCCCCAGCATCAAGTAAACAGGGGAATTGGGAATATCACATGCAGGGGTTACTATATGATAGGATGAGCAGTGCTGTGCAGAAAGTAATACGATTAATCTTTGATGTTCAGAGAGGTGATTCGTCCAGAGGTGATGGAGGAAGTGATCATTTCCTGTGTGATCAAACACCTCTCTCTGGTGGACACTCTACAGTCACTGGTGAACTTCCAGTACAGGGAAGCTCATAGAGAGGAACACAACCTGCTTTGTAAAATCGTGGCTGAAACTTTCCGGAAGATCAATGCTATGCAGAGGCAGCTACAGGTACATTCTTTCAATAAACTTCATTTCTATAGCATATTCTACAAAAGAAACAGAGGTGCTGCTCAAAACAGTGTGTAAAAGAGACCAAAATTTAATCCGTACAACCAGTTTAAATTGTCAATTTCACTTTAAAAGGGAAAAATGCCTATAACTTAACAAAATCAAGAATAAAATTCCCACATTGATAAAACAGAAAGAGGGCCTCATAACATAAGCAGACTTAAAAGCCAAAGAGTATGAATGATGAGACTTTAAACATTCTTCTGCAGGAGCCATTTTATCAAGGGGAGGCATTGCATTCCACGGAATGAACTCAAAAATGTCCCTTTTTCCTTAGTTTAGTGGAACTACCAGCTGGAGCTGAGCCTCTTATCTGGTTATATGACAGTTTATATAACTGATGGAGCTCATTGAGAAATTCTTGGGCCAGCCCATTTAAAACTTTAAATGGCCAATATTATTGGAATATAATAAGAGGAGAAAATGCTCTCCTGAACAGTAATGCAACTCAACCATATATGTGTAAGGACGTGGAGGCTGAAGCTGGTTAAAATCCATTTGCAGAAGTTTATGGAGAAAAAAGATCAGTAAACCTAATAAACAATCCAACCAGCAATAACACACAGGGGCAATTCAAAATGCAAAACTGGAGAGGCAGGCAAAAATGTCCAACACGTGGTTATCCACGTGTCAACATGGAACTCTTAGTAAGGCAGCAGAACTGGCAATACTTCGCAAAGTCTGTTTGGCCCTGGCCATGCTTTAATCAGGGAATTAGTCATTAATTGTTGTCACAAAATAGACTTAATAGAAAATTTTAAATGTGAACTGAGAGATATTTAGTTTTCTCTGTCCAAAGAAGTTTTATTTTAATTTAAGGAAGTTTAATGTAGCAAGCCAAAAATACTTTGTATAGAATTAGGATTATTTCCATTGACATGTAAGTAACTTTTAATGCAGTAACCCTAAGTGTAAGCTTTCTATGATGACCTTTACCTTTCATGTGGGTAAAAATGTAAAATTACTGGCAGTGCTGGCACAAATGCAAATGGGTCAAATTCACTCAATGATGGTGTTGATGTGTAAATATAAGATTGTTTGTGTTTTAGAGTGTCGCTGAGTTGGAGCAGAAGTGGCAACATGAAGTGGATGAAGCTGAGCAAGGCAAACTGGAGAACAATTCTCCTTTCTTCCATGACTACCACTTCTTTGAGGTTAGGCTTGTGAGCTGTGTGCCACACGCAGGAAAATGCTTACTTTAATATAAAACAGTTGTTATTACATAATGTGAATGTCACAAACCAAGGTGGGTTCCAGGAGTGACCCAAAACCTGAAGCGAAACACAATCAAAGATAAAGTGACCCGAGACTTGATACACAGAAATATAAACACAATATAACCAACTGGAATGACCACTATATCTAAACAGAACCAAATACTTTGGAATTAACCAATATAAAACAATAAACTTTAAATTGATCAGGGGTCTAAGCGAATTCGGTTTTAGAATGAATCAGAAACCATGCTTTGCTTTTGAATGGGTAAAATGTAAAAACATGGTTAAAAGGGAAATCAGCAAAAACATATATGTTGTTTTGGAGACAAAGTCAGAGAAGCCAGATTGAGATGGTTTGGACATGTGCAGAGAAGGGATAGTAGTTATATTGGTAGAAGGATGTTGGAGATGGAGCTGCCAGGCAAGAGGGCAAGAGGAAGGCCAAAGACAAGTTATATGGGTGTGCTGAAGGAGGACATGAAGGTAATTGGTGCAAGAGTAGAGGATAATGAGGCCAGAGTTAGGTGGAAACAGATGATTTGCTGTGGCGACCCCTAAACTGGGAACAGCCGAAAGAAGAAGAAGAAGAAGATGAACATAGATAGAGCGAGAATGTTTTATTATTCTGCGGATGAGGAGCAAGAGATAATAGTTTGGAAATACTATAAGTTTAAACATATATTTTGTGTCGTAGTAATACTCTGGCTTAACCCCAACACAAAAAGTTCATGGCAGCAGATAAAAATTAAGGTCTGGAGCAGGTTAGCTGTATAACACATCATCCGTGGTACTGCAAAGGCGTGACTTCTACATGTCACATTTTGTATTTGCAAAGAAACTTGCAAATGTAAGCTGTTCCTTCCCCGGAGAACCTGTATCTTTCATATAAATACGAGTCGGGGAAAGGCTAAAGGATTTTGTCTGTCCCTAAAAACTGCTCGTCTACCAATATGCACAGGATTAGGAGGAAAAGGGGAAGCCTATGTTATCGACACTAATGTGACATCACATAAAAGTTTTTTATAACCACTGATTGGACTAATGTAAGCTTGCGATCTGTAATCCAGAGCATAATCTTCCCAGAAACAGGTTAGTCGTATGGTGAAAGTAACCAGAGTGACAAAAATTTATTAAATCCTAGATCCCTTAATAGTTCTCAAAACCTAGGATTGGTGCAGACTAAACCTAAACTTAGCTAGCTAACCAGTTAATCTGGCTTCATGGTACAGGTCCCAGTTTTGAATGTTTCCTTTATTTCTTTTATTTTGTTACCAAGCTGAAAAATTTAATTGACTTCAGGAGTTTCACATCTAATCATTGTGTTTTAGCTTTATGTTGTCCTTGAGTGTAGAAGTCCACGCCGACACATAGAAACATTAAATCTCTATATGTAATTATATTCAATGTAATGATTTAGTATTTGGTTACAAACATGTTTTAAGAAGTGTTTTTATTTCATTTTTAAATACGTTTTCTGACCCACAGAATAAAATGAAGGAGCTGGAGCTTCTGTGTTCACTGAAGGAGGTTCTCCTTGATTGCACTGATCCAGAAAATGCTGTGATGACTTTGAGGTATGAAAAAATTGGAATGACTGGTGGACAAGCATGGCTGTATGTAGAACTATATATAAAAAAATATTTAATATGAGCGCCATTAGATTCATATTGAAAATACACATATAAATGATAAAAAATATGGATAACTACAACACATTGGCATCAGTTCCTAAAATAAATCTAAAGCTATAATAAGCAGAGGATCCAAATGATCTTTTCATTAAGAGTTAACTGTTGCAAGTCTACATCACTGTGTGTTTTGTTTTTGTTTTTACAGAGAAAAGTTTTTTCATGAGGTGAATGCCAATCAACTGCAGAAAAGTGTTGTTCCTCTGGCGAAAACCAAAGCCCTTGTGAAAAGTTTAATCAACCGCTCGGAACTGCTGCTACATGTTACAATTGCTCCCCAGAGCAAGAGTCTGTCCTCAACACCAACAAGCACTCCAGGTATTGCAAGCACACTGAAATCACATCACATCAATTCTAACAAACAAGAACTTTTAGCTTTTTATGAAGTTGAAATTGCGAGTTAAAATAGAATTCTTTAGTTCATTTGAAAACATAACATTTTAATTGAAGAAATTATTTTCCAAGGGCTACTGGTTTCCATCTTTTTCCCTTATAACAATAATGTGTTTTAGAGAGAAAAAGAACTCAGGTTTGTAATCAGTCATGTGATAACAGACGGACAGCATTTTTTGTTGGGAAAAGTTCACCCATAAAGGTCATAGCACTCTGAAATCTGAAAATGTAGTTACATTTTACTTTAAAAGTTTTTCACCTCCTCTTTTTAAGTAATTTATGCCGAATACAAACAAATCAGAAAATGGAGAACAGTTTCCTTTGTCAGACCTTTTTGAGATATTTAGGGTTTAGTTAAAGCAGGCAATAGCTTGGTTTGATGTGTTTTATTGTTTTAGAAATAGATTTTGTAAAGTGATCCTGAACAGAGACTAGCACACATTAACAAATGTGTAACTATATAACTACATTATTCAATAATGAGACATTAGAATGCATTTAAGTATTACTGTTCTGTTTTTATTTTGAATGAATGGTTTGGAAGCAAAATATTTATGTAATAGACACAATATGCATATATATTAAACAAATATATTTCCTTGTGTCTTGTCCTGCCTGCAGCTTGTAAGTCAGTATCCGATGGGAAGTCCATGAGTCCTGTGGTGAAACCGCCTGTGTTTCTTCGGAGTATGTCTGCGCCGTCTGATCTGGAGATGATCGCCAGCACAGACACAGAGTTTCCACACACTGCACAGAGGTACTCGATCATTTAATTATGACATAATTAAGAACTAGGGCTTTGGCGATATGTACAAAAAAATTATAACAATTTTTTATATTGGTCGATATTGATAATTAACACAATATTGTCAAGTCTTTATTTGTGATTAAAAATAAATGCAAGTTTTTTGCACTGTAAGGAAAGTTGCATGAATAGTTGCTATTTTTATTGTATAAGCAAGGTAAAAAAATTTTCAAAAAATTTGCAGTTATGGTAATATTATTGTATAATCTAAATCATTACTGTATAATATATATCAGGCTCAGATTTTTTTTATTAATTATTTTTTAAATAACCAGGGATTTCTTTTTGCGATACACATGTTTCAACTTAACAAATTATGCAGCTGTCATCACCCTGTATATTGCTCTGTAAGTTTAGATTCTGATGTGGGTTTGAGCACACATTTCCATAGGTTGAAAAGAAACCAGTCAATGAACTAAACAAATAACAAACAATATTTACCTGCCTTTCTCACTTCTGATTGGTCTTCCATCAACAGGAAGTGTTTGAAAACAAGAGCATGACAGATGGAGATAATATAGTTTTTTTTCAATGTAAAACTAGGATAAAAGTGTAGCAGTTTTAATCTCTGAGCAGGAATAGTGTGATTGTTTTTTCCCAAATGTATTTCTTGTCTGAAGTTATTGTTTTGGTTTAGTGAAGTTTATGGATTGTACACCTTCAATTAAATGTTATATCCATTTAGAGTATTGTGCAAGGTCAAACTTATTTTTTTTGTTTGTGTTCAGGCGGCGCATGCTCCCATCTGGCCAGCGCAGCAGCTCTTTCACTCTCCTGCAGTCATTGGCGATCGAGGACAGTAAAGATAAACCCACTTACAGTGTGTTGCTAGGACAGCTCTTCAATTTTATTGGAACATCTCCTGATCAGACTGTAAGTGAAAACAAGCACAGTCAAAGAACCTTTTTACTAATTTGACTGACACAGCATGATTCCAACAAGGTTTGAATTTTGATTAAGCTTCTTAAGCTGTTGTTTAATTAGAATTTGTAATTCCGCAAGGTGAAGAATTAAGGTGAACCTTCTCATTGGTTGTGATAAACTTTCAATGAAAGTCATCGAGCCAAAGAGTATATAGCAAGTTATTCATATCCTAAATATGCCAAAATATGATTTTTATAAGATACAATATAATTGCTAGTATAATTAAAACAGAGAGATACTATGAAAAAGAAAGGAAAATCAATTGTTTTTCTTATTTCAGGTCTTAATAGAGAAGTGTATTTAAAAAGCCATGAGCATCAATCAACTTTTTTAATAAACACAATTTTCAAGAGTTTTCTTGTAATTTTGTGAACACACTGCAGTTTTTACTAAAACAGAAACACATAAATGTACATGAATTACAATTAGTTATTAAGGTGTTTGGTACTGACCCTAGACCTTTCCAATTAACAACATTTGCAATTAAACCAAAAATTAGACAATTATTTTACAGTATGCCTGTCGAAATCTCACACATTTTTCTTAAGTCAAATGTTTCTCTGTGTGTTAAGGATCTGTGGTTACACAAAAAGAGTAAGAGAAGCAAAGTTTTGTTCAGAATATTTGGGCATGCTTTGAGTGCAACACCTAATCCTGATGTTTGGTATTAAAATGTTGTTGAATTTTAAAATAGAGTACCTGTTGTTCCCACCTTCAGGTGTCAAGCAGCAGTTTCCTGTCAGCAGCTCAGACTCGCTGGAAGAGAGGAGGTACAAGAAAACAAGCCTTGGTTCACATGAGGGAACTGCTGACTGCTGCAGTTCGGGTCGGAGGGGTCACTCATCTTGTCGGACCTGTTACAATGGTTTTGCAGGGTGGACCACGGTACTGTTTGTGCACTGAAATATAAACTTTGGGTACATTTACTTTAGTATAAAGAGATTTTACTTTGTACTTCAAATACCACACCGAGCCCTTTAAAAACTTTCAAAATTGTCTGCAATGGTAAACTAGAGTAAGAGTAAACTAGAGTAATAAAACTAAAGTGTTTATCTTGTATGCCAATAGATTTATTTATTTTTTTTTTTTTCTACTCTTTTTCAGTTAGTTTTTTTTTTGTTTATTAAAATGTCTATGACTACTTCTGATTTAAGTAATTTGGGTGTGTGTGTGTGTAGGGTGGAGGAGTTGACATGTGGAGGGATGATGGAGCAGGTGCAGGAAGCGTTTGGTGAGACCATGACCTCAGTGGTTTCTCTGTGTGCCCGTTACCCCATCGCCTGCGCTAATAGCATTGGCCTGCTCTGCACTATTCCTTACACAAGGCAAGTACTCCAATTTTAGAGCTCGAAATTGGTGGTAGTTTTTTTTTGTTTTTTTTTTTTGTTTTGGTTTTTGAACATTAAACAAAATGAGAATACATCTTACAATATTTTTTAAATGTAAAGATTTAATGTCAGAAACTCTCGGTGCCAACTCTGTGCCAAAAAATCTTCTGCTCAATGTCAGTCTGATGAAGGATGTTAGCCTCTTTTCCAGTCTCAGGTGATGTATGTTGCCCATAGGTGCCCTATATATGCCAGCAAACTTTCTTATGCTATGATTAAGTAGTACAATCAGTGGAAGTCTGCAACTCTCACAATTGTGCTACTAATACTGGTATGGAATTATTACTGATCTTATCTGAATAAATGAACTAGGCTAAATTCTACTTAAGTGTTAACACCAGGTCAGGAGAACAACTCAATAGATTCCATAAAAAAAAAACACGAAACAGCATTTGACCTGTATTGAGAATTACTTTTATATTTTATAATGAAATGTCATGTATATATTATTTAGCTTTATTAGAGAATATGAGTGTAAATTTTTAAAATTAAGAATCATAAGACAAGAAATGTAATCCTGAAATATTATTTTTGAAAATTTTATTAGTAAACATTTCCACAAATTAAAAAAGAATAAGCTATTCATTATTAATGCAAATCTTTATTTCATACCAACAATAATGATGCTGCATTTGGGGGTGCTTGTTTTTGCCAAAGCAGTCTTGCTTCTATTGGAATAATAACAAATTACTGGTACTTATGTAGGTAAAATCATGAAAAATAAAAAACAAAAAAAAAATCTGTCAATGGGATAAGCAATGTTGTTGGGATGAGAAATCTTGAGATGAAGCAAAAATTCTCTCAAAACCTTGAAAATTATGGTGGAAAAAATCTGAAATGCTAAAATATGCTGCTCTGAAAAATCATGTGAAGTTATTTTTAAGTGTTTGATGTGTAAATAAATAGTACACGCCTATGAAACCTTAATCTAACCAGCTACAAACATTAAGATAAAAATAATCATTTTACAACAAAAGTTGCATTTCTTTCTCTACTTATTAATACTTTTAAAAATGTATCCACCACTACCTACTACTATAGTGCTGCCTGTTGATTTAGAGGATCAAGTCAAAATAGTTTGTAGTTTGGTAACTTCAATAATATTGAATAATTAAGATGATATAGAATGCAAAGTTCAAAGTAATGAAAATTTTACATTTTTATGTTAATTCACAGTAATGCCACAGGTTTGTCTCAATTAGTATGTAAATTTGAGTTGTTCTTTGCTGTTTTCTTCAGGAGTGAGGAGCAGTGTCTGGTGCGCAGCGGCCTGGTTCAGCTGATGGACCGGCTCTGCAGTCTCAGTAGTCAGAGGGAACCTAGCTCCAGTCAGAAACAAACCAAGAAGCAGAAAGTAGCTGCCATGGCCTGGGCTGCCTTTCAGGTGCTGGCCAACCGCTGCATTGAGTGGGAAAAGGTTGAAGGTGAGAGACAATTAATTTGTGTAAAAATACAGATTGTTTTAGTTTCAGAAGCTTGAAACAGTGCTGCTGAAACTATCATTGGAAAAAAAAAATTCATTTTAACAAGTATTTAGATCTAATAAAGTTCAAGGGTTGAACTGTGAAGTGACATGGGGAATGGTTTTGTAGTGATTTGTTAAATTTCATTGTCATTGATAATTTAATATTTAGTAACTCAAATAAACCAACACAATGTGTTCAAGTGGTTATATATAAAATCTAAATGCAATTTTAATCATCCATCCACCCTCAAAAAATCTGCTCCTCCGGTTTGCTTTCTCAACATTCAAAAGCAGCAAAACCGACAATCTATGGGCTGTTAAAGATCTTCTCAGTTTAAGTAGATATAGCTGCCATGTGTCGCATCCAAAAATATTACATTTGTTATTCTCTGGCAGAGGCTGTCTGGAAGAGGCTGCCATATTGGCATCATTTCCATGTCATTTTGCTGCCGCAGCACTGCTTGCCATGTGTAAACACCTTAAGACCATCCAACCATTACAGACATACTGACCAAATTATCTTGCCTGAAACACAAAGCATTCAGCTTCAGTTTAGTGAAGGGGAATTGCATCAACAGTAGATTAAAGAATGTGACCTTCTGCATTAGAGTGGCAACTCTAGCAAGAAAATGATAAATATACCTGGTATAACAAGAGGGGCAATTTTAGGACACATTTTCATTGACTTCGAAGAGCCATAAGTTGCAGCCATCAGTTACACAGTTTCCTAGATGCAGCTTGAGTATGTATAGTTGAGATATAGCACATGCATTGATGTATTGCTGTAGTGGGCCATGGGCTTCTAGTTTTTTAAATATGTCTATGGGCATCATCGTTTGTGTCTATGGTCAGTACACAGGTGTGGGACAAGACAGTGGTGATTTCAAATGACAGCAGTTTCCCCCACAAACACACCTCTAAATCAATGCTAAGGACATAACCTGCTTATTCAGTGTGTGTTTATGGTCCTCATGTGCTGTTTGTTTGTTTTGGGGGTTTTTTACCCCAGGTGCGCTGTTTTTATAATGACATGAATAACTCAATTGAATATATTTTAACCATATGTTGTAATTCTGTTTTTACCCTACAAAATTTACTAATATGAATTTTCATTACAATTTTGTTAATTCACCTTTTGTTTTTGAAGCTACTTTGAAGCAGTGCCACAAAAATGCTATTAAAAACATGTTGATTGACTAACGGACTTATTGATTGACTGATTGATTGATTGATTGACTGACTGACTGATTGACTGATTGGTTGACTGATTTAATTTATTCTGATTGATTTGATTTGATTGGGTGGTTGCCTAGCTACACTAGGTTCATGTTTGCAAATGATCCTCTGCTTTAAATGACAGAGATGTTTTTGTTTGTTCAAACTAATTTTAGTTTTTATTCAACAAATAGATTAACACACAGGCAGAATCTTAAAGCAAAGCCAAACTCAGGTCTTTTGTTGAACAGGAGGGTCCACAGATGCAGTGCATTCTGGTCTGGCTCGACAGGTGTCTAGCCTCCTGACCAATCACCTGGCTCGAGCAACTGATTGCTGTGGAAACCAGGCCGCAGGAAATGATGCGCTGCAGGATGTACTTAGTCTACTCAATGATCTGTCCAGGTTAAACAGCCTATTGGTTATAATATATTGCATCAGTTTAGAACTGATCACTGAATTGTATTTAGTAATATTTGTCTTGATTTTTCTCTGCAAGGAGTCACATAGGCAAGACAATCTTAAGTCAGCCAGCATGTGTATCTAAGCTGCTTTCTCTGCTGCTGGACCAGCGGCCCTCTCCCAAGCTGGTGCTGATCATCCTGCAGCTGTGCCGAGCGGCACTCCCCCTCATGAGTGTGGAGGATTGTGGGAAGGTGGCACTGCCATCCTGGAGCTATGCTAGCACAGCGCTGGAGTCCGAACAGCAGGATGCCAGTGATCCAGCCTTCCGTATTGCCTCCTTACTGCTGGCCAAACTGGCAGACTATGTGGTACCAGGTATGTGAAAATGTAGCTGAGTTAAAATCCTTTTTAATGACTTTTTATATCATATTTTATTGAGATGCACTTTTCATAGCATACTTCAGACTTGTTTAACTCAGGAGTCCAAGGATAAAATCATAAGTCCAAAGTCCAAATCAAAAACCTGTATTAAATTGAAACAATAAGGTTAATCTAGTTCATTAAGCTGGGAATAAATACAATACACAACACTCACCACGCAAGGAAAAAAAAACATTTACATCTATTTCCACTCACTCTCAGGTTGCCAGACGTTGCTTTCTCCCAGTGCATCTGAGCCAGACACCAGCCTAACCCGAACCGGTCCTAAGAGCAGCAGCAAATCTGAGCGAGACTGCGGTGATGAGGGCCAATCTGTGGATGGAAAACTCTCCATTTTCATTCACAAGAGAGAAGATCAGTCCTCTCATGAGGTCCTTCAGCCTTTACTCAGGTAAATTTCTCTGGAAGGACACCCTACTTCAAGAAATCTGTGGTCTTTAGAAATGGTGTTTATTTTTAGGAGAGTTTTCAGAGAGTTCAAACCAATCATCTTAGAGAGTTTCAGTATAATTCACCACCCTTAAGCACTATTAAGCCATGTGCAAAATTTGTGCTGAATGTTCCTGAACAAATTCTACAAATGGTCTACTCACTTGCTTTTCCTGTAGGTGAAGCCCCACCACCCACATGGCTAGTTTCCATTACTTGGAAGCTCCTGATTATTTGGTGCAGTTATTAACTGGTCTTCTTCGGCGAACATGTCTTTGTTCACTCACTTTGCTATGCTATGCTCTGCAGCACTATTTCTCTTACCGTAATCGCCCTAATCGCTCTGTCTTCTTCGCAGTGTTTGTGAGACATTGACATGTGAATCGCTCACAAACCATGCTAACCAGGTCATTGTCTGAACGCAAAAAATCAGTACAAAAATTTCAGTTAAAAATTATTCAGTGTAAAAAATAAACAATATAATTCTCATTATTGAAAATTACTTTTACTTAAAAATAAAAATCTTTGTACGAAAGTTTTGAGGTGGATCAAATATATGGTTTATTATTGAGGTAAAAATTCTTTACAAGTATTTTGAGGTGTGTATATTATTCTTGACACATTAAATCTCGTTATTTATTTTTCTTTGGTTAGATTAAATGGTTCATAATAAATGAGTCAAAACTGCCCTTAGATGCTGTTATCTCAATTACTTAAAACTTGGTCAGAAGACTTTATTGTCTGTCTGTTCTAGCTTAAAGTCCGTGGATTTATAGGGCATATTTCGACACAGTATAGATTTCCAATATCCTCTTTGTATAATCACTTTAGAAGTTGCATTTGGCTCCAGATAAAACTTGTATGACACACTGGTTTGTGTAAGTGAAAAAAAATAATCTTGATTGCTGTAAAAAATTAAGAGAAACATTAATTCTGTTGCAAGACAAAGAAACAAATTTAAAATTGTGATTCTTGATGAGTGTCTAAAGTAGGTTTTTGCAGGTGGTTTAAAGTGTACTGTAGCTTGGCGTGTAGTGTATCAAGTCATGCATTGGTCAACAAAAATTTAAGGCTCTCAACCAACTTTGTCCTACCAGCTATCGGTATGGGTGTGTGCTACTGACCTGGAATCGTCTAATACCAAATAACATGTCAAGATGTGTTTATATTAAGAAAAAAAAACCACACCAGGACCCACTTATGGCTATCGAGTAGGGCTTTATTCTGTTGGCAGCCTTACAGGTTTATATGGCTGAAATTTCCCTAATATCTTCATCAAATGCAGTTTATGTTTATGACAGGATAACTTTAGTGAACAAGGCATTAATATAGTTCTCTATAACATTAAAATGTGCTAAAAAAATTTAACATTCAAAGGAAGGACAATTGCCAACTTACAAGGTCATGGCAACTACAATATGAAATGGATCAAAGTTTAATATAAAATCCATTTCTAATAAAAGAAATGGTGAATAATAAAAAAAAAGACAAATTGTTATCTGTTAACTTTCCACCTTTTATCAAAAAAAATCTGACCTTGTGTTTGTGTGAAACTAAGCAGCAGTTCAGAGGGGCGACCGTTTCGTCTCGGGACTGGAGCAAACATGGAAAAGGTGGTGAAGATGGATCGAGACATGACCAAGGTACTGAACTGTGGAATAAAATGAAACTCGGGGATAACACAGGGAGCGTGCAGCGGGATCTGGTTAGATCTAGCCATTATAATATGAAATACAGTGTGAAAATAACAGTCCCAACACCGAGTACTTGAAGCTTTAAAAATGTTTGCCTACAGTGGTTCCTAACAATTCATATTTTTATTTTCCTTTGTGGTTTGATTACTCTGTTGTTTTCAGGAAATAAATTGAATTGTTTTGTTACACAGCATTTGATTTAATCTGGTTTGTGATCGTTTGTTCTATCAGTGTGGCTGCTGTGAGGTGATCACAGAGGAAGCTTCTTCGGCTCTGAGGAAAGCTAATAAATGGGCTCAGTCGGGGCTGATTGTGAGTGTATGTTCTCCGGTGGAAACCAGTGCGCAGGAATCCTCTGGATCATCGTCTGCCGGAGACAAGAAGAAAACTGCCCAGTCCACAGTGTGTCGAGAGAGAAATGCTGAACTTGCTCGGTTAGTTCATCTTTGAAATCCTACATTGTAAGTTATCGGGGGTAAGTTATAATGTGTTATTCTTCTGCACAGTTCAGACCCGGTGCGCCCATTCATCAGTGGGCATGTGGCTAACAGTATGGCTACCGAGGTTATCGCACTGCTTCATAGTCTCCTTACTGCACCCGAATCCAACACTGCTCAGATCTGGACCAGCACAGCTGAGAAGGTCAGACCCATTTTCATATGTATAATTGAATTTCATCTCAATATTCAGAGTTTGACATTGGATGGGTTTTATTACCTAAACAACTTTTTTTTTAAATGATCTACTATAATTTCAGATTACAGATTATTAAATGATCTACTTTAAATTAAATTCAAGTTAGGAAAAGTCTCTCAGATAAGTCTTATCAAACAATTATTGAACCTAAATATCTACATTTCTGTAGTGAAATAAAAAGGTTGAACCACAGGAGACTCATGGAGTGATTCTCTCTCAGGTGTTGTCACAGGCCCTGATGTTCATCCCTCAGTTGGGTAAGTTTGCTGAGAGCATCCTAGAAAGCGGCAGCAGCAGCGGTAGGAAGCTTTCCAGGCTCCAAGCCATTGGTCGACAAGCTGTAGCTGCTCTTTGTGCCCTCGGAGGATTCAAGGAGACCATAAAGATTGGCTCTGAAGTACAGGTTAGACATTTAGTACACACACACATACAGACATACATTTTAGCAGATAAAGTCTAAAAAGCTAAAAGATAATGCATTCCCAGATTTTGCAGACTTTACGTAGAGGGACTTTAAACATGCATATGTATCATCACTTGTAAAACTAAGTGGCAGAGTGGGAATAGTAGTTAATGTCTAAAGTAATGACTTCAAAGTAATTTACATTAGGCAAGAATTAAGTGATTTACAAAGCAAATATACTTTATTTATTGTTTTTTAACCTTATTTCTTCACATTTAGAATTGAAACCATGTGTGGTGTTCTCGTTATTTTTTCTTTGACACTGTTGGCAGGTCTGCTAGACCCATTGCATTTTGGGACTTTTAGTTCACATAAATAATGAATTATAAAAAAATGTAGTGATGTTTATGTGGGAAGACAGAATAAAGGTACATAATCTACCATTTTCACACTTTTGTATGCCCCGATTCAGTAAACCTGAACACCTTGTGTGTAATATAAATGTGTAGGGGGATATACAGTGTGGGGTACTGATACATGCTTTTCACAGAAAAACAACTCATATCTGTCTAATTAACTCACATTTAGTAAAGAAAATAAATCTTGTACTTCTTAATACACTCTCTCTTCATGTTGACATCATCACATTTTACTGGGTCTGTGTGTTTGCTCTGCACTAAGATGGGCTGTTTGAATAGTAAGAGATATGTAAATTAAACCAGTTTAGAGCTTCCAGAAAGCGTTCGATTTTGTTTTACATAAACATACAAATGATAATACAACTTTTTGACAAAGAAAAAGAACTGCTTTTTTTTGCTGTCGCCAGGTGGTGGGTAAAGGTATAGCAGACAGCGTTGGCATGGTCATCTCTATTAATGAGCAGGAGGGCATTGCTACTGTCAGGTTTCCTTCCTGCGAGTATCGACGCTCCAGTAAAGCTTCTGATGTCCTCACTGTGCCAATATCTCGCCTCTGCACTCCTCGCTCAGAGGTTAGATTATTTATATATAAATATAAAAATATGTATATATTTTTATATTTGTCTTGGCTTGGCTTTTTTGTTTTTTGTAAAAAGCAAGGGTGAATGATTGCACATGCGATAATACCTAACCAAGGTTTATGTACGTTTTAAAAATTTTCTCAGCAGTTTAGTGTTACTGTTTGTCATCTCCTCATCAGGCTCTGCCTCTCCACAAGCTGTCGATCACAGAGAAGGTTGTACAGGCTGTTCAGTCGATGCTGCTTCCTCAGGAGGGAAGTCTGTCCATCCATACCGCTCTGCCTGCCGCAGGAGATGGATCGAGTCCTGTGATGGCTGTGGTTCGACTGCTTGCAGAGATACGCACCAGGTCAGACCTGCTGAAATAAAACAAACAAAAAGAGCAGAGAAGCGACTATCATTTCAAAGAAGATGTGGTTATTCACATCTTATTGGGGGTGATAAGGAATTTAATTAATGTTGCAGGAAAGTTATTAATTTTGACACATGTGTTCTAAACCAGTGTTTCTTAAACTTTTCAACCCTGGGGCTTAATTTTTGCACACCAAAATTGCCCAGGGTTCATTTAAATATAAACTGATTGATTCAAGGTTGTTCTTTCAAGGACTGTCTACTAGATCATTACCACAATGTCCTTTTTTGATGGCTCCTATTTTTAAATAATTGCATTCCACAACTGTAAGGTCCATTTTACATATTTACAGCATGTGAATGCAACTGAAAATGAGGATTTAGATTTTTCTGCAGTAGATTTCCTTTGGAATAAAAGAAAGTATTTTAAAGATGTAGTGTATTTATGGACAAACCGATTAAAATGATTTGAATCAACATGAATCAACTTTGTTGATGGCAAAATCTTGTTTATTTGCTTGTTGAGAATAAGTCTAAAGCTCTCTGTCTGTCTGTCTGTCTGTCAGGGCATGTCTGGTGATGGCGCAGCTGTTGGAAGATAGTTCGTTTTGTGAAGAGTTCATTCAACAGTGTCCAGCAGCTGTGGAGGTTCTCAACCTTATTGCCCAGGAGTGTAGTCCAGGTGAGAGACATTTAAAAAAAACGGGTTACTATACAACTAACTATACAAAGTAATTCTCTTTAGGAAATTGAAAATCCCTTGCTGCTCCAGTACTGTTTTTTTTAGCATTATTTGTCCTTTATTGTAGTGTTGTATACGCCAGATAAACTGAGGTGCCTGTACGTGTCTATGTGGTTCTTAGGAGAGCGTCTGGGGATGGTTGAGGCTCAGTGTGAGCGACTTCGGATGCTTTATCGAGACTGCGCTCGCCCTCCTCCTCCTCCATTACAAACAGATCAACGACAGGTGATTATACCATGACTCATATACCACCATTTCTTCCCTAATTATGGAACAAGGATTAATGGAAACCATTAACCAATAAAGATTCAATTTTAAGATAATAGCAATTTAGAGAGTATTATGTATTTATCAATTACTACTTAATGTTCTTAACGATATAATGTGCTGATTTTACCACGCTTTCTTCTCAGTTAGGAGATATAGCCAACAGGTTGGGATCTAGTAAACATACAGGGATGAGGGATGAACATGCATAGTGTAATGTTTTTCAATAGAAATATTTTTTCAGTGAAAAAAAAGTACCCCCACCATATTAAATCTGCTACTAGGTTGCTATTAACAACAAAATGAGCAAAGTTCAGAAGCAGTGCAACACCTTTCTTTTTCTCTATCTCTCTCTCTTTCTCTCTCTCTCACTCTTTCTCGCTCTCTCTCTGACTTGAGACGTGGCAGCTACTGTTAATCCTAGCTTTGTGCAGTTTGCAGGCACCCTTGGCTGCTTTTTGTGAACATTTTATGAACATTTAATTAACAGTTTTTGAAGAACTTTGGCTCTTCAAATTCAGGTTCTAAGATTAATTGCATCTTTCTCAAATCACCTAATTACAGCAGAATGAATTTAATGCTATATTTTCTGTCAAAGCCAAAAATGACAACACAGCAACAACACAGAACGATTCATCAATAAATATATAACAGGAGGATTTTTCGGGATCCTCTTGGTAATGACTTGCCACTTACTTGGTACAGACACCCAATCACATGAAAACCACACACCTTGATTCTTCAGTGTAATCCGACATGGTTTTTCCATGTCTCAAAGGGAAATGCTGGTAAAGTTCTCTGTTCAAAACCACATGCTATGCACAATTTTTTTTGGAGGAATCACGAATACAGACAATAACAAATAGAACAATAAATTGAATGTCTACTCATTTAAATGTTTGGGATTTTACTAAAGGAGAAAAGAAGAGAGAATTCTGTGGTAAACTGGGAACATGTGATGAAATACAAAAGTTTTTGTATTTAAACAAATCAATTTCATTTTCTTTCAATGATCAATTTTGGAAGCTACTGTTAGTTGAAGCCCAAATTAGCTTGCTTTTGTCAATGAACCTGATATTATTATAATGAACCTGGTGTAATATATATACATTTTTTATATATATTAAGTAATATATGTGCAATATGAATAGACTATTTTTTCAAAGGCTTGCTGATTTTAATAGGGGCTACAGTTCAGTTTTTTTATTACTCGAACAAACTTACTTCCATGAATTACCTTGTCATGAATTTAGATCATCTCGCTGTAGCAGTCTCCTTAGATTTTTTCAATGCCCGTCAGTTTTGTTTCATTAAACTGAGGGTGGTAGTGGTGATTAAGAATTCACACATGACTCATAATTCTCTCTGTTGCAGCCCAAAAAAATCACATGGTGCCCATCACGTGTCTTCCCTCCAGTGCGAGCTTGTATGTTTTCTTCCCACTTAACATCAGTGATGTTTCTGGCTGATCCAAGTGCGGGTGGAGGTCTTCCCAGAGGAACCTTCATTTACGCCTCTTCACCACTCCCCATTCAGGTCAATACTTTCACATTTACAGTATTAGATAAGTAGTAACAGCAAATTTACTCTCTTTAATGTTATTTTTTCCATGAGGTAACTGACAAATTACCAGTTTATCAACTGCAACAGTTTTGTAGGGGTGCATGTGAGTTTGTAGTTTTTCAATAGTAGAGATAGAGAGAAATACTCTAAGGAAGTAATTTATTCATACGGATCACTTATTTTTCATATATGTCTACATGCAATCAGACAAAAACACATAACACATGTTTGCAGTGTAATAGGTTTTGTCCCTGAGTAGTCTCTTATTTTCTCTGTTTTCACATTTTCAGGCTCCTTCGTTTTACTGGGAGATAGAGATTGTTTCTTTTGGTGATTCTGAGGATGATAGCGGTCCAGTAGTGTCCTTTGGTTTTTCCCCGGAGGCTGAGAAACGAGACGGGGCTTGGACCAACCCTGTCGGCACCTGCCTGTTTCACAAGTACTGCCTTCTGACATGTCATTTAAACAATATAGTCACACATGATATATGATTCCTAAAGTTGAAAATTCTTAAAATCGTTTTTTAACATTCTCAACTTAAGTTTGGTTTCATACTATTAACGGTTCACTCTGCTAAATTATTACTTTTTCCTGGCTGAGATCCCATGCGTTAAGGCCAATCTATACTTGTGCGTCAAGCCTACGATTTTGCAAACACTTCACATAACCCCATGCTGACCCCATTGGGGAGCCTGCCTCACACTTGCCGTTAGGCTTTGCAAAGCATGAGCAAAGCAAAGGAAAAAGATAGCAAAGAGCCTTTTCATGACACAGATCGTTATAAATGATAAGTTACAAAAAATAGGTATTGCAACACTAACAGCTTTCAAAAAGCAACTAAAAACTCTTCTCTTCAGGGCACACCTACTATAAAAAAAACTTTTTTCATCCTTTGTCTTTATTTTCTTCCTGTGGTTTATTGATCAGTTGATACAACTTCTACTATGAGGAAGCTGAGATAGACAGATTGCTTATTGTCTCTCCCCTTCTGTAAGTCGTTTTGGATAAAAGCATCTGCCAAATGCATACATGTATATGTCTAAGAGATTAGAATCTACATCAATGTAATAGATTATTAGTACACTCATTTGATGCGCAGTATGGCCAAATATGCCACAACTTTTAAACAAAATTGCTTGCATGGGGAACCATTTCTATTATAAAAAGAGATTGACAGATAGACAGACAGACAGACAGACTGACAGATAGACAGAGACAGATGTATAAAAATGAGCTAAATTTACTCTGGTTTGCTCTAGTTCTCATCATCTTCTGTCTTGTTCTTATTGTTTTCTCTGACAGCAATGGGCGAGCGGTTCATTATAATGGCTCTAGTTTGCTACAGTGGAAGAGCGTGAGACTGGATGTGGCTCTTCTTCCTGGTGAGATGGAGTTAGATTTTTTTTAACTTGTTATTTATTTATTTTGTTATTTATTATGACACCAGTTTACAAAAACTTGAGGTGTTTGCACTGTTTTCTGTATGTTGAAATTGTTTGACTGAACTAGTGTTAGATTGCCTCATAATTGTTTTATTTGGTAATTATTGTAACTACCCAAATAAGCCCAATTGAGGTCAGAAATTGTTTATATTTGTTTGTACAATAGACTTGATGGCTTTCCTGTGTGTGTGTGTGTGTGTGTGTGTGGGTGTCTGTGTGTGTCTCTCTCTAGGTGATGTGGCAGGCATCGGCTGGGAGCGCGTGGAAGGCAGCCCCCCTCCCCCTGGTCAGCCTTCTAAAGGACGTGTGTACTTCACCTATTGTGGCCAGCGACTCGCTCCCTGTCTGGAGGATGTGGCTGGAGGCATGTGGCCCGTTGTCCACATCCAGAAGAAGGTTAATGGAAAATATAATAATCATATTTACAGCCGCGGTTATATTTTCATGCTAATACCAATGCAGCAATCTAGTTTTATCAACACGTCAATGCATAGTGCCTATTGAAGGAAAAGTCTAAGAAAGGACTGTTGCTATTACAACGAGGATGTATTGTAGATGTGTTTACAAATTCACATCAAATATTTGTTTGTTTAATACACTGAATTGTATTTGCTTTATATATTACAAGCGTTTTATGATAATATAGCATTAAAAAAACTCAAGTGTGTCAGTGTGAATCAGAATAATTCAATATCAAACATATTTTTTCCATGATGCTGATATAATACATTAATATTTAGTTGTATTGTGAGATTTAATTTAATTGTTTAATATGATCTACTTGAAAAGACATTATGTAGAGTATTAAGATTGCTATAAAAAAGCTTTAAAATCTTTGTCACTTACTAAAAGTCATGTGTATCATTCTTCAGAAACTTTGAAAAATGTATTTTCAGATTAATCTTTTCACATTCATACCAATCATGAATAAACTATAAGATATAAAATGATCATTATTGAAAAATGGTTATAATTTACTACTAATGATACCAGTAACAATGGTACTAATGTAATGCTCTCTTATTTGCAGAACACAAAAATCCATGCTAACTTCGGCAGTCGTTTGTTTGCGTTTGCTGAGGGTCAAGCTCACAGGAATGCTGCTGATCTCTGCATGGATCTGTCAGAGGAAATCAGCGCAAACTTTGAAGCTTTGCCTTTTGCCCTGGCATCAGACAGTGATAATGATGCTGGCACTAGTGTGGCATCCGATGCCGCTTCACACGGGCCTCCCTGTCGTATCGCTGCCATCCTCACAGCACAGCAGCGTGAGTGTCTGTCACTATTGTTTGTAATTGGAACTTTTTTAAAGCAAGGAAATATGCTCACTGAAAACCTTTGCGGTCAAATCATGCTTTTCCTTTAGTATTCCTGTGTTTATTTTTTTATTTGTATCCAGTATCCTGTATCCAGTCATGGTGTGTACTGGTTCTACTCCTGTAATGAAGTGTTCTCTATTAACATGCATTGTAGGATTAAGCATAGTTTTGTGTTCAATGGCTACTGGTGTCTAACATTCTGCAATTTAAAGCTAACCTTTGTGTTCAAAAGTGAAGTGATTGTTTTCAGGTTCTAGTCAGTGTTTTCATATTACCTCAAATCCATATGAAAAATCACACTTTCTGACTTTCATTTTAGTTTATAAACTTTTTTTTCAGAATACAACAGCGATGGTTCATGTTATTACAAGACAGAGTTGAGTTATGAGAACCTGGTGGTCTCTGGACCAAATGCTCACCCGCCACCTATTGCTGATGACGAGAGTGACGACGAGGATGATGAAGATGCTCCTCGGGTATGCAGCAGAACTGTAAAGAATTCTTTATCATTATTTACATTAATAAGTGATTCGTTTTTTATAGATGTGGGGGGGAAAAGTAGTTTTTTTTCTAAAAAGTGAAATGTTCCTTTGATAAATAGGAAAATAAATATTTTTTACATTTCTTTGCTGCGAGATAATGTGTTTCTTTGTCATGTTCAGGAGGATCATTATGTGCTTCTGGTGAAAGCCTGGGAAACCAAAGTTTTTCCTACAATTCGTCGGCGCTTCAGGAACGAGGCTGAAAGGAAATCTGGGCTGGATCAGATAAAGGGAGCGCTTCAGCTTGGTGAGTTCAGGGCCTGCTGTGTTTTATTTAACCATGTACTATGGTAAATATAAGCAAACACTTATTCATTTCTTGTTCTTAGGAATGGTGGACATTGCTCGTCAGACAGTTGAGTTCCTCTATGAAGAGAATGGAGGGATTCCTCGAGACCTTTATCTTCCAACCATCGAAGATATTAAAGATGAGGCCAATAAATTCACCATCGACAAAGTCCGCAAAGGTCGGTGATCACAAAAGAGATTGTGTGTTTTTAAATATTTGTATTGAAATTATTCTCAATATAAATCTCAACATAAATTTTTGAGCTTTATATTCTTTGTAAACTTAGAATCTTATCTTAAATATAAAAGGTCTTGTAAAGCAACATTTGATGGTTCTGTGACTGCTCTTTGAACCTTTATCATTCATATTATACGAAAGTCTTAATTTTTATACATAGAAGCATAATATTTCCTGTTGGTCACTTTCCTAGTCTTTTTACAGCATGTGATGTTGAGTGTGTATTCAGTTTTTTTTTTGTTTATTTTTTACTCATGTTCTTATTTTTAAAACTTCTCTAGGGTTAACTGTGGCCATCCGCTGTCCAGAGGGGAATAATGCCAGCAGTACAGGAGGAACAGCTTTGCCAAAGTTTGCCATCCGTGGCATGATGAAGACTTTTGGCTTGCATGGGGTAGTGCTTGATGTGGATTCCGTGAGTATTTGCTTTAGAAGGGTTTTTCTGTGTTTCAAGCTGCTATTGTTTTCTCTTCATTAATATGAATGATTAAATGGGAATTATGGCATGATGGCTGTCTCTCGAGTGTCTTAAAAATCTATAATAAATTTAATGAAAAAAAAAATTCACCCATAAGTGGTTATTATTTATGTCTAAGGGCACGGAGCTGGTTCAGGTGGAGTCTTACTTACGAAGCGAGGGCGTGTTGGTGAGATACTGGTACCCCATTGAGATGCTAGAACGTCCTCCACCTGGATCTCGACGTGCTGCCGCCAACGGCCTGGTCTCACTAGATAGTAGCAACATCCAGGTCCACAGGTAGAGATTTGACAAATTTACAGCTGCACATGTTTTGTCCCCCAAGTCCTGTCTCTGATCGTCTATAACTGTTTTTAATCTATAATATAATATAACTTTAATCTAATCTGCATTTTTATTTATCCTTGACCCCTGAAACATCTAGATCTTAAGCAATACTAACTATTGAACAGGCTGTTTTCTGTCTGGGCTGTGTTTGACATCTCCTACACCTCAGATTCATTGAGTGCCTTCACCAAGCGGCTTTTTTCTAGTGTGCTTCCAGTTGTAATGAAGAGCAGCAACATTTCAGTTTGTGCTGGCTGCTATTTGAAAACATTTTGTTTGGTTAATATAATACTTTTTTAAGTGGTCAGATAAACATAGAACATGATTTACAATTACTTTATTAATTTAGGTTACTGAACCTTCAGTGAATCCCTTATTTATGGGTATGTATTTTTGTCATTTACATTTTATTCAAAATCCAAAATACGTGAGTTAGGTAGTTAAGCTGCCAAACAGGGACAGTTAATGAGAATCCAATGACATCCAAATGAAGAAATTTTTCTCTCTCTTTTCTTAGGGAGCTGCTGCGCTGTGAAAGTGCTTTGGCACGTCTGTACTGTCGAATGGCGCTCCTCAACATCTTTGCTCCTAAAAGCCCTCACACCTTCACTCGGCTCTTCCACATTCCTGCTGTTCGTGACATCACACTTGAGCATCTGCAGCTCCTGTCCAATCAGCTGCTTGCCCCACCTCTGCCAGGTTATTTTACATGATAATATTAACGAACCTATTTTTAAAGCAAGAAACAGTAAGGCCAATAAAGGCCAACCGAATTGTTTTGTTTAAAAAGATATTGAAATACTGTTGTTAATATTCATATTTTTAGTAAGCTTTTATATGTTATAAACCTAATATATTTCCTGATTTTTGCATTAGTTAGTACTTGTATTGACATGAGTATGAGTTTAAATAGGAATTTTATTTTTTATGATATGAAATTGAATTTTAAGAATTATTTTCTCCATTGATGAAAGAAAGGGGTTTATTTTTATCTTATTTTTATGGGTATTCTTTGTCCTTTTATCTCTTACGGTTAAATGTAGATGGCCGAATGGGTTCTACCTCAATCCTCTTGGCTCAGTCTGTTCTCCATGAGCTGCAGGGAGCGAGTGTATCTCCTACTGAGCTCTTTTATCAGGGAAACACACGCAACATCAGAGAATGGCTGAATGTGGCCATCAGCAGAGCATTGCATCAGGGTGAGGAAAGCCTAATGGATCTCAGCAAACAAATCTGCTGTTTCCTTCAGGTAATCCTCACTCACTCAGACAATTATTTACTGGATTACTCCAGCTGATCATCATAAGGCAGAAAAAAATATATAATATATAATAATAATAAATTGTCACAATGATTTATTGTGATTAATAAAAAAAATGTGCGTACAGTTGTTGTTTTTTGCATTTTATGGCAATTTTGCTCAAACAAGGAGCCACAATTCTTGTCAAATCTTCTCAGATCCCCTTTAAGTAACATGTATTTTAAAAGCATATTTAAAATCTGCATATTTTTAATACTGTAATTAATGAGTGTATGTTTGTTTTTGACCTGTAGACTGCTCCGGAGCAGTTCACAGTGGAGGAGTTTCCCATCAGCGAGTCCAAACTCAGCCTGGATGTCAGCTTCCCCGGAGCTGCTTTTGTCAATGTCTCCTGTAAAGAAAGTCAACACAGTGGCCGTAAAGAGTCAGTTTGATGCAACTGAATCTTTTTAACTAACTTTCCTGATGGTAGCACAACAAGCCAGTAATCCCAATTTCCAGTAATCTCAGTTTCTCAATCTGAAATCCCAATTTCTAACCAGTATCTCGATTTGCTGATGGTAGCACATGGTCTTAGCAAAGTGTTGGGCTATAGGTCTAACAGGGTTTGAAATTTTGATTGGTTTTGCTTGATATCAGCCTCTACTGGGTTTTTTAATAGTACTAAAAATTAATTGATTGATTAATTCAGTCAATTTTGGCATCCCTTTTTCCTCTGTGTAGCTCATGTGTAATGCTTTAAGCTGCAGGAAAAACTGAAACCTCACTTTATATGGTATTAAAGTTATATTTTACTAGAGGTATAGGAACCTTGAAATCTAATCCATGAACAATTGAATGCTCAAATTAAAATCTCCAAAAGGAAACAGCATCTGAAAGATTAGAACAACAGTGGATGGTAAATGGAGTTTTTTGTTATTCATCACTTGTACATCTTTGTGTTTTTGTTTTCTCAGCTTGTCTCTGTATAAGGCACCTTGGGTTCGTGTGATGGTGTATGGCCTTGGTCATAAGGTCCGACGGAACGGCCAGATGAACTTGATGGAGGCTGTGTGTTACCCTCTGGATGCTTCGCCATCAAACACCGGCCTCACACCCCCACCCACTGCTAACCAGTATCCCAGTATCCTGATCCCTACTGACAGAGTGCACATCAAATTAGGTGTGTTAAAGACAATTTATGCAAATGTTTTTTTTTTAATGCCAATTTTGTTTACTTCATCTCTTGATAACAATATTCACAATGTTTTTAACCGGTTTGAAGGTCATCACACAAATAAGGAAAAGCTAATGATGAATAAATAAATAATAAATGTTCAGCTATGGGCACAACTGATATAAAATGGCATCTTTCGTAAACACTCCTATATCTTGTGTTTTACTCTCTCTGTGCAGGCGTATCTCCCCCTCCTGGAGCAGTGCTTGTGTTGCACTCGCTGCCTCTGGAGTTTCCTCTAGCTATGGCCTTTGCTGAGCAGCTGCTCTCTTACAGCATTGGAGAAACCAGCGAGCGACCGGAGGATGAGTTGGACACTGTACCCTCCTCTGTGCTCATGCAGGTTCTAGAGCTGTTTGGTGAGGACCTTTATTTTGTTCTATTGTTTTACACCACATCTTCTGTAGATCAGCAAAGCACAGGGTTTGTCTTAAAAACTTGGGAATAAATTTTTTGTCTAATGTAGACACTTAATTATAGAATGCGCTAGAAAGTCAAACATTGTCTATATATACTGTTGCTAATTCCTAAGTATTAAGTCAAATAACCTTTTATTTTGAGTTAGCTTTCTATTTACGATTACCTTCTTTTCTTAGGAGGACTTCTGTGGACCACCGATCTGGCTCCATGCATTAAAGAGTTGATCTTTCACCTTCTTGCAGAGCTTCTTCGAAAAATTCATGCATTTGAGTGCCGCAAAACCCCTTCAGGTCTCTCCAGCCACATTTCACTATTGCTGAATCCCTGTTTGACAGTTCTAATGGTTCTTCAAACTGAACTAAGGAAGCTTTATGACCATGAGACTCAAAGCTGGGGTTTAGTGAGTGGAGGCTCATGCTCCTCAGCATCAGCGGTTGCTCTTTCAGCTGAGCGAAGCCGCTTTTCAACATACTTCCATGCTCTGATGGAGGTTTGCCTTGCAGTGGCTGAAGTGACTTTACCTCTTAGTTCTGAATTTGGTGCGTCAATGATAGGCATTGCCACATCTACAACCACAGCCAACTGTAGTGATTCCTCTTCCTCTTCTTCCTCATCTCCTGGGCAAACTCCTCAGAGCCCTAGTTTGATTTCCAAGCGCAAAAAGGTGAAGCTAAAGCGTGAACGGGATGGCGTTTCAGTGTCTGCAGGGAAGCGTTCTTCCGGCTCCAGAGCTTCCGAATGTGATAATGCATTATTAAGCATGGCTGGAGGGAAGCCTGAAGACTCCTTGTGGTTTCACAGAGGGCTGACTTTACTGCTAATTTTGCGCCACCTCGTTAATAAAGACCCACAAGGTTTAGCTGTCACTGGAGATGCTATAGCGGATGCTAGCCAAGCACTAGTTGGCTCCACTGCTCACAGTCGCCTACTCGTGCTTTCAGGGATACCGACTCATCTTGAAGAGTCGGTTGTGCGCAGTGCCATTCGAAGGGCATGCAATGCACACGGCGGGCTTTTCAAAGATGAGATCTATATTCCAGTTCAGGAGGAAGAGCCTAAGAAGACTAAAGCTGACCCCTCGAGTATGCCACAAGAAGCGAAGCGGGATTGCACTGCAGGAAGTCCCAATAGCAACAATGCAGCAATGAGCATTAGTGTTTTACAAGGAGCCACCAGGGCTTTAGGAGAGGCCCTGGTGAGTCAAGATTCGGCTCAGTCTCCAAGACAATCACCTCCAGATCCTCTCACAGTGTCCAATCAGGAGAGCTTTGAGTCATTTCTTGGGAATCAAGGGAGCCAGGGAAGCTTTGGCGAGCAAATGGACCAAATGTCAGATGGGATCTCTGCGAACACTGCAGGCTCTCTTGATAGTCATGCTACTGTGACTCGTCCAATCAAAGGCTATGCTGTCATTGAGGTGATTGGGACATCAATTGCATTGACAGAAATTTTCAGAAACCATAACTAATCCAAGAATTGTGTTTTTGATTCAAAGGTAAGATCGCGAGCTCAGGTGGAAAAGATCCGAGCCAGCCTGTTCAACAGCAGTGATCTGATTGGGCTTTCCAATCTGGAAAGGGAGGATGAGCTAATGGAGATGACCAGTGAGGAAATCTTGACTGCTTCCAGTGTGAATCAGAGTTTATTTGATACACAGGGGAGCTCAGTGCTTGAGGAGTACTTCCTTCATAAATCCATCAGAGGTTGGTCCAAGACTAAGACCTTAATGAAAAAATTATCAATAATGTTCTAATTGGTCACTTTAATGTTCTTTTGGTGCAATTTTTTGTTCAAAGTTAAATTGGTGTCCTTTATATGAATCCCTTAATTTGCATTTTTTTTAATCAATTGGCAAATAAAGTAGAGTGTGAAAATTTATCTTAATTTTGATGGTAAACATGAGCGTCTTGCTGTAGAATCTGTGAAATCACATATCTTGATATCACATCTTGATTTTAGTTAGATATGATGTGTTTTGGTCTGTTTTTGAAACCTTCATATAACAACCAGACCACACAAGAGAATTTTTGTTTTGAGTTGCGTGAAGTGCAAGAAATAATCGTCAAACATATCAAGAGGGGTATTGTACCAAAATGCTACTCTATTTGCTCTGACCGTACAAGACACACAGCCAAGACTACCACCAGTCATAAAACCTAATCACATGACAAGTATAAAAAATACAATCCTTGAGAAAAGATCAACAACAACGACAAACAATGCATTTATGAAAAAAAGGCCAAGAAAGCATGAATTAAGACGAGCGAGAGGGATATAGTTTTTTACATTTACTAATTCTTTAATCTTTTGTATTCTCAGGAGAAAAACTGGTTCCTGGAGCTCGTGATGTGCTGACTGAAATTTTTAAAAGCTGTCTTTACTCTGAGCAGATTCAGAGTGCCTTACAAGTCAAACCAGTGAAAGCATCTGAGATTTTCCTTAGTAAAGAGCAGATCAGCTCTCAGGCTCCAGGAAATCTTCTGCAGATCTTCCTCACACATCTCCGACCACCAAAGAAGATGCTTGAAGACCAACTGAATCAGGTGAGCGTCTCATCAACCTTTTTACTACTGTTTAATTATATTGCTATGATTTCCAATATACCGTTAATACCATTTATTAGTAATTGGTTGGTTGTATGGAGCCTGATGGATTAACTTGCTTTACTCATACCATCTTTTCTTTTCATTTTGTTTCATCTGTATCCATTCATTTGTAAAACATTTTGTGTTAGAATGTTGTTCAAAGAGGCTACAAAATTTTATACAATAACTCACAGAATTCAATAGCTAATGTTTAGTGGTACTTACTCTGGCCAAATTTTCAAATCAGATATTAAACAAACTCCTGAAGGGAAATCTGCGTGAGTAGTACAAAGTAGTTGTATAAATCCTTAAGGTATAATAAAAATATACAGAAAATCCTTAAGGTATATTGTTTTTATAGATTTTGCGGAAATATGGAACAGCAAAGCCCAACAAAAACAAGCACAGCAAGGCGGGTAAAGAACAGCATCAAGGGAGAGTGGTGAGCACCAAAAGAGCCATCACAAAACCCCCAGCCAAAGACAAGTCTATGCTCAACAGCGTCCGGTGAGTATTTATATACTCTTGTAAGGATACAGTAACTGTGTGAAGCATGTCAGTGCTTCATATTCATATGCTATAATTATATTCTGCATTATTTTTCTGTTATCTAATATATTATATTATAGTGTATACAACTTTCAAACATCCAATTATAATAATAAAACTCAATATTCTCATTACCGGTGGAATTTTTATTATTTTTTTTCCCAACATTTTGGAAATTGTATACCTCATGAAAGCACTATTCAATGTATCAATTCTTTCTATTCAACTTTTTTAAGCCGAAATGTGAGGTCATAGAGTTATACATATAAATGATAATATAATATACGTTGTAGATTACCAGTCAGATTCTCAAATCACTTTTTTAAGAATTCTTAAAGATTCTTAAAGCAGCATTTTTATTCCAGACGCTGGTGAATGATACCACAGTGTTTTGCTTTAAATACATCTTAAATTAAATTAGTGTGTTGTTTCTAAAATGAAAGTATATTATAAATATAAACACATTCTCTGGAAATTAACTGCTAGACAATTTAATTCTGAAATCTTTTTACAACTACTTCATCTACTTATTTATAAACATAAATTAACATAAATTAACATAAATAACTTGTTTTTTTGTTTTGTTTTGCTTGTCTGTCATCTGAATTATTAATACATGGATATTGTTCCAGAACTGTACTGAGTGAGAAGAAAAGTGTCCTCAAGCCAAAATCTCCAGAGAAAGCCAAACCAGATGAGAAAGACCCAGAGAAGTCTCCAGCCAAAAAACTAGAAGGTTTTTATGGTCTAGAAGTGAATGATTCACTACTCAAATTATTTGCATTGATAATTAGATGCAAAACACTTTTCTCATAATGCTGCTGTATTTTTTTTTAAGGGAACACACAACATTTTGCGTTGGCACTGTTTTTGCTGTAAAAAAGGGGCATGTGAAAAGTTGGTTTTTTTTTAGTTACCAAGTGTAATAAAACACATGACCTCTTTCCATTTCTTTCCCTCCTCCAGTGTCAGAGGAGAAGTTTTTGACATTGGAAGGTTTCCACAAGTTCTCCCTGGACAGAGCCAAGCAGGACATTCGCAGTGTTTGGCGTGGGATCTTGGCTTGTGGATATGACCTGCACTTCCAACGGTTTGTGTGCTATACATTGATGTTGCCAAATTACAATAAAATTACAGTGAAAGTGTTTGACCTCTACATGAATATATCCGAGTTGCAAAAATCTGACTATCTTCATAGACAAACAATGTAATGGCAGTAGAGTTTATAGAGACTGGTCGTGACTAGTCAATATAAATTCCTTGGCTATGAAAAGATCCTTATAGTAAATGTGCTTATTTTTGGTCACTGGTTTCTTAACCAGTTTAAGTTGAGTTTTTGTTTCATTCTGGTTTTATTGAGCTGTGTTGGGCAAGTGACTTTGGAAATACAATTATATTACTAATAACTTATTTTCAAAACAATCAAGTTATAGTTTTATTCATTCATTCATCTTCATGTCGGCTTTCTTCCCTTTCGGGGTCGCCACAGCGTAATGAACCGCCAACTCTCTGGCACATGTTTTACGCAGCAGATGCCCTTCCAGCCGCAACCCATTGCTGGGAACGTTCAGACACACTCATTCACACTTTAACACTATGGACAATTGTTCTTACTCAATTCACTTATTCCGCATGTCTTTGGACTTGTGGGGAAACCGGAGCACCCGGAGAAAACCCACGCGATCACAGGGAGAACATGCAAACTCCACACAGAAATGCCACCTGCCCCAGCCGAGCCTAGAACCAGCGACCTTCTTGCTGTGAGACGACTGTGCTACCCACTACGCCACCGAGACGCAGTTATAGTTTTAATTACTTTAATTTAAAAGTAGTCAGATACATTACTAGTTCCATAACTAGTTACATCACTTCACTCATCAAAACAACATATAATAATAAAAATGAATTCAGATAAATGAATCGTGGTCTTTATGAGAAGTGCAAACTCTTACAACAAACAAAATAAATACTTCTTCTGACCATGACAAAACAGCATAGAATCTTACTTTCTTTTCTAAATATTCAACTTACAAACTTACATTTTAAAATACCTTTTGTATTAGAATACTTACATACTTCATTTCATTTTTTCTTTTAATTGAATTATTTGTGACAATAATTGAGCAATTTCCCCACACTGTCTAATTGCCTGCAATTTAACGACAATCTAATTACTATTTTTTAAATTATAAAAACAAAAGAAACAAAAAAAAGGTAGTAATTTACATTAACTAATAACTAAGTAGTGCTTTACTGCCCAACACTAATGTCTTCTCTGTTTTTATGTTTTAGCTGCACATGCATTGATTCCCGTCATGCTCAGAAAGCAAGCAGGAAGTGGAGTTTGGAGATGGATTTTGCTCTGGTGCAGTTTGTGAATCGTCTGTGTCGTCAGTTGGCCATCACCCCTGCTCGACTTCACCCCCACGAGCTTTACCTGGACATCCGCAGGGATGCTCCAGACCCTCTGTGTGCAGGCCTTATTGGTAAGTCCCACTGAGGCTGTTCAATGTGCTGTTTGACCACTTGGTTCAAATATGGAAATAATAACATTTAAAATGTAATAAAAAAATTTGAATTCAGTATTAATTTAAAATAAAATGATAACCGATTACATAGATCAATGTATTGACTTTTACAGTATATACACAGACAAATTAAACTCAATTTAAATAGTTTATTTAACTAATGAAAAATTACAAATGTTAAAATAATGTTCCTCGCTTGCCTAATGACATTTCGACTATTACATTATTCAAGTATAGATTAAAGAAAAAGGTTACCAGTGCAGTGTACCAGTAGAAAGTACCACATATCTGTGTTCTGCACTCACCAGGGAAACCTCAGTCATTCTAGTCAATGCACTCATTACTCCGTGTATAGACTTTTGAATGCACTTTACTATTGGCTCCAGTCTAAGTCATTACACAAACTACAGTTAATCCAGAATGCGGCTGCCAGACTCATCACAGAAACGACACATTATGACCACAGCACTCCTTAATTGGATTGACTGCTAAATTAGTCTGTTAACATTTGTCTATAAATTAGATAAGCAAAAATAAAATCTTTGCTTGCCCTTTCATTTTTCTGTCAACACTCCATCTCGTGGTTTCTGATTAACTTCAGCCATTTCCTTCACCCGCCTATATCTACAGAAAATTGAATATTGAAAATAATTATTTTAATGCGCTGCACTTACGTAGTGAAACTCATGTTAAGGAACTGTACAGACCAGTGAGCCTTCAAATCCGACTTAAAGGCATTTCTTTTTAGACAGGCTTTCTCTTGATCAACTTGCTAATCATAATTTCTTTTTTATCTGCTCTATTCCGCTTTGTTTTATAAATGTATCTGTTTAGTCATTTTGTTATTGGTGTATGAAATGCAACCTTCAATGTTAGAAAGGCAACATAAATAAAATGTATTTGTTTGTCAGGTGTTCCAGTAGAGAGTTTGCGTCTCCGCTTTGCTCTTCTTCAGTCTCTCAACAGTACCCTTGAGAGTTTCTTCCTTCCACTGGTGGAACTGAGACTCACTCATACTTACCAGAACAGCATTGCTGCTCTTCTACGACAAGCAAAAGGTCAGATCCACAAATATTAAAAGCTAAATTCAAAGTATGGTTCATGCAGGTCTGTATTAAAAAGAATCTAAACGTTTTTTTATGCAAGTGCTTTTCGTCTAACTTGTATTAGCATACTCTTAATAAAAAAATTTTTTACAAAAGTTTAACACAAGGTAAGTTCACTTTTATATAAAAATTTCTTAATTGCAAAACTTTTACCCCATTTATGTTTTTTTTTTTTAATCATTCATATGAAAATATATCCAAAGAGACTGAAAGTGCCTCAGCTTCTTCATCTGTTACATTTGGGCAGTGCTATATTGGTGGAGTTGGTAATCCTATAACTGGAGGGTTGGCGGTTTGATCCCCACCAGGTCCATTCTGCCATTGTGGCCCTGGGCAAGTCACTTCACCTGCATTGCCCTGTATAGATGTGTGTGACAGGAGGAGTGTGTGTAGTGGTGGGCATCCACATCCTGTCAGACTCCCCCAGGGCAGCTGATGGCTACCAAGGTAGCTGATCACCACCAGAGTGTGAATGTGGAAGGAAAGAATAACGCTCTGATCATTGTAAAGCATCTTTGAGCTCTGGAGATTTTAATAAAAACAGTTGAAAATGCATTCAATTTTATTGAGATGTACGTTGATGTATGCTTTGTCATTGCAGGTCTAATTTTTTTTGACACCAAAGTGACGGTCATGAACCGGGTGTTGAACGCAACGGTTCAGCGAACAGCAGATCATGCAGCACCAGAAATCACACTGGATCCGTTGGAGATAGTGGGAGGTAAAAAAAAAATTATTCTTCATATGTTTATGATTTATTTTGTTTTATGTTTGTTTATGTCAATATCCGAAAGTATAGGCAACACCCATCCTATATGCTCACTAATCTAAGTCGTGTAAATATTTTTTGTCCTTTTTTACTGTTATGTGTAGTTTTGAATAAAATTACATGATATCTTAGTGTTTGGTTGAAACCCAGGATTGTGGTAATTTGAAATGGGAAATAGTTTTTAATATTCATATCTTCCAGTCTTGCAATATAACTGTAGATAGCTAGTTTACACAAAATGAACATGTATGAATAATATATTCAGGCATTTCAGCAGAAATTCGATCAGCCACTGACAGAAACTCCCTTGAGAAAGATAAGACAAGAGCTTTGGTTTTAAAACTGGTGATTCAGCGTCACGTCCCCAAATTGCGCAGCCACATTAAGGAGTGCACAAGGTCCATGTAATAGCACATATTTAATCTAATCAGCGAGAATGACCCTGCTACTTTGGATTTACAGACATTGGCGACATAGTTGAACGTGTTCCTCATGTTAGGTGGCGACCATCTCAGTCAGTAAAGACTCTCCTGTGTTTTTGTCTCAATCAACCTGCATAATTAAGCTAATTTTGAGTATAAGATAGGTGTTTAGTTTTATCGGAATAGGAGGGGGCAGGGCAGGACAAAACATTGGGATTTAAACTTGAGTCGTCCGACACTCACTGAATAACAATTTAGATTTATTTCGACTGGTCCACTGTCAATATTTTGGGACGTCTCATCCAATTTCTGAGAAAAACTAAAGCCACATCATTGCGATTGCTAATAAGTGATCTGTAAATTGCTGGTTATTCCAGATTACACACTAGAATACTTTGAGTTTCACAAATGCAGGTTTCTTACTCTGAGTGTCTCCATGTTAAAAATAAATGTTACACTCTCTTTTAGATTAAGATCCGATTTTAGGAAGGACAAATGCTTAGCTTCACACCCTCACAGAACATAACTTTAGAAGTTGATTTAAGCATTGTATAATTACTAGCAGTGTCTCCTTTATTTATTAAGCTGTGGAAAAAGCTTGTCATGTCTCGGGGAGTGTAAATTATTTTCTGTGATGTC
The DNA here is from genome assembly GCA_900490495.1 of Danionella dracula. Lineage (NCBI taxonomy): Eukaryota > Metazoa > Chordata > Actinopteri > Cypriniformes > Danionidae > Danionella > Danionella dracula. The sequence continues at coordinate 132,327 of UELW01000578.1, forward strand.
ACTCTGTAACTTGGGTTTTATTGTTCAATCCACTCTTATATGTCAACATATCAGGCAATTTTAGTTTTTTTTCTGTGGCTTCTTTTTAGACATTATTTTCAAACAAGGGCTTTTTTACCATTTGGTGTTCTAAAAAGGCTGATTAGTTTAGTAGAGATAGTAGTCAGTGATGGCATTTAAAATCACAGAAACAAAGTTCAAGAGACCAAGAGCTGTTTCTTACCATTTTGAACGCACCTGCTGATTGGCTGCAATTTGTTTGGTACTTTGAGTTTGTTTGGGCTTTTAAAAATCACCACATCTTTAATTTTCCATTTCAGTTGCAGCGGAGCGGTATTCTTTCAGATATCATTAACACACATGGTATTCATCAATTATTTCATGATTTGTACAGTTTAAATTGATTCCTGTGTTTTATTCAGGTGAGCTGCGGGAAGCGGAGAACACATATTTCTGCCAAGCAGCACGCCAGCTCTCCTGTGTGCCCTCATCTCAGCTTTGTGTGAGGATCGCTAGTGGAGGAGACCCCACATACGCCTTCAATATCCGCTTCACTGGAGAGGAGGTCCACGGCACTAGTCAGTGAAATACTCAGTGATGCTCAGTTCAATGTGTTTTTTTGTGTGTTTTCCAATCACATTTGTGGAGTTAAAAATTTTTGTCAACTTAATAAAGCAACAATTTAAATCTTTTGACTGTAATTGCATCTTATCTTTTTCTCTTTTTTATGTTGAAATTTGACTTAGGTGGATCTTTCCGGCACTTCCTGTGGCAGGTGTGTAAAGAGCTCCAGAGTTCAGCTCTGTCTCTGCTTTTGCCCTGCCCGAGCGCCGCCGCCAACCGCAACAAGGTCTGTAGAGTCATGCAACAAAGCACTCTGGAATCAACTTGCACGTGTGATTGTTCTGGTTGTCATTGTAAAATGTGTGTGTTTACCAGGGCAAGTTTATTCTCACGCCGTGTCTAATCACCTACGCTGAGGAGCAGCTGCTACATTTTTTCGGGCAGCTTCTGGGCATTTCAATCCGGGCCGATGTTCCTCTGCCTCTGGATCTGCTGGGATCCTTTTGGAAGGGTCTGGTGGGGGAAACACTTGACCCTGAAATGGACCTGCGCGAGGCAGACATACTCACACACACTTATATCAGCAAATTTGAGAATGTAAGACAAACTCTTCTTATAGAATGCATGATTTTAAACTATTCAAAATATAAAATTTCACAAGAAAAATGTGGTGAATTACTCTGATATAGAAAGGCCAAAAAAGAAACAAGTTCCATGAGACAGGATATACACCTAATCTTGCATATTCTTACATCTTCTTACTTACTTACGTACAAGTTGATAGTAAAATCTTTCCAGATATAAATAAACAAAGGTATGCAAGTATTTGCAACTATATACTTACTACAATATATGATATTTTGCAAAAATGTTATGAATTTTATTTCTGAGAAAATGCCTATTGGTCAGTGGAAAATGAGGATTTGTATGAAGAAGAAAAAATACAAAAAAAAAAGCTAAACATGTTAAAACAACTGTGTTAGATGTTCAATTTAGTGGATAGTTTTCATTTCTTTTTACATGAAAAGAATATGTCTGGGACATATGTGGTCACTTCAAGTTGTATTTTCATTAAGCTGAAATTTTCAACAAAAAGGTGTCATTATTTTTGGTTCATTTTTGTATATATGTGCCATATTTTAATATGACACATTTCTTTGTATTCATATTTTGATAACACTTTAGATTAGAGTCTACAAATTACAGGGTAGTTATCGACAATATAAGTACTCTTGAAGTACATTGTTATTACTAATAATTTCCCAATACTTGCTTTTATTAGTAAAATAATAAAAGGGCGTTATGTTTTGGCAGTTGTCTGATGAGGCAGACCTGGAAGCTTTGTGTGTAGAAGTTTCTTCACAAAGTCAGTTGGGAGAGAGTCCAGATTCACCCAGTCGTCCCTTTTGTACCTTCACCTACATCAGCATGACTGGAGAGGAAGTGGAGCTTTGCCATGGAGGACGGGACATAGCTGTTAGGTGCCAACCCACTTACACACTGCTTTATAGTCTATTCCATTCTATTATGTTCCAGGATAGACATTCTGGTACTGAATTAAACAAGAGTTGAATAAATATGTGTTTACAGCTGGGAGAATAAAGATGTTTATGTACGAGCAGTGCGTGACCTGCGTATGCGAGAGCTGCAGAATTTGGAATGTATGTCAGCAGTTCGAGCTGGCCTGGCTTCCATCATCCCTCTGCAGCTCCTCACCCTCCTGAGCCCAGCTGAAATGGAGCTGCGCACATGTGGCTTACCCCAAATCAACCTCCACTTCCTCAAGGTTTGTGTTATGTGTTTAATGCTATTTATTTATACACCGAAACAAACTGAAAAGAAATGCTACCAGAATGGGATGCCTATCATGACCTTTATTTTTATTGATGATCCAGATCGAAATTTGTATTTAACCAGTCATGTTGATGTCTACATGGGGTTAAACTATCACACAGTTGATAAATGAACCTGTACAGCTTTAATGCTGACATCAATGGGGAGTAACTGCTGAAATGTTTCTTGGAAATGAATAAACCCAATATGCGTCTTTCTCTCTATTAAGGCTCACACAATGTACCAAGTTGGTCTCATGGAGACAGACCAGCACATCGAGCTCTTCTGGGCTGCGTTGGAGACATTCACTCAGGAGGAGCTCAGCAAGTTTATCAAATTTGCCTGCAACCAGGAGAGAATCCCTTTCAGCTGCCCGTGTAAAGATGGTGGCCCGGACACAGCTCATGTCCCTCCTTATCCCATGAAGATTGCCCCACCTGATGGCAATGCTGGTAATATAACATCATCCATTAATGCAGTTGCTAATGTCTTAAGTACCCCTGCAGCACACTCTTTAGGGGTGTTTAATTAATTCAATACAATTTTTGGTGTGATCTACAGTAAACTATATAGCTACATTTTCCATAATCTTACGTTTCTTATGTATTTAAGACGCCGACCATGTAATTATCTTCCAATCAACTGTGGTTGTGCTGAAAATAATGCATATATTAAACTAAGCGTATATAAAAAAATAATTTTATGTAGAATATAAATATAAAAACTAAAGCAGGCAAACATGATTCAGACTCAGAAGGGTTAAGCAAGAATTGGGTTCATTGAAATTTATAATCTTTTTCCGAAGAGCATCCTGGCAAGACAGTATTCCATCGATATGTTACGTAAGTGTTTAAAATTCATTCTAATATGGTATTTCTAAAACAACTAAAAGAGACAGAGAAAAAAATATGGCAAAAAAAAGGGTGCTAGGCTCTAATTTTCACCTGTAGTTTAGCCACCATTGAAAAGGAAGCCGCATATTTTAACATCCAACTTAAGATAAATGCTGAGCCAAACCAGTATGATTATTGACTTACATTTAAGAGCATCACAGAAACCTTTGAAGCATCCATTACTGTTATATCAGAATAAATTTTTTCACAAGAAACCGAAATTTTGCAGGTTAAGGGATATGAATGAATGACCAAGATAAATGAAATGTTCACAAACATTTTAAACATTTATCCAGCATTTGTGGGCGTCACTGTGGCGCAGTGGGTAGCACGGTCGTCTCAAAGCAAGACGGTCGCTGGCATTTCTGTGGGGAGTTTGCATGTTCTCCCCGTGATCACGTGGGTTTACCCCGTGTGCTCCGGTTTCCCCACAAGTCCAAAGACATGCGATAAAAGTGAATTGAGAAAAAACAATTGTCCATAGAATGTGAATGAGTGTGTGTGTGAATTTTTTTGGAAGGGCATCCGCCACGTAAAACATATGCCGCAATAGTTTCCGGTTCATTCCGCTCTGGTGACCCCGAAAGGGAAAAAGCCGACAAGATGGATCCAGCATTTTTATTAACAAAGTGGAAAGGATCTTGGAAATGATTTTTCCAAATGAAAAATATGACCATAATCAACTGACACTTCTGCTTACAGCTACTGAACTGTGGTCTAGCTAATCATCAACGTCTCTGCTTAGTACTAAAATGTAATTATTATTTTATTTTAATAAAACTTGGCTGCCAATTTTAAAAAAGACAACAAAAAACCTTTTTTGATCGGTCTCGGACCGATGTGAATTTTTCTCAGTAAAGCTCTCAATACACCATGGGTTGCATTAGTGGTCAAAGTAAACATAATTACGTGTTAGAACAGTACAACAGTCAAAATTTTTAAAATGTCCATAACAAAGAATCACATAGAAGTAATTTTAATATAGAATGATGTAGTTAATATAGAACTGGACTTGAATTAAACCGTGTTTGGTCTCTCATGATGTTAACAATAAGTACAATACGTTCATGACTTCTTCAAGCATTATAATGTCTTTGGAATGAACCATTGTAACACTGGGTTGTTCTTATTATGGTTGTTGAAGTGAACATTTGCCATGTTCTATATTGGATTTGGAGTCACTTCAGCTGAATAAGGTTGGAAAAGCATCAGGTTTCTGGGGTTAAAACTTCACTTCTTCCTCAGCATTCTCCGGGCATGTAGCACATTACCTTTATAGATCACAAACAAGGGTCCATCATCACACTTAATCACCCAAACTTACTTTAGTCTTACTTCCACACGAGTTATATATGAATAAAACTGATGGTTTGCAGCTTAAAATGGTTTTAAAAACTTTAAATGGCAACCCGGTGCATTGTAGTTGATGATGCAATACAGATTACACTCAGCCATGTAAAAAAAACAAGGAAGTGGGAAAATGGTCTAACTCTCATTGTTAGAATTAATACTGATTTTATTGACAACTATGTTTGAATCACTTACACCAGCAGCATTCACCTCTTTCACTCTTGTCCATGGTTGTGTATGTGTCAACCCCTTTAGGCTCTCCAGACCAGCGCTACATCCGAGTGGAGACGTGTATGTTCATGGTGAAGCTTCCACAGTATTCGTCTCTGGATGTGATGTTGGAAAAGCTCCGATACGCCATCCATTACCGCGAAGACCCCCTAAGCGGCTAAATTAACCTTGTTACCCTAAAAACTAAACCCCCAAAATCCTCTCCAGAGCCTTCCATCTTCTGTTGAAAACAGGTACACAGATATGAGGGATTATAACCGCTCTGTTCAGCCTTCATACAGACAAGTGTTTTTCTGAGCATCTACAAGAGACCAATTTTTAAAAAAACGTGCAACTGCATTTCTCTCTTTGAACATCCAGTTTCTTTTGTGTTTGCTCTTTGAGTTTTGCCTTACCTCTTCATCACTGACGTGATTGTGGAAGCATAGTCATTTACAGAGAATTTAACTACACAGACGTTTACTATATCTACAACTCGTGCTTGCTTCTGACTTGCACAGCTTTAAAGTGCACCTCACTAATGCTGCCAAGAACTCTTTGTGGTTACATTTTCATCTTTTTTTTTAAATATCATATTGAAAGGTCGTGTGGGACTATGCTACTGAATGAAGATCTAGTGAATGACCTCCTAAACATCTTTGTTGAAGCAGGAATGAACCCAGGAATGAAGCCCTCCAGCAGCTCAATTTTAAATCTGTCTCTGGTGAGGATTCCCCCTTGCTGGTTGTTGATATATCAAAACGTTAAAACATCTATTTCTCTGTGGTTTTATCCCAGGATTTGTTCTTGACTGGCATTCATGAGATTCACTTGATCTGAAAAGTCTTCACAGTGTGATAGATTTGACTTCTGTCCAAGAAGCTATTGATGCTAGTGACTGTGGGGACTACGCATGAGGTTGATCGTATTTAAGATTCTGAGCTATATATATTTAGCCAGATAACTTGAATCCAGAATAAATATTTGACTATATGATATAATAGCAGTGCATATGCTTTCATAGCTGTAACAGAGCTGAATAATGTAAAAATGCAAGTTTACGATCCTTAGGGGAGGATTTCATACTTTTCATTTCTATTTTGGAGATTTTTTTCTCCAAAAAAAAAAAGAGCTCTGAGTGGTGCTAACGTTATGCTTTTAGTTGCCAAAATAACAACTGACCCATAAATACAATGCGCTTGCCATATTCATTACACATTCATTGGTTTTATTGTTCTTGAAATACTGATTTCTGTGTGGAAGGTTGGTCTTCTTCGAAGAAGCAAACATTAGTTGCAACAATGCTTTTGTTTGACTTTTTAAGCCATTTCATATTTTTTAATAATCACCTAATTTATTAATGAACATTAATATTATTTTTAACTCATACATATATACGTTTGTGCTTTTCCCAATGAGAGATCATTGGGAAAAGCACAAAAGTATATATGTATGAGTTAAAAATAATATTAATGTTTTTTTTTTCTTTATTTGCTTTGTTTTCCTCCTGTTTTATCTGACTATGGAGAACATGCCGTGTTTGGGATTATCTATGAGTTAAATGTTCATAGGATATCCAGTTCCTTCTATTAATTTCCATTGTTACATTTCCAATATGTATTCCAATGTATTTATTTATTTTCTGCACCATTTCTTTCATTTACGTGGGGTTGGGCAATGAACAATAAATGCTAGTCAGCAGTATCAATATTCACTGATTGTATTTTTCCACCTCTGGCAATGACATTGTAGAAAAGAACTGATTTAAAAGCTCATGACATGATGGGAGACATATCAGAATTCTCCAGGTGGCTTGAAACATCTGTCATGGCCTCAGGACTCTCCAGATCACATGTTGTTGAGCATACTTTTTGAAAAGCCATTCAGGAAACATGTTTCAGCACCAGCACATAAAGAGCTGAACTCAGTTTTGAATGGGAATGGCTCAACTCCTTTCTAGCCTCAGTGAAGGGATACAGAGTATTATATTTAAAGGCTCAATATCTATAGATGTTGAGTTTCATTGTTCAACCCCTGTGGAGTTATCACCACCAACATGTTTGATGCTACCGTAGGTGTAGTTTGGTGATTTGATGCAGATATTCAATATGGTTTTGTGTGTGTGTGTGAGTGCATTGAAATGTAATTTATTATCAATTTGTTTTCATATGTTCAACTGCTGCTATTTGAGGTAGTCCCTTCTCTTCTGAGAAAGCAAACAGGAGAAGTCTGTAAAAAAGACATCTGCACAAAAGGCTGAATGCAGTGAAATAGTTGTTGTACATTTACTTGATATTTATTATCATTATTTATGATCATATTAACTTTATCAAATTTTACCTCCGCACATTGGGAAATATCTGCTGGTGTGTGAAAGATCTATACAGACTTGTGGAAGTGTCTGTGTCAACAAAATAAAAGATTGATGCTTACATTGCGATCTTGTCTTTTCTCTTATTCTTTTTCTTCTAATTAAATACCATTCTTTATCTTCTTGCTGTTCATTAACAATGCAGCTCATCTGATGACAATGTAAATCAAACATGACGCTCTTTTATACTAGGAAAATAAGTCTGCACAGAATCAGTTCTGTTCATTTTCAATGCTCTTTGTGGAAACCCAGAGGATCCCCTCCTTGATTGAGAATAAAAATTTGCTATATTGATAAATATATGTATATGTTATGTTGTTTTAAGTCCTGCAAACGTTTTGTGTGATGAAACTGATTAGTGGTAGTGTTTTGTTTTATCGTTTGGGGCAATTTTGGATCAAGCTTATTGCTAAATTGTTATTGTGAATTACAAACACAAATTGCTATGTCGTAATAATGTATTTTTTTTCGGATCGCACATACATTTGCATTTGCATCCAAATATTGGGATCAAGGGAAAACAGAATATATTTTTAATAGGGAAACAATGTACACAAACACGGACACAAATCGTAATAAAACGCAAAATTCAATTAAAAAGATCTGTTTTAGCCAGATTCGTCTCATCAGCGTTTCAATTTTTCTTAGCTTCGGAACCATTATTTTCAGCTGCTGTTCATGGCGGACCTTGTTTTCTGTTACACGGTCCGGATTTTCTTGCCATGTCGTTGACTTTGAATCGGGGGAACATGCTGCGTTTTCTTTTAAGTAATAAAGGTTAGTTCATTTTTTTTTTGGTTAACATACACGTAAGCATTATTTTTCGCTGTGGTTGTTGTCAGCGTAATGTCTTGAGTGGCGTTAATGCTAGCAATTATCATGTCAGAATGTTGCACAAAATTAAACCTGAGCATTTGTATAACGTTACTGTATTACACTGAGTTACATTTACATTGAGTTCGTTTATTATAACTCCTCTGTGAGGCACAAACAAAGTCACGATTTTCTTTTATTCTATTTTAGGAAAAACACTTAAAATAAAATGAGTGCATATTTTATTTTATATTTTAAAGCTGTATGTTTTAGTACACAAATGTTTATTAAACAATACATAAATAATGTTGTGTTCAGCTTAAACACAAATTAAGGAATATATTTGTCTGTGCTTTTGGTTATAATGACAGGAAAATATCGTGTGAACATTGCTGTATAGCCAAAAAGTTATTTTGAAGCTCAAGAGACTATATTGAAATAAACTGTTTTATGTTTATTTATAACTCAGTTTATGCACAGTATCATCCATTTAAAATCATGTTAAATTACCTTAAAGTTTAAACAATTAAACCAAGTGTTTTGTGTTCAGCGAAGTACAGATTTTGGCCTGTGTTTCAGACGAAAAAAATCACAATCTGAAAATGACTTGGACAATAAAATATTTGTTTCCAACTATAATTCCACTCTGAAGAAAACATAGTTGTAATTATTTTTCAGAAAAACATTTGTAATCTAAAATGTTATTAGGATGCAGTCGGTAGTTATTTTTTACCATTTCAGTTATCAATTATTTTTATACATTAAAATTTTATTTTTGAAAACCTTTTACATGTTTATTCAATCTATTTTACCAGGTGTTTTAATTCCTACTTTGAAGAGGTTTCAGAGCTCTATGGGCATTGTGTATCCAGCCAGGTAAATCAATTAATTTATGTTTACATTTAAATAAAGTCAACTCTTAAGCTGAATTATGTGACAGAATGTGCAGGTTTGCCAGTGCAATCTTGCATTTATTGAAGGCCTTTGTAAATATTACAAGTATTTTTAAATCTTTTTATACGATTTTCTTAGCTTTCTGTGTATTCGAACATGGTTCATTATGTGAACTAAAACTATTCATTAGCTTTTCTTTCATTTTAATCAGTGCTGTGTTATGAATAATGATAGGCTTTGCCTTTTTATTCTTTTATCCTTATATGATGATAGGTTTTGCCCTTTGTTGGCAAACTTTACCTTTCTGTTTTACAAATTTTGTGATCTAAAGACTAGCATTAATGAAAATCTACTTTTTATAGTTTATTTAATTAGCTCTGTCTATTTTTATTAGTGTCAATTATTTTCTTATCTTTACATGTTTTGTGTGCTTTTTTTTTTAATATGATTTAAGTTATGTGCCTCCAACCTCACTATCAAGACCCCCATGGCCTGAACTTCCCCCATTTGATCCTCAGGAGGAGGAAACAAGACATAAAGGTAAGTCTTCTGAACTAAACGTGTTTTTTGTTCATTTAACTATAACCAAAGATGAGTGATCATATGTAGTGGACGGTCTCAATGAAAGAAAATTATGCTATTTTAAGACCAGTATGCTACAGTGTGTGCCAAAAATAGATCCCCATTAACAAATTGTGGTCTGGTGGAAAATGAGATTGACTTGTGATCAGAAGGTCGCAGGTACGAAACCCAGATCCACCGAGTTGAAGTTGGTGTGAGTTATGAAACACTAGCTCTCCCATCCTGTGGTGCCCTTGAGCAAGGCACCAGTTTCCCGACTGCTCCCCGGGCGCCGCAGCCATGGCTGCCCACTGCTCCGGGTGTGTGTTCACAGTGTGTTTGTTCACTGCTGTGTGTGTACACTGGGATGGGTTAAATGCAGAACATACATTCTGGGTATGAGTGACTCAATAGCTGCCCAACTGGTCACTTTCATCATCTTTCAAAAAGGAAGCTTTGTTAAAACGTTGGTACATTCATAAGACTTGGCACTCAGCTTACCACAACTCGTCTTTCCACAACAATATTGAGTATTTTAAGATCTGAAACATCTTAATGCATTTTCAATGTATCTAACTTTTACAAAATAAAAAAATAATGTTTGTTTTTGCATTGTTTGTTCATTTTATACTATGTTAAAATAACTCTATAATGTTTTTTTGTAATGCAAGTCGGTTGAAAATACATGCTGTTAAAGAAAGGACACTCACTAATTATTATTTTGTTAAACAAGTTTTGGCCAAAGAGATTAAAGGTTAGCCTAAAAAGGGTGTCTTCTGAAGGACTTCCCTATTTCAGTACGTTAGTCAGAGCATACCAATATCACCATCTTATAAATAAACCTAAGTGTACATCAGATGTGTGCACAATGCTCTCTGAGAAAAACTAATCATCAACAATTTTAAGCTAAGACTTTACTTTGTTTCTTAGTATCTATATTACAAATACTTTATTGCATCACATATAAAGCTGTTTCTGACCGTGCAAATTAAAAAAAAACATTTTTGTGTAGTCAAGCCTTGAAGAACTGAACACTATAACTGCATGCTTTTTTTATTCAGTTAAACTGGTGAAAGGAAATTTAATTTTCTGCAATACTTTATGAGCATTATGCATCAATAACTGCGCCAGTTCTTTTTTTGACAAACTCTTATTTGTTCTCTTCAGCTGTAGTGGAGAAGGTGAACTCTTTGATTGCTAGAGGAGATTTTGGACGCCTGTTTGCTGTTGTACATTTTGCTTCTCGTCAGTGGAAAGTGACGAATGAAGATCTGATTCTCATTGAAAACCACATTGAAGCAGAATGTGGAGACAGAATACGAATGGAAAAGGTGAGTGATTGATGTTTCAGAGAATTCAATGAAAACGGAATAGAAATGTTCAGATTTTTCATTATCTCTAGAATCTCTCATTCAATTCTGCCTTCCATAATATTTTTTACTTAAAGTTTAAAAAATGACAATTAGAATAGTCACAAAAATCGTGGATTAATATAAACTCAAATTGAAGATGACGTGTTAAAGGAGACCTCAGATGCCAATTTATTTTTTAGGGTGGATATGTAAGCTCTATAACAATCGAAGTCTGTTTTTCTGAATGGTTTTGTAGAATTTTTTTTTTTTTAATTCAGCACAAAGTGCCTTCTTTACATCCCAAAACATCTCAGACCTTTGAACCCAGGGCTTCTCAATAGCAAAATGGAGATCTAATGTGTTTGCAACTGGACGCGGAGGGACGGGGGGTTAATGGTAATAATTTGGAGGGCCTCACAGTATTTGACTTAATTTACGGTGAGTTTCACACTCAGGCTCGTTCTCAGAACAAATAGAACATTTGTTAGTATTAAAATAAAACCCTTTGATTGATTTTTATCGTTTTTGGGGGATTTTCACTCATATCAATGAGCCATCTTTCTGTCAAATCTGCTGGAAAGATTTGCTTTTCATCTGAGGTCTCCTTTAAAAATAACATGTCAGTGTGTTAAATATTTACATATTGTATTATAGTACCTGGAAAATTAGATGGGACAGGGTGACGTTCTGTTTACATTTTTGTTCGTAATGACCCTGAAGGTAACTAGCTATCGATGAAATTCTTCTTCCGTGAGGAATTGCATCAGCTGCTTAGCAATGGGAGACGACTCACACTATATACAGTGGATTGATCATTGTGTTCACATTTTTTGATTGGATAAATGATCTGCCACTTAAACAAAAATGTTGGATTTAGTTTTTGTGGGATTTTCTAAAGAGATGGCTCCCCAAATTTTGGACTACATTGTAAAGGGGCAGAATGGAGAAAAGCAATTGTTTAGAACAGAGGTTAGCAAGGAAGGCAGTTTTGCTTCAACCATTTTACAACACACCTGATTCCACCAATTGAGCTCCTCTAGACTTTTTTAAAGCTATTGGTTTGTCTTTTGAAGAAGGGTTAAAAGAAAACAAGCAGGGCCATTGTCCACCTCTGCTTCAATAGAATACAATAGCATCTAATCATCTTCTTCTTTTCCAGGTGTTGTTAGTTGGCTCAAATGATTTCACTCTTGTGGGGAGACCTCTTCTGGGGTAAGATTCTGTTTGAAAACTACATGAAAACATATATTCCTTGAATGCTGATTTATCAAAATGACATCTTTAGGAATTTCATTAAGAGAATTTGAATAGTTATGTAACAGAATATTACAAGAATAAGACTTCATTGCTGTAATCTTGTCAAATTTCCAGGAGAAATTTAGTTCAAGTTGAGGCAACAGTTTTGGAGAAAACGGAGTCCTGGCCAATGGTTCACATGGTGTTCTGGAAGAGGCATCGATTTCAGAGAAAGAGAAGTATGTCTGGCTATAAACACAGTAAAATAATTTGATGCATATATTATAAGGGTGACATTAACTGTTTTTCTCTAGTCATCGTTCAACCACAGACCGTGCTGAGGATCAACAGCATTGAGATCTTACCTAGACTCTGCTGATCTGCTGCTTTTCCAGGAAATATGAGCACTTTTCCATCTTTGCCTGTGTGTAAATATAACGCTCATGTAAATAACAAGTGAATTGTGTTTCAATAAATGTTTGTGTTTGGAACATTGTTTTGTTTATTTTCAGCCCTATATGTTGGTATGGTACAAATATGTATTTTGTAGCAACATAAATCTAGGTGAATCTGTTGCATTAAAGGAGAAAATATTCACTGTATAGCATTTTAATAATTAAAGCCAATTTTTTTAATGTGGCCCTCACAATAAAATGAACATATTGACATCCATTTGATCCCTCCAATATGAACTATATAGCTTAATAGTAAATTACTATCCGGTTTTTCTAATGTAAAATGAATTGTTTCCATTGTTTCCATAAATCAGTATTAAGCCCTTCCCTTTAAGCTGATTTGAGTCTGCTGCTAAAAGTCTCTCAATAGTAATTTTGATTTAATTATTTTGTCAATTATAATGGGAACATTTTAATGGGACACACTAGTTTGTAATATGTAATTTTAAACGGGACATATTGTTACAATTTCATACGTAGCATAATCACATAAGTGGGGAAACAAATGATAAAAATTACACCATGTATTTCTGCATTCCTTCTTGTTTAAAAGCTAAATTATTCAGTTTTTTATGTGTTTGAGAACAATTGATTTAAAAAAATGGCTTGCAAGGTACAATTTTTATACAACATTTAAATACTTATACAAATGATCATTTTGGATTACATTTACTGAGTTACTTCAGAAACTGGAGGAGCGGTCCAAATAACTCATGCTTGACACCATTAACTGTTTTTTTTTTTTTACATACAAACTTTATACATTTCCACCATCTGCACAATCCACCCATAACTCCAAAACAAGTGTTATAATTATGAAACAAGTCTTCTGCGTCCCATCTGGATTTCAGCACTTGATGAACTGATGTGTGACCTCATAAATGCCCACAGACTCGCTGGCCTTCTCGTCGTAGTCCGTCCAGTCTTTCTCTTGCAGGTTGATTTCAGGAAACTGAGTCGTTGTTTCTGCTCCTTTAGCAGCAAAACCAGCTTGTGGTTGAAAATCGACTGGTTCCAGGCCACGACACTCAAACAACACCATAGTCTTAAACCTCTCACTGTCCTCCGCATTGTAAGATGTGATGGTGTCCTTCAGGAGATCTATGGAGTTCTCCCTAGCACACAGCTTGCACTTCTGCACCATGCTGGCACTTCCTCTTCCTCCTTTGAGAGGCACGCTGTCCATTGATGTAATGTACTGCCATTTCTCAGACACTTCCCCACAATTTCCACACTTCAGCTTTAAATACCACCGAAAGTCTTCTCCCTCCGGTCTTACGTTTGTGACATTCTCCAAAGAAGCTTTAAACTGCAAAGCAAATTTCCCCATCTTTAGACACAGACACTTTTGGCTTGGCTGTATTTAACTTGGACGTAGCGTGTCCAATTCTATCTGGCTGCACTACCGGAGGCTGCACTCTCCGGACCCTAGTAGTTTTGTAACAGCGCCATCTGCCGTGTTGGAGAGCGCACTCCCAATAACGCATTTTTAAGACTTCAAGGTTTCTGAGCCGAATAAGTGCCACCAATACAGTATTTACACCCACATATGAGTAGATTAACGTTTTTTTATTACATCAAATACTATTCCCTTTATTACAATTCATTGTAAAAATGTTTAAGTACTATAAAAGAACTATAAAAGAAGTAAAATCAAAGAATCACAGACAATGATTACTGTGGACAGATTCTTACAAAAAAGCCCAATTGGATTGAGAGTAAAAATAGATGCAAGAAATCTGAAGAGAAACATTATTGAAATTACTTTTCCTGATCTTATGACATAAATTAAACCAAGTACTTATACAATTTGTTTAATTAATTATATATTTTATTTTTCTTGTTTAGTCATCTCGAACTATTAACTAGTATTGAAAGGTAACTTTAAACCAGCTGTGAGCACAGGGCAGTTAGCAGCTGGATTTTGGTTTCTTGTCCAGAGATCCTGAATAAAAATCTTACAAAACAGGATATATTCCTGCAGGAGCTATGTAGGATTAATCCTGCATGACAAATAAAGGGGTTCTGCTGGACTAAATAAAATCCTACAGGAAATAGTAAATTCCTGCAAGAGTCCTGTAGGGTTGCTTTTGTAGCACTTCTGGATTCTGCACAATATCCTACGGGACAGATTCAGGAATCTAACAATTCTGCCGGATTTCTTATCATGCTTAACTATTCCTCTAGGCCTGTTCACCGACATCCTGACATCCTGTGCAGTTTCGTTGTAGTTATGATATACATAGTGTAGCAAAAGAGCACAGAGTGAGAAATGTATGCATTTAACTGACCCAAACACATTTTCCAAACTCAAAAACGTATAAAAAAATTTATTATTTTATAAAGTTTAGTCTGCAATTTAAATAAACTTAATGAGGCCATACAGATCCTAATAAAACAGATATATTTATCATTGTACATGTTTTTAAATAAAATATGCATATTTATCATTGTTTATATATATTTATATAAAACAGACACACTGTACATATGTTTATACAAAACAGAAATATTTATCACATAACAAGCATTTTTATAAAACAATTCTATTCATCATTGTACATATATTTATATAAAACAGACATATTTATCACTGCACATGTTTATCTGAAACAGATCCATTTATCATTATACAGTACATACATGTAAAGCAAAAATATTTTATACTGTACATGCACTAACTGCAAATGTTTAACAGGTATAAGTCAGCTTTTTGTTGGGTTTAAAGCAAAGTAAATTATGTACATGTCCCACATCTCCTAAGTACACAAGTTGTTTTGGAGAGTTGCTGCCTGCGCCCACTGTAAAAAAGCGTGCAGAACAAACCTCCCAATCAGGTGTAAGTTGCAGTGCTGCCCTTCAACAAATCAGCTCAAATCAACCGAGCTATTTTGGACTGGAGCATGTGCGAATAAAATGTATTTTCATATCGTTTTGTTTATTATACTTTTGTATGCATGTGTTTCTTGTATTGTTATAGCTGTGAGGACCAAAATGTCCTCACGTGAACTATAATTTAACCCAACTTTTAAAGTATCTTACTTATAATAAGTAGCATACACTAAAGTTTATTTACATTTCATGTTGGATTCCTGCATGTGTCCTATAGGAACTGAACACATTACGATTCCTGCAGACGTCCTATAGGAACTAAACACATTAAGATTCCTGCAGACGTCCTATAGGAACTGAACACATTAGGATTCCTGCATAAGTCCTATAGGAACTGAACACATTAGAATTGCTGGAAACGTCCTATAGGAATTGAACACATTAGGATTGCTGCATACATCCTATAGGAACCGAACAAATTAGGATTCCTGCATACGTCCTATAGGAACTGCACACATTAGAATTCCTGCAGACGTCCTATAGGAACCGAACACATTAGAATTCCTGCAGACGTCCTATAGGAACTGAACATATTAGGATTCCTGCATACGTCCTATAGGAACTGCACACATTAGAATTCTTGCAGACATCCTATAGGAACTGAACATATTAGGATTCCTGCATACGTCCTATAGGAACTGAACACATTAGAATTCTTGCAGACGTCCTATAGGAACCGAACACATTAGAATTCCTGCAGACGTCCTATAGGAACTGCACACATTAGGATTCCTGCATACGTCCAATAGGAACTGCACACATTAGAATTCCTGCAGACGTCCTATAGGAACTGAACACATTAGAATTCCTGCAGACGTCCTATAGGAACTGAACATATTAGGATTCCTGCATACGTCCTATAGGAACTGAACACATTAGGATTCCTCTAAGATTCCTGCAGACGTCCTATAGGAACTGAACACATTAGGATTGCAGCAGACCTCCTATAGGAACTGAACACATTAGGATTGCTGCAGACATCCTATAGGAACTGAACACATTAGAATTCCTGCAGACGTCCTATAGGAACCGAACACATTAGGATTCCTGCATACGTCCTATAGGAACTGAACACATTAGGATTGCAACAGACGTCCTATAGGAACTGAACACATTAGGATTGCCGCAGACGTCCTATAGGAACTGAACACATTAGGATTGCTGCAGACGTCCTATAGGAACTGAACACATTAGGATTGTTGCAGACGTCCTATAGGAACTGAACACATTAGGATTGCAGCAGACGTCCTATAGGAACTGAACACATTAGGATTGCAGCAGACGTCCTATAGGAACTGAACACATTAGGATTGCCGCAGACGTCCTCTAGGAACTGAACACATTAGGATTGCAGCAGACGTCCTATAGGAACTGAACACATTAGGATTGTTGCAGACGTCCTATAGGAACTGAACACATTAGGATTGCAGCAGACGTCCTATAGGAACTGAACACATTAGGATTGCTGCAGACGTCCTATAGGAACTGAACACATTAGGATTGCAGCAGACGTCCAATAGGAACTGAACACATTAGGATTGCAGCAGACGTCCTATAGGAACTGAACACATTAGGATTGCAGCAGACGTCCTATAGGAACTGAACACATTAGGATTTCTGCATGTTTCATTTAGGATTTAAGGAACCGAAGCAAGTTCATGTTACTCCATTGCAGTTAAATTCAAATCATGTTGAATTCAAATCGCTGATGCTGACGTACAAAACTATGTTAAAATCAGCCCCCTGTTTACCTCTGCAAGCTCATACACTTCTACATGCCCTCCAGATGCTTGCTCTCAACAGCGGAACAGCGACTTATGGTTCCATCCAACAAAGGCAGAAAATATCTTATCAGAAACTCCTGATCCAGTCAGGAAAGCAGCAACACTAACAGCTTTCAAAAAGCAACTGAAAATTCTTCTCACCTCCTATAAACACCTCCTTTTTTCTCCTCTGTCTTTATTTTCTTCCTGCTATGGTAAGTTATTGATAAGTTGATACTACTTCTATTATGAGCATTATGATTATTTTCTGTAAATGTAAATGTGAGTAAGCTTCAGCAGGATTTTAGAGAACTCCCCTTGAGAGAATTGTCTTTTTAAAAGTTGTGAGTTAGCAAAAGTGAGGGTTCACTACGCATTTCAGATATCTATTGACTAAATGTTAATTCAAGATATCTACAATGTAGCTGTTCCTAGTCCCAACGCTAAATGTAGATATCTCCAAAGAGCATTCTTCCTAGTCAAAACACATTTACAGATATCTCTAAATATAATGCAGATCTTTAAATTAGTTATGACTAGACTCTTAAAAACGCCTGGTTAAGCATGTTGGATAATTTTGTTGTGTTATTTTTTAAGGTTTTGGCATCTTTAACCCAACCGCTGGGTTATTTTATGTAACCCAACTGCTGAGTTACAGTAAAGGGACGGTTGATGATTGATGTTCGGAGCCCCAAGTGTGCTGCGGCCGGGGAGCAGTGATATTTGATATTTGAGTGATATTTGAGGCTGACGTGCAGAGCCGCAGGAAGCATACTGGCAACTCGCTACACACCGGGGGGTTGGTGAGGATGGGAGAATGCGGTTAATGCTTTGTGATTTAAAAACCATCTAAGTGAGTGTCCTGTAATCATTTTTCTGTAATCAATTATTACAGTTCGTGAGTTTGTAACGGTTTTGACTGAGCGGCTTAGTTTAGATTAATTCTATTACTTGGTCACCAGACGAGTTTGTATGAATCACGTGACTGAAAACAGCCTATTGCTTGAATCTCTTATTTAGAATTTAAATTTCTTGCATAATCCTGCACTTGGCATTTACTGCCTCTAAAATATCTTTTAGTTCCTGTCTCATTTTCTGAAGTTCACATGTTGACAGCTGTCCATCTTCTTGTGTTTTAAACATTCATTATCCCAAGCTGTGTGCTCCAGTCAGGAACTTTTGCAGACTGTGGTGGACTTCCAGGGATGGAATCACACTCTGAATACTCCTGCTGCATATTGTCAAGCTGAATGCATCCCATAAAGTTGTATCTCATACGCAATTCAGTTTCTTTTGAAGAAATGAGTTAAATAATTATTGTAAACGTTACATTTTATTGGATTTTTTCTCAATATATCTTCACCTTTTGACCTTTTGTGGTCAAACTATTATTAATATGATAGTGAATATGATCACTGTTGGGTTAATCTAACCCAGTCATTTTTTAGACAGGAACTTGCAGATATCTTTAATTAAGTCACAAATCAAATTGCATATATCTACAATTGTAATTCGACTTGTCATAAATTATTTACAGATATCTCTAAATGTATTACAGATATCTTTAAAAATAACAAATTAAAGATATCTTCAAAAGGGTTTTGCCTAGTAAAACCCATTTAGAGATGTATTTGTGACTAGTCAAAACTCAATTAAAGATACCTGGAAATATTTTCAATGGAAGTCAATGGAGGATTATGGCTAGTTGTAAAGTAATGGTAGATATCCCTTATGTTTATTACTAGACATATAAACATTTGTAAATATCTTCAATCAACATCATGGCTAGTCATAATCACATTCTAGATTTCTCAAAGGCATTTGTGACTAGCCAAAATGGAGTTGTAGATATCTGCTATTAGAATAATGACTAGTTTAAATTATTAAATTATAACTAGGACAGAATTAAATGTTAAAACGGCTCGCCATAGGATGTAGTATGAGTGACATTTCGTATGATCAGTGTAACCATTTGAAACAGGCTAAATATGGACATAGCTAACCAGTGCCTTCGTGGAAGTACATCACTTTCCGGTAACTAAATATGGTTCAAGAGAGGTGGAACATATGCGTAGCACAGATGTCAGATTGGCTGAATGTTTTCATTTTATATATCTTAAACAAACAAATAAAAAAATTCACCCCCCTTGGTGTTCATGAAGGTCAAAACTGTCGATCTAAATAAAAACATTGCAGCACCAGCTGTCTAAACATGTTTTTTTTTTTCAGCTCAAAAGTTGGACAGTTTTAACACTGGATTGAATGAGACCTTGCTAACTTCTGATCCAGGACGTCACGGTGGCTGAGTGGTTAGCACAGTCGTCTCACAGCAAGAAGTTTGCTGGTTCAAGCTTCGGCTGGGTCAGTGGAGTTAGCATGTTCTCCCCGTGATCACGTGGGTTTCCCCCACAAGTCCAAAGACATGTGGTATAAGTCAATTGGGTAAAAATGATTGTCCATAGTGTTTGAGTGTGGATGTTCCCCAGCAATGGGTTGAGGCTGGAAGGGCATCCTCGGCATAAAACATATTCCGCTGTGGTGACCCTGAAGGGGAAGAAAGCTAACAAGATAATGGATGGATTGATAACTTCTAAACCTACCCCCCTTGCGGTTGGTCACGATAAGTTAATATATAATTTTCATCTCAGAGTGTTCTAAACTAGCAAAACAAGCAATCTGAATAAACAAACGTTGCAGCACCAGGGATGTGAATATGTTTTTTCCCAACTCCAAAGATGGACAGTTTAACATTAGGTAAAAGAGAATGTGCTCCCTTCTGACCCCACCCCCCTTGTGGCCGGTTGAGGTACTTTCTAATGCGCAGGGGGAGAGAGAGCAGGGGTTGATTATTTTTGGCTCTCTTAATAAGCAAACAAGACACAATTTTATTCCGTGTATACAACAATCTACAAAACTGTTGTAGTCGAAATATGCCTTCAAAGGAAGCATTTGCAAAATACAGATGCTAAAATGATTACCGCATAACATGAAAAATTCTATTCATCCACATGTTCACTATAAGTAGCATATCCTTAAGTTTCATTAATAAACAATATAAAGTTTCTCAAAGTATGTACATTTTAATAACAAGTACTGGCAAATGTAAAATTTTGAACAAATAAACAATAAAAAATTAATCACTAGGCTTATAATTTTATTTTTAAATTACTGTCATTAAAAATATTGTGCAAAATAATATGAATGTTTTATTTAAAAGAATAAGTTTTCTAGGTTTCTTATAAAATATCGAGAGTATTTCAACAATAAAACAAAGAAAAACAAATTACTTATTTTTAAAAGTAAATTTGTGTTATTCTTAGGCTTAATTTGAGTAACCAGTTAGGCTAAAATATCGAGGGAAAAAATACTCCATATGTATTTTGATAAAACAGGTTCAACTACCTGATTTTGATTGAATCTGCTTTATGGTCAGACCAGGTGCATTGTGGGAGTATGGGATATTATGTTTATTACAGTTATATGTCAGTTTAGGTTGTTATTCTTATGTTGTTAATGTTATACATTGTTAATGTTATACATTTGTTCAAGAACTATTATGTGTGTTTATTAACAATTGTTGTGAAGGATTTCGGCATGATAACGATATAAATGTTATATGGCTAGTTTGAAGACACTGAGAAGCACTCTCATGAGCCTTTCTGGTTTTGTACCAATGAAGTGCTTGCTATCTTGATATTTTTATAACATGCAATAAAATGTTAAACTCTACATGCATTTTCAAGGAATTGTACATAAGTACATTTATTATTATCTGCTTAAACAAAAAAAAGTGGGTATTTCACTAACAATGTCAAAAACGATTCTGCTAGAGAAAAAACTGCTTAAAATATTATGTTTCTGATTAAGTAATTTGAGATTTCTCTACATGATATTCAAGTACATTCTGCAAAAGAAGTCAAGCCGTCTGGTTATTAACCTATTATTAAGCTTATTGACTGCTTAATAGTTAGTTGTGTAATATTGTTACCATACTTTGTTAATGTATATAACACATAAGAATTTTTATACAGCAAATTAATTTAAGCACTGACTGCAACATCGTTAAATGAGCAACTTCTTTTTTAATGCAATGAGTTTAAATCAAGTAACAATGTCCATATCTCATTGAATAAACCTTTAATGGGTGCAAGACATGTACAGATAGTTTTAAAAATAAAAGAATGTGAAATATGTACTGAACAAACAAAAATCGTCAATGATATTGAAGTTTGACGTCTTCGTTGATGATATTTATTACTACTATTTATTTTATTGCCCTATCTGATTTGACAATCAGTAAAAATAAATATTGTCACCAAAACGTTACATTTTTAGACTGAAAAAAAAAACAATCAGCTATCAAACTACTTCTAAATATGCCTTTTCTGCAAATAAAGCATTTCTTATTCTAAAGTGATAAACAACATTGCCGTTGCAGATGATAATATGAACGGCTTATGCTAGTCCATCTGTGAAATGCAACAGACATCCAGACGTCACAAACAGTTAATATCACATCGCCTTCTTTGGCGTTATTGTGGTGGAATTATTTAATTTTATTTTTTTCTGTTGGTGTTCTTAGTCAATTTCATTTTTGTTTTTTGAGCCTGAAGCACAGACAGAAGCACAAATAGCAGCAGAATGAGATGAAAATGCATGAAGTTCCTCTTTCTAAGCTTCATCGAAAATATTCAAGAAAATACATTTCCTTCTTTAAACTGTACAATTTGTTGACATATCTCTCCTGCGCATGAACAACTGATCCTTTACATCTTAAAATCACATTTCCCATTAAAACCATCCTGTTTGGTCCATTTGTCAGTTATATTAGTCTTTTTACCAACACTTACTATTCATCGCATATTCATTCAGGATGGAAATTAAATATATTTCTTCCACGTTCATTCAAGATAAATATCTTCTGTTGGACATGAGACCTCAACAAACTCCTTATAGTACAATTGGAAGGCTTTCCTGTCAATAAAATACAGAAAAAATGGTTAGCACAAAAGGCTCCTTTGGACTTCAAAATCAAAGCTGTGAAATATTATAAGAACTTCGCAATGGTGAATGGCTAAGGAAAACAATTCAGTGGCAATTTTTCTCATTGAAGGCCTTCTTCATTTTAGAAAAGTATGTATTACTTTCATTTATAATATACGTATTATACGTATACGTATATATAATATGTATTAACCTAATTAGATAAAGTAAAATAGATTGTAGTTCTATTTGAAGCATTCTAGATGAGTAACTTAATGTAACTCCCAAGAACAAACTGGATTGAAAAACAATAATTGTAGATTCTGACCTGACGGACTCTGCGAGGGGTTTGGTGGACTTTTCGGAAACAAAGACATGAGAGGCGAATCTCTGGTCTGCTGGATGCTTCGTGATGAAGCCAAAATACCTGAAGATATCAGAAACGGTGATAGACAGACAAATAGTGCAAAGTTTACTGATCAACAAGTATTTCACACTGATAGCAACATTTTTAAAAAGTTATAATGATAATAATAACAATAATAAAGATGGTTCAAATGCAAATTATGCAGATAAATAATTGGCTCACTTCTTGTTTTGTGGATGGTATCCGCAGAAGGAGACATTTTTCAGGTGAAAAAAGTGACTGTATTCTCTGCTCTGTAGGACAAAATAAAATGGTTGTATTACACATTTTAAGGAATTTCATAAAATGTTTAATTTCTGAGAATGTCAGACTATTTAATTAAAATCAAGCATTCACTAGTAACTTATCATAATTACTGTAACATCACATGCTGCTAAAGAACCTATGCAAAACTCATCCAAGATCTCTTTTAGATTATTTACATTTCTCCCTTTCTAATCATTCTGTGGAAAGACAAGCCAACTGTGTGTTTTTCTAATGCCCACCAATAAGGTGGACATATTTCCTCCTCCAAAAAATTCAAATAAAATGACTCAGTTCATAACAGCTAATACAAATGCATTTCCAAGTAAACCCACAATTTCCAGTGTGAGTACCCATAGTAACATCTAGAATTTGAAAAACAAAGTGGTCACACGTGGTCTCACCATAGGGGGCTGGGAGTTGAACTGATAGGTCGGTCATTTTGCTTGATATGCAAATAATTACTCAGGCTTAAATGGTGGGTGAATAAGTGGACCACTTCTTGTTCTATTTCGACTTCAAAGCTTCTTATTTGAATGTTTCTGTGATGGAAAAATTTTCAGAAAACCTGCACCAAGCAGCCTAATTGCTCACCTTTAGATAATAATAATATCTGTCTTAGAAAAAAATCTGTCCCTTAATGAAATCTGAAATCTGAAAGAGTCAGCAAGTGAATGTCTATAAAATGTCTATAAAAAAAACACGGCAACCTGGCCATATTAGCATGAAGAATAAGACCTGTGAAAAATGATTTAAAACCATGAACAGGGATTTTAAGACTTTTTAAGGGATAAAATTTGGGCTTTTAAATTTTTTAAGACCTTGCAGAAAGCCTGCATACATCAAGCTCAGTGGCAGGATTATCTTAAATCTCAAGAAAACTGAAATTGAAAGCATGCATCAGTTTGTGTTGGTGTTCTTACTGTGTGAAAGTGTTCCTTCACTGTGAGTTTTATCCCTTTGATGGTGATCTCAACCTCGCAGGTGGAGGGAGGATCATACTGCACCGTCAGCCTCCTGCTCATCGCTACCTGGTATCACAAATTAATCATCAGTAGGTTAATAATGTTTTACCACTGCAACTAATAAAAGTGCAATTCTCTAAGACAAGAGGGCCCTCCGTTTGTTCCTTGATTCATTTAAATACTTATGAAAAGGTGTTCTTGAAAATAATCACTACAATATGACTATTTCAGTGCTCATATCAAATGTGGTTTTACTCCTGTAGTTCAGTGAGCTTTCAATATAAACAAATGTGTCTTTTACGATGTTACATTCCCCCCAATGGATTTTAAAGATAGATCCAAACTCAAGATTTTTCCATCTTAAAGGATTTAAACTGAAAGACACTAGCATTTGATTGGAGGGGATTTGCATATATGTGTTTGTGAGCAGAACTCACACACACATACGCACTCACAAACACACACTCTTCCCAACATGGTCACAGGGCTGAGATTTGAGTTCTAAATGATGGCTTTTCAATAATACCTTATTTAATTTGACTTCTAAAAGCTTTACTTTTTTTTCTAAACAAAAGTAAAAACTGTTAAAAAACTGTACACAGGAGATATTATTCTGCATATGGACTAAATATATAGATTTGTTTGCATGTAATGAGTTAATTTAAAAGAGTTAAGAAATAACATATCTGTCAAGCAGTGATCGCTGACAATTATACAGTGCAGTACACTCACATTCAGCTTCATGATCTAATTAAGACAAGCTTTATCCAATGCTTACATTTACCATGATTTAATTACCCTTTACTGATGTAAACATTTTGGTGTTTACTGAGGTTTTACAGGCTCACTTATTGTTAATGTTTGAAATGTAGCTCTGTTTTACTTTTACAAGTTTGCACAATCCCTCATTGCTCAGAAAAGGAATAGCATCTTGTGGTGCCACCATAGAAACGCAGGAAGTCTCTCAACAGCACTTTCTCTCTCAGTGTCCCTGGCTGGTGAAACAAGCTCCCTGATTCAGCAGCAGCAGCAACTTTAAAAAGCTAAATCCTTCTCTTTATGAGCACTTAAAATCTTTAAAAAAATAAAAAATATAATAAAAAATCTAATTTCCTCCTGATTCTCTAATCACTTCTATGTTTTGTTGATCAGCTGAGAAAGCCTTTATTGTGATCTACCCGAGTTACTCTCTGACTTTGACTCCCCCAAAGTTACTTCAGGTAAAAGTGGCTGCTAAATGCAAAAATGTAATGCATTAATATAAAAGCTAACGCTTTTTTAGTCACATACAATTGCATTATTTAAAAGATTAAGACAATTTAGGGTGAGATGTACTAAGAAATTCTCAAACCTTATGCATGGCAGCACACAGAACGTCACTGCCCTTGTGACTCATCA
Organism: Danionella dracula; assembly: GCA_900490495.1. Classification (NCBI taxonomy): domain Eukaryota; kingdom Metazoa; phylum Chordata; class Actinopteri; order Cypriniformes; family Danionidae; genus Danionella; species Danionella dracula. The sequence goes on from UELW01000578.1 coordinate 157,530, forward strand.
CTTGAACTGAGCCCAGGAACTTCAACTTGAATTTCTCTATCCAGTCAGAGCCTTTTAATGATCAGAAAAATAAACAATCAAAGAATAGAGTTACACCATTGCAACTTAAACAGCAGTGCAACACCAGTGTATCAGAAAAGATGAGGAGGAAAATCTGCCACCAATTGTCCTTGTGAAGTATTTATAGAGAGAAACAGAAGGTGAAACCATAAGGATTAGCCATTTGCTAGAAGCTTGTATGTAGGGCATCTAAAATGCAATCTCAGTCACAAATTAAATCTTTATCGGCCAATAACTGTAAAGCAGATTAAAGTGCTGTAAAAACAAGTATCACTTATTTCATACAGAAATAGTTTTTTTACCCAGTTAAATAACCTGACTGATTGTAATTTTTCATAAGCGAATGAGTTAATTGTACACTATATAAACATATAACGTATAATTAAATAGAGTTTGAAGTAGTGCTGTCAAAATTAACAAGTTAACGCATGCGATTATTTTCAAATGTTTACCGCGTAAAAAAATATACGCAATTAACACGGTTTTAGTTTTTCCTGTTGTGGCAGACGTGCTTTAAACGAAGTATGAATAAGACACGAATAATTGTATGACAATGAGAAGGCACAGAGGATGGACACGGTACAGCACGTGGCACATCGCGCTCACAGGAGAACTCTGGGCTTCTGTGAGCAATAAAAACTACTGAGGCATAATAGCGGTCTTTGTTGAAATTGCATTTGTTCGGTCTAGCTTTGTGTTAAACTAAGGAACGGCGTAAAGCGGGTCAAACTGTGTCTAAAACTGAGGAACGACAGTTCGCAGAGGCATGTGTGGATCACTGTCTTGAAGTGATGAGAGAATGGAAAAAGTGAGGACAAGTTGAAGCACACTTACAGTGCTTATAATATGTTTGCTACCACGAGACTAACGTTACTTCTGCATGGCCCACATACTGCACCGAACTGTCAGGGTTCCATTCATGGCAGAGGTTTTGAAAATCCGCTAGCTAAATGTTGTGAGCTTGTTGCGCACTTAAAGCACGGTACATCTAACACTCGAACTAATGGAACAGCTCCGTCTCTTGTTTGTGTGTGTGAGTGTGTGCAGAAGTGAACAAGTAATAAATAAGGCGTTGAATAATGTAATGTAAGTAAGTGGTATTGCCAACCTTGTGCCACATGCAAAATTATGGAGTCAAGAGGATGGTTTAATTCAAACATGATTTTACCTCAGACTATCTAAAAAGAAGGACAGCACTAATCTCACATGGCTGAAGATCGCTACTGCAACTGATCCAAGGTTTAAAGACCTAAAGTTTCTTCACAAAGATGAAAGAAACGAGTCTTGATTAAGCGAGTTTTTAATGGCAGAGAGTTCTGAAAACAAGAGTCTAAAGAGACCACAAACAGCAACTAAAGAAAAGAACCAAAAAGTTAATTTGGAGGATATTGATGGTTTATTTTAATTATGTTTTTTTATGATAAAACCTGTGTTACAAGTTAAACAAAAGAATTCAACAAACAATCACATTTTGAATTTAAATAGTCTCTTTGTCTTCAATTTACATGAATTAATTAGATTTTACATTTATAGTTTTAAAAAAGTTTCAGTGTTGCAAATGCGATTAATCATGATTAATCGCAATTAATTAAAAAAAATTGTGCGATTAATTAGTTAATTGTTTTTAATCGATCGACAGCACTACTTTGAAGACATTATCTTAGTACAGAATTTATTCATCCATTTATTAAATATAACCATTGTAGTAAAGTTGTAATATATTCACAAATAGTTTTTATATAACCTCTGAAAACCTCTGTTTTAAGAGAATGCTTTAGATGTATTAAGAGTAAAAAATCAAAGAAAGTTATGTTTAGCATTCGATTGGAGAAGACATGCTAGAAACCCCATTATTATTTACTTTATTGTACCTGTTAACCTAAAATTATGTATTTAATCTACAAAAATTATATAAACACATTATTATTGTAACAAGCTGTTTGCTTGGTTATTGAGAAGAAGAGAGGAAAACATACCACAAAAATCTTCCTTACAAATTGTGAATGTCTATGTTTCTTTTTAGTTTAGAAACATTATATGTACATTCTCCTTAAACTATATGAACATTCTCCTTAAATTCTTTTTATAAGTATAAAGAAAAAAAATATTAATTTAATTCAGTTAAAAATAGTTACATTTATTGCCATATCTTGAAATCACACTGCATTTAGAGGTACAAAAATTTACCAATATGTACCATATTGAGAGGTACAGTGTTGGTACCCTACTAGGGTACCGCCGGAGCAACAAAAACCAAAAATCATATACTTTGATTTTTTTGTGTGCTTTGACCAAACATTGGGATATAATTTGTTTATTCAAAACAACATTGTTTTTGGATGTAAAAATAGCTTCATTCATTGAATTGAACCCCCATAAACCAAACAGCATTAACAAACTATTAAATCATAACCCATTTAGTTACAAAGTTAATAAAAGGAGAGCGAGATATTTTTTGTTGATGACTAGTGAACACATACTGCAGGGTTTGATCTCCTTCTCTCTATAGACCTCTGTGGCATAATAAGCAGGAAATATGCCCCGCACACGAGTCCTCATGTTAAACCCTTCGAACCAGAAATCCTCATGTTGAATCTCCACCAGCAGTGGATCATTAAGCTCCAGCTCCAGCTCATCTTCATGACGAGGGAAGAATCTGACACAAAAACACACACGCACATGTAGCGTTACTTTCAGTAAGCTGTGATGAAGCGTGAGTGGCATACGTGTCTGATGTACCTGTACACAGCCCTGTGCGTCTGCTCTCTCTCCTCCCCATTTATCACACAGGAAAACAAGCCAAACGAGTCAGTACCTGGAGCATTCCCAAAGAACATATGCCATTAAATGATCTCTATTTTCTAACCACACAGTGAACTAACAACATAACAGATACATTTCTTAAAACAGGCATTAAAGTGTTACATGCATTTATGTATTACCTTTTTGTGATCAATAATAATAAAACATTTTCTTTTTACTTTATATTAACCTTAAACAAAAATTAAAAAAAACATCAAGGAAGCCCAAAAGTTAATATCTCAAAGGGAATGAGAGTGAGAATTAATAAAACCAGTGACAGTGCAAAATAAAAGCATACATTTGATTTCATTTAGAGAATTTTTAAGATGCACAAATGTTATACAATATCATAATATCCAAAATACTTAATTACAAATGAATTTGAAAAATAAAACATAGATCTATAACTTAATTGAAATAAACCCTTAAAGGTTTAGTCCTGCAGGTTTAGTCAATTTTGTTAATTCATTATGGTCTGTTGACGGACATGGGTTTACAGGGAAAGTTTAATTAAGTGTGGTTAGGGTGCGTTTTTTAATCATCGTTTTTATTGACTATTTTATAGAACAACTCATATGGACGTTTGTATGCATCTGATATCAGACACTGATGTGTAGGAGTCAGAAATCCAATGCCTTTTTAATATGCCTTTCTTTGAAACTATGTAATAACTCAGCTTTCCTCACACTAAAAGGCCTCCAGTACTTCACTTCCACCATCATGAAACACACCTGTTTACAATTTTGGGAACCCTTCTCTAAATCGTCAAGAGCCGAAAGTGTTCCTCACACGGCCTGCCTAGTATGCTTTCACAGCAGCCAATTCTATTTACATATGTTTTGTTTAATTTTACAAACATATTTAAAATACAACATAAAAAGGTATTCTCTTTTTATCTACAAATACAATCTTTAAAGGGTTGAATTGTTTTGAATTTTTTTAAACGTAACACCAAAAATCCTTGTGTAAAGAAAAAAATACAAATTTATGATTCGCTTAATGTAAATATAAAAATAAGGGTAATAAAATATGTTCCAAATTTAACAGCTGATTAAAAAACGTGTGTGTTTGGGAACTTTGCTCACATATTTTAACCTCTTTTTAATCGAGTAAACATCTCTATAAAAGTGAGTTGACTTGCATCAATGGTCGTGCAAGGTGAAGAAAAAATCAACATTAACAAGTTAAAGGCAAAAGTAGTTCCTTTGCTGTTGTCAAAACGTTAGACAGGCTGATTTAAACAAGATTTTGAAGTTGTGTTCTGGTGAGTGCAAGAGTTGTGTCTTTTCAACCACAAATATTATTCCACACAAATATTATTGAAAATGTGCATGTAACGTGTCTGTATTTTTTGCCTTTTTTCATGTGATAGCAATGATTTGAGGCCAATCAGTTTTCTTAATCACTTGAAAAACAATCCACTGGATTTAGAGAGTACTTACTGGAAGAGCGGGAGCAGCCATTCATAAAAACATTGACAAACTTTCTTGAAAACTGACTATCGGCTTCAGGCGAGGAATCTTCTGATAGACTCTCGGAAGCTTTGATAAGAATCCCCTTTTCTCCTGTCTCATCCTCTTCACTCTCTTTCTCAGGAGCCGACTCATATGGAGATGACCCGCAGTTATCATAGATGGTCCCCGAATCACTTTCATCACTGTATCCATGAAAACAGTCTCTCAAACTGACCAGCTCCAGCTGATCGTGTTCATCCACCACCAGAGTGTACTTCACCGAATCATACGAGAGCCCGCTCGCGTCTGAGGGGCTCAGCGAAACATTGCGAATCCCTTTTCTAGCATTTGAGTTACTCATATGCAACATTTTTGGAAAACTATCCCGATTGGATTGAGCCTCTCCAGCACCACCGTCTCTAAAACACAAATCCTCTGATTCCTCTGCATCTTCACAATTATTTAAATCTGCGTCTATCACTTGTAAAGCATACGAAGGGCTTTGTGAAGCATTCTGCATTATTGTTGATAACCCCTCATGATGAGATTGAGCCTCTCCAGCTCCACAGTCTCTGAAACAGAACTCTTCTTCTTCTTCATTCACATCCTCCTCATCATCAATTACTCTAGTAGCTTCCACGCAGGAGAAATATGAAGGCGGTTGTAGATCTTGTTCACTGTATGGAGGCGGGGCTTCGCTTTCAGTGCTGTTCAGGATTGGCTGGGTTTTCCCGTACTCGGTGACCTCAGTGGAGCGCTGAATTGGAGTTAAGTAGATTTCTTCAGTAGGCTCAATCTGGATGTCTGTGTGGTATCGGATTCGTTCGCAGGTGTCTTGTTCTGTTTTATGTATGTCCCTGGGTTTGGATGGAGCTTGAGAGGGACAGACTGAATTGGAAGGGTAGATGATGTCAGGTTTGTCGGTGGATGTACCACAGGCTTTGATTCGAGGTTGGCTAGGCTGGTGCTTCTCCTCATCGCTCAAACATGTGTGTTCACAGGAAGGTGTTAGGTCACCTGGGGATGTGAGCAAAATGAAAATGATAAAGTAAGTCAATGGATTAATTCAAAGCATTTTAGTCCAAAATGTGACACAAGTAGTCATTGTTTGATTTGGGTCATAAAGATTCACAGGAACATCCCTTTTGGAAGGTGTTGGGACATAAATGTGTGCACTATATTCGAGCGAACTGTACTAGCATGCTGACAGATGGAAATCAAATGGCCTGGGTTTTGTTCTTCAGCCTCTGCTGTTGTTTAAACAGATCCCTCTGTCCAACAGGTTTTACAATGACTCGACAGTTCACATGATTCCAGCTGGCAGGAAAACATGGATACTCTTTGTCATTAGGACAATAGATAAAAGTTTAACATAATGAGCTTGATCAAAACTCTTACTAACTGTGCAAGGATGTTCTTGAATCGTTGAACATGTTTTGATAACCTACTTGATCTTGATTTACAGTAGTCAAGGTCCCTATGTCTTTGGTTTTGTTATATTTGCTCTGTATTGTTCTTAAATATGTCTTGAGTTGTCCATTTTAAAATCATCTCTATAAAAGGTTTTATTTAGATTCATGTTGACTTTTTCTTTTTTGTCAGTTGTACTTAAAAACATGCTCAGTTTACTTTGGAAACCAATTTTAGGTTTTCATTACTAAAATTTGAATTACTTACATTTTTTATTTCTAAACATACTCAGAAATAACGAACATGAAGCTAATTATTAACCTTATTTTGAGAACAATCTTTACTTTAGATCAAAGCCCTCATTCTGTGTATTTACAGGATAATTAATGTATAACTATTAAAATTAGATATAATTATAAAACAAGTATCGAGAATTGTAGTGTAAGTGCATTGTTAATAAAAATTACACAGCAAGAACTTTTTAGTTCTGTATTGGTACCCCATTATTACCAGAAATGAATTTTATTTCATGCATCTACACAATTTTTAATGGGGAGTAAACTGTTATAAATAATAATTAAACAATAAATTATTTTATTAATACTGTATTGGTACCCTATTATTACTGGTAATTTACGTGTTTTTTACCATGTAGTTACCAATATATTCTGAAATTTACACTGTTATAATGATTAATTACTAGTTAAGCAAACTGTTATTACCCTGTAACTTGCGGGCTGTTATCTTAAGTGTTACCGAAACTTTTCTGAAGTTTTTAAATAACTTAAATAACTTAAATTATTTACATGTACAGTGCAGTACACTATTCATTTGGAGAGCACTTAAGTGCACATGGAGTTAATATATGTAAGTGTATTTCTCTCTCTCTCTTACCTGGTTTACCAGGAGGCAGAGTCTGAGAGATCTTCTGTTGCCAGCTGAACTTTTTGGCAAATGAATTATTGTTTAAAGTGTCCTGAGGATGAGAGAAAATATAATTACACTAAAGAAAACATGTGGCCCTAGTAGTAGAGGTAAGGCAAAGCACTCCAAGTGTATTTGTTTAGAACAGCTCACACACTGGCAACTCAAAGTGCTTTACAGAAGAATAAAAACAGGCCAGAGATAAAAACAGAAGACAATAAAAGCATTACACATTGATTAAAATTATCCTGAGAAGGAAAGAGAAAAGAGGTTAACAAGCTCAGTAAATACAGATTTAAATGGATCTGTTGTCAGTCTTGATTAAATAGGACCAGTCTGTTCTGGAGGCTGGTTTCAGCTGCGGGCAGCATAGTAACTGAAAGCAGACTCTCCCTGTTTGGAGTCAGGAGCCTATGGAAGTTCTAACTGATTTGAACCCAGGGATTTTGTGACTTATAAATGAGCAGCAGCACTTTAAACAAATATTCTATATGTCACTGCTCTGACTTTCTAGGTTTTAAACTGCAGTTAATCAATGGTCTTTTTGGGAAGTTGAATAATATAGTTGTTTTTATTATGTTATTAAAACCTAATGATGGTAAATGTAAATAATTTCTTTCTGGTTGCCCTACTAAGTTCTAAATATATGACACAATTTTAGCTGAATTATTTGCTTTCTGCTAATAAGATAACAATAACTCAACATAAGGATATGCCTTGGATTATGATTGGTCAATGTGCCAGCCACAGTAGCCTAGGGATTAGTGAGCATGACACTGTGCTTTGGATGACATTAATGCAATCTAGACAAAAAGGTCTATAATAATATGTAAAGTAAAAATGCTATACATTCTTGTATGTTTGTGTTTAATTTTGATCTTTCTGCTTTATTTTATGTGAATATATAGTCACCATTCATTGCATGAGCAATGGTATGTGCACCAAAGCTTCAAATGAGTGCACTGTGCAGCTTCCAAATCTGTTAAGATTGGAGTCCAGCAGCTAAAAATCTGTAAAGTTGGAGGTGCTTAAAGCTGTAAGAGTCATGTTCATATGTGCCTCGAAATATTCAGTTGTATAAAATCAAACCACTGTTCTCCTGCCCCAACTGTTCGTCATTCGATACTGAATCCATCAATATTATTAACTGTAGTTTCAGATTTGAAAGACAGTTTTGACCTTGTTTATTTTAATTGCAAGTTCAAGAATATGCAGTTTTTTTCTTAAACTTAAACTTGTGCAATCTATATGTTGATATAGATTTTGGTCTCCATTTTCTTCTGCCCTTGTGGGTTAAAGAGTCAAAATTGTACTTTAGGTTTTAGGTTTTGGTAAAATGAGAGTTTAAACATAGAAGTTTTATTTATTTGTAATACCTTATAATGTTAAGCTGGTACCGGAGAGAAGGGGGAAATTTCAGTTTGCTTAAAATTCGTTAATAGTTTTTTTATTTCTAACATTTACTATTTCTTTATTTTCAAAAATGTGCTATTTCATATTGCTATGTCACAGTTCGTTCTCAGCATCAACATCAGCCTATAAAATTATTTCAGCTTTACTTCCAAATGTTACACATCCTATATTTCTTACCTGTGATCGGGGCGCCAGTGTTGGGAAGAGGTTAAGAGTGGTAGGTCGTTTTGGCCGATGTCCCTCCGTGCTGACAGACAGGGCAGAATCCATGGAGGCTCTGTTTTCTCTGACTCTCTGACTCCAGTGGAGAGCTTCTGAGAAATGGAAGGGCTGTGCTTCTGCCTGGATCTTTCCGGCTGTCGCACCAGCCTCCAGCTGATCCAGAGCACTAGAGCCTGCCTCAGTCACATGATCCTGCGTCCGTATCACAGATATAGACAATAATCAGCTATCAGAGTGATGCTGCCAGGAACAAATCAGTGGTTGTGCAACGGTTTGATTCCTGACACAAAAAACCCTTCATTCATACATTACATTGATTTTATTAGATTGAATAACAAATATAACAGGATTACTTATCAATAAAGATAGAAAAAAAGCGTAAGTATCTAGTTTATATAAGCATAATTCTAGGTATATTCCTTCAAAGATAGCAGCAAAAAAGAAAAACCTTACTCAGACACCTATTATACTATACTATACTCAAAAAACTATACTCAAACAATTGTGAGTAAAATGAGGAGATGAATCATTTAACATACTTTTTTGTACCACATCCATTGAATAAGCTTAGAACAAACATAAATGATGTATAGTATGTTTATTAAAATAGGACCATTTGTTGCTGGATAATGTTTATTTTAGAAATTTTTTAGAAAACTATGGGTAAGTGCATTTGCTGAAGTAGTATTATTTCAAAATATTTGGTTGAAGCATCTAAACACGAGTTAAATTAAAAAATAACTTGAAAATAATACTTTTTAGAGAAAAGGGAAAAGCACTAAAAACCTCAACTTGTCAGCTGCCAGTGAGAAGAATCATTTTGTAGCACTCGGAAGATGAAAAAGTTGAAAAATGTATTCCAATTAAAAAAATGGCTGGTAAATTGCAAAGGAAAAAAACAGCTACACACCAAGTAGATCAGTTATAGGTTGAAGTATGAAATCAACCCTCGCTTGGGACTGTAGGAACATGAATGACGAGAAGGATGATGAGGGAACTGACCGAACAAATCGAGCAGGACATGAGATCACAGTTTTGTCATTTTCAGTGCCCATTCAGCCAAGAGAGAGAGAGAGAGGGGTAGAGAGAGAGAGAGAGAGAGAGAGAGAGAGAGAGAGAGAGAGAGAGAGAGAGAGAGAGAGAGAGAGAGAGAGAGAGAGAGAGAGAGAGAGAGAGAGAGAGAGAGAGAGTGAGAGAGAGAGAGAGAGAGAATGCATGTGTGTATGTATGTGTGGGATAGTGTTGTGTAGGACAAAGAGCATTCACTCTGGTGCTCACTCTCAGCATTACAATGAGATGCATGAACACACTCAGCCCTGTCCCAGTTTACCACTAGATTGAGGACAAAACGAGTTTGGATGGAGTTGCAATAAAGTTAAATGTTAGTGAACAATTCCAGGAAACAGGTTTCCTGCCTGCACTCTGATCTCCTCCCATATTCCCAAAATATACAAGTCTGATCAATGTTGAAAAAGGGGGAAAACATCTTTGTTAAAAATCTTTGAAACATTTTTATGTTGGTGCATAGCTTACAGTAGTAAGTTAACTGTATGCTACAGAAAACTACTCTGATAAATATCACAGAAAGATATTAAAGCGGTTGCTTCCAGTTAAATACTTAAAAACAGTGTTTCAGTAACTTTTAACATTTTACAGAATTTTACCATTAAGTGGCAATAGCCAATAAACTGTATATATCAAGAGGTCAGGTAAAGATTAGATTGAATAAGTTAGGAACACCCATATGGTAAGGGAAATAAGGACATAGAAATACAGAAATAAATAAATAATTGTTGATTATAAATCAATAAAACAGGAAAATAACAAATTATTAAATACATAAATGGATCACCTTATTGTTATTGTTATTTAATTGAACAATCTATTTAGTCATGCATTCATTTCGATTTTCATTCTAATATTTATTTACTTGTACTCATTTTTTGTCCTCCATAAGCTAAGACTGTGTAAGCCGGTCAGAAGTTTTATACTGTCACCTACAGGTGCACTTATGAAATGCAGTAGTGATACAGACTAAAACCTTCAACAAACAGTAAACAGTTAAAAGATAAAAATACACAGCAAATAAATGAACCCAGCCAGCCATATGTAATTCCTGTTAGCAGAGAAGAGAGTTCTCACCTGTCTGATTTCAGAGTTGTTGCGGCTGGCTCTGAAAACATATTCATCTGTGATTTCTGTGATTTCAGAAAAATCTTCATCTTCAAATTCATCCAAGCCAATGTCATGAGTCAACCTGCAGAGAAAGTCATGCACCAATTACAGTATGTATAAAATTGGGTTTTATTTGTTTAAAAAAAAAACACCCTCATGCAAATATAGCCCCTGGCTAAAATGATTATGAACAATCTGTTGTAATAAACAAACACATAAAAATAATCAGCCAATCTATAGACCTGTTTCATCTTTTCCAGACCTCTTTGGCAAAAAAGAAAAAAACCTCAGAAGCCTCAGAATGGTTTGAAAACCACATTTTATTTTTCAAAATAAAAGCCCCACACCTCTGCAGGTTTGTGAAGTGATGGGTGAATATGGTGGAAAGGTGAGCTGAAGATTCTGAAACGATTATTAGAATAGCAAATGTTATATGCATTGTTTTGTATTGTGTTATGTATTACTATATTATGAATAAAATATAACTGTTTTTAAAATAACAAATACAAATATTCTTACCATAGACTTTAAACTTTGAGCAGCATTGCAATATACCTCATTTCTTCCTTACAGCCTCTTAATAACTTTTTAAATCTCTTTTTCACTGAAGTAGACCATACACACCCTGGACAATACTAATATTATTTCACAATTTTTTTCATCTTTTGTATATTGTAAATTTTCTGGTCACTATATAAATTTAAATCTGTACTTAAAATATTTGTTCTACTTTTTAGTTTTTAAATGTAATGATATTTACATCTGTGATCTGACAGGAAACAAAATGTAATTATTTGTATATATAAAATTGATAATAAAAAAACCCTTGACTTGGTTTAATAAACAGTGCTGCTAATTGTTGTATTTGTCCAATAATTAATGTTTACATTATTAATTCATGAATAGCAATTCGATTTTTTTACACTATAGTGTAAAGGTAGTTCAAAGGGTTGAATTGCTAATTTATTTGCTATTGAGTTCATCATATTATAACAAAACACAGTGATTGGATGATGAAATGTAGGATGCGCTAATACCTCTATTTCAAAGTTGTCAAATACTACAGCAATGATATGGAAAGGCATTTATACCTTGGTTACATTAAATTAATAAATTAATACTTTAGAATGTTGCTTTGATGTTGCCAAGAATTCTCAAATTTCAAAGTTGGCTTTCTGGAACTACAAAATACTACTATACAACTAAAATCTCCACCTGCTGTAAACATGAGGATGCGGCATCATAACACATTCACCAGAACTGTTACATATAAGTCATACTTGTCCCCTAAATATCAAAATGAGCTGTTACCACTCCTCCCACTGCTCCTCCGTCCACTCGTCCTTCCCATCACGCCTGGAGTCCATCCTGAGAGCAGTGAACCATGGGAATGGCTTTAAGTGTCCTCATATTGTATTTCCTCTGCTCTCCGTTCACTCTATAGAGGAGGTTCCCATCACGAAAGATGCTGCATCCTCTTCTACTCTCTGTGTGTGTCCTTGTTTACCTGCGTCCTCAATGTGCCATTCACGTCAGAGTCTAAAAAGGCAAAATAAAAGCTGTGAGCTCTGAGTCAGAGCTAAGAGAGCGAGAGAGAGAGACCAATCTTCTTGTTGTACGTTATCATCATTGATGCTGGTGATTTACAGCATCTGATTCTGCTCACTGCTGCAGATCCTTTGCTACCCATCCCCCACTTTCACACATCCTCCTTCTCTCTCTCTCTCTCTCTATCATCTCTCGCTCTCTCTTAGTATGTGTAGCAGAGACTTCACACCTGTTTTATTTACGCCATATGGCAACTATAGTCATCCTGTCCATAAGATGAGAGCATGTACTATTATACACTTTAATCAGTCCTTCCTTTGTGCAAAACGCTAATGTCAATTTCAGGATGCCTTCTTAACATTCAATAGCATTCTTTTGATAAACTTCTTCCAGGTTAAGTTATAAATTTGCAAGTTAAATTTGTTCTTGTTCATTTGCACATGTACTATGTGTGTGCCACCACATCAGCACATTATATTGTGTAATATTATAATGTAACGTCAGTATTGTAACCTTATGATGGCTAAATAATGTGTGAAAATGCCTCAATGTACCACTTGCCTTTTTTGACCCCATTCTCCTTTTCTGTTTTGCCTTGATGTGCCTTGACGTAAGTGTGATTCAGCCAATCACACAGTCTTTCTCTATCCCTTCAGAGTTCAATAGTTATCCTTTCAGATGTATTCGTTTGTAAGTCCGATTCAGCCAATTACACAGTCCACTTCTACCTTTTCAGACTTCAATATTTATCCTTTCAAATTCATTTGTTTGTGTTTTGGTCACCTTGGAAGTTTCCTAGACTTGCCCGGAAATTTCCTTTTGATACCTGGTCAACTTCTAGGACTCTTGAGCTTTATTCCTAATTTTAAAACTCACCATTGACCTAAAAATTCTACAGTCAGCAATATGTTTTTGCCTAGACATGATAACACTCCTGAAACACTCCTGTCTGTAAGATATGAAAATGTAAATTGTAATGAAAATGTAAATTTCTTAGTTTGATCTAAATCTTGCTCTGAGATATATGGTTTTTGTTGCATGATTTCCAATCCACATTCCTGACCACTCTAATTTTAATACAACCATCCCTGATTATGCTGCTTCCTTGTTTTAGGGAGGATCCTCCAAGTATTGTTAGTTTTTCATTTTAGGTTTGTAAAAAGTTGGTGAAGCTTTCAGACGTCAAATCAAATTAGGTTTTATTGAAAATCCATTATCAGCCAACCAAGCATCAATGGCTGCTCCTGTGTCTGTGTCCATGTTGGGGGAGAGTGTCTTCTCCTCCGCTGGGCTCTGGTCACTTTAACAAATACAGATATGCAAATGCAATTTGGGAAACCCTTCCAGTCAAATTAATTTCAAGCTATCATCTTTCAGTTGTAATCCTTCCCTCAAGATGGAAAAATAGAGTTTTTTTTTTACATTCTTTTGAAGATATATCATATAAGGTACATTCATTCACCAATCCACAAACTCAGAAACACAGGACTAACACACATATTGTATTCATTTAAATGATATTAATGTTATAATTACTTTCAAGGATGCATGCAGTTATTTTCCAATGTTGAGTGATTTTGTGAGATGATTTTGTTTTTGGACAGCTTCATCTTATGTCCACAGTCTGTCTTATTAGACATGATAGTTAATTATTGTAATGTACTAATAGTCTCCTTGGTTTTTAATGCACCTCACAAAATTTTTGTGACCTGACAATGCACCTGACAATTTTTTATTAGCATGCACTGGACTGATCAAAACCCAACAAAAAATACACATGCATGAAGAGCAACATAATATTTACACTCACATCATATTCAAAGATGAAAAATGAATAGTTGTAATCCTTAATTATTTAGGTATTGTGCTGTTCTCATCACAAATTTCATCATGAATGAGTTAATGAGATTTGATGTGAAGACCCTCACAAGCTCAGGCTCCTTCTCCCTAATGAGGTGACAATCCATGTTCCAAAAGCCAGATGTTTCCAAATTTGGATGTGTCAATGTCTCTGCAACTGATTGTCACCTAAAACATAATACACCCACCCATGTCTCTACCCATAGGCCCTATGTTGCCTTTTCGTCTTGAGACCAGCCGGGTCTCACGGGGAAAGAACTGGCCACCAGACAAGCCCCAACCCCAGACCTGGTTGTGAGTTGGATTTTCTGGTGGCGGAAGAAGCTGTACAGATTCTACAGACTCAAAAGTACTTTGAATGTCTGTAGAATTTTTGTGTTGGAAGGTCAGAAAAGTATTTAACACCTACCTCTGGAAGGGCTACAACCAGGGAAGGTTGGGGACAATACATCTAAATGGACAACATTTTCTGCCTCAATTTGTGAGGAACACCATAACTTGGGAGCAGTTTGGAGGTAAATCACTGCTCTTTCACATTGAAAGTAGCCAGTTTGGGTTGTTGTGAATCTGTTTTTATGCCTCATGGCCCAGGGGAAAACTAGATGCTAGAGAGATGTCTCCATGTGTCTGCACACGATGTTTCCGGATTGGCTGCCTCTGTATTCTTTCAGTAGACCTGTGTATGCAGAGAGGAAGGTCTGGGCTTCTTTGCTCAGACTGCTGCTTCAGCAGGACCAGAAAAGTGAAGGACGATCAATTGATTTGTATAAGATACCAAAAGTAAAAGATATAGTTTATCATAATAGAGGATATATATATAGTTTCTATTCTATGTTTGAATTTTGGAGGTAAAAAGGGACACCCATAGGATTTAAGTTGTATATCGATGGATTTTAGAAGACCCATAGTATTATAGAGAATTAATAGTTTTCTTATATAGTTTTCTCTGTATTTCCAGTATGGATCTCTTATCAAGAACACTGTTGGTTCTTTCTCTGAATATATTTTTTGATAGATGACATGATTACAATTTTTCCATCCATCCATTTATCCATCCATCACAATTCTTATTTACACTCCAGAATAGTAGGGGTCGGTAAAACACTCTTTCGTTGGTTGAACACCAGCATCCGCAATGAAATAAAAAGAAGAAGAGTGAACCCGGAAGCATATGTTACTGCGGGCAGCTTTGGCGCCAGCGCCTTTGATTCTTTCAGGAAGATGTAAATTAATGTTATCTGATTTTAGTCTGAATTGATGAGTTTTTATTAACACGACGTTTTTAATCTTCGAAGGAAATGATAAATTAGACAAACTCGATTAAAATAGGTGAGTAGATAACGTCACACTGACTTATGAAATGACCTTTCTTATAAGGCAAATACGTTTTTTTAATGGGTTCGATATTAATGTAACGATAGTTTAACTCGCAGTACTCTCCTTTTTGCTCACAACTGTTCTTTCTCTGCCACATGAATTGGAGTTAATAGTGTTTGCTCTTCTAATTTATTACATTAGACATGAGTTCCATGTCTAACAGAGAGGCTTTTGTTTGAAGAGACTCATTCACACACACGCATTCCACTATTCAACAAAACTGTGAATATTCCTGTTGACATTGTAGACTTTTTTTTTTTAATTAACTTTAAACAAATTTAGAACATTGCACCGTCCACGTCGTCGGTGTGCTCTGGGGAATTTGACTCATCGGGGTGTGGATAGTTTATGGGAGGATAATTGCGTCAAAACCTTAGTTAGCCGCTGTTTATATATATATATAATTACACTCACTAATACATGATACATGTTTGCTTCGATTTATTTGCGGATCTCCTCTACATGTGGGGATCTTATCAGCACACACAATCCTTCCTGACTGAAAGATAATCCATTCTGTGTTAATGCTTTCAGGTTCAAGTACATAGTTTGAGACATCAGTGAATTTTTAAGCAGTTAAATAGATAATATTCAGTTAGAATAAATTAATACACTTTTTGAATAGCACATTTACAACAAGGGTTGTACACAACTACTTACTTTAAGACATTGACAGATACTTAATTGAAAATGTACTTCAAAATGTTTTGTTGAAAGGAAGAATGAATGGTTTTGTATGATTTCTTCTACTTCTAGGATGTTTTTACATGTTTAAAATAAACAAGTATGGTTAAAGTTTTTTTTTGCTGGTTTATAGAGCAACCAGGAACAGTTTGGTCAGTACACTTTCTGGTACATGGGTACAAGATTTCATGGCTTGAAAGAGTGGCTGTTTAAGTGGTTTAAAAGCTCATGTTTAGTTCTAATATACCTAATATACCAATAAACTTGTAGAGTTTTTGTAACTTTTTTTGAAAAGTAAGTTTTTCCATAAAATCTATTATAACCCAATGATTGTAACTAAACAACTGCGTACTGTAAGACTTAAATAAATACTCAATACTCAGTTGAAAATGTACTTATTTCGAAAGTAAAACAAAAAAACATTGAAAGCACAGAATAGATGGGGCAGCAGGAACAGACAATGTACAGACGGATGACTTCAACATTTGTAAATCTTGCACTGTGCATTTTTGAGTTCTAACTTATTTATTTTAAAATAGACTATACCATTAACTTTAGCATTGCTGCTGAACTATGCTAAAGCTTGAAATGATATCGCATTGGAGATAACTTCTGTCACTTTTCCTAGGAGTCTTCACAGGCTTGCTTTTAATCTTCACTCTGTCTCTGTCGTGTTTTAATAACTTGCGTGTATTGTTGACGCTCGTGAACGGTGAACCGAAGGTAAATTATATAAATCAAAATTGGGTATTTTTATTACACGAAGATTTGATTCACAATATTTTTAATCAATCTTTTTTGTAATCAACTATTTGCTCTCATTTTGTTTTAACAACCTTTTGGGTAAACCTTGCTGCCCTTCTCATCGCGGGTTAAGGAAAAGGGCTTGATGTAAATAGACAGATTAAAATAGAGTTTCATCAATTGAATGAATATTGAACATTTGCATTATTCTGCTGCTGCTACAAAATGCATACTGTTTTGTCCTAATTCAACAAAAAATACTAGGCTATACTATGCTATTGACTACAAACCGGCTTAACACTACTCATTAGCATTGGGTAAGCTAGAGAATGAGTGCATGTCAAAAAAAGCTCCTTTAAACTAAAGAATTGACAGGGTTGAACAGGAAAGTTTTCAAGTGATACAGTACTGATCAAACTTATACAAACAATTATAGAGTTAAATTCTTAACAAACTTGTTAGCTTGTATTTGTTACGTTAGGCTATAAGGTCAGTCATAGCATAGCTTTTGCATTACTTCCCCTTCATCTGACTTTAACCCATAGTCTTGTGAAAGTTCTTAAACTTTAAGCCTTTAACAGAAGCACTGGAGCGAGCACTCAACCTTGTGTGAATCCAAACTTTTTTCAAACAGAATACAAAATTAAACATTTGAATGACAATTTGAATATATATATATATATATATATATATATATATATATATATATATATATATATATATATATATATATATATATATATATATATTATATCTGTGACATTTGTTTTTTAAACTAAACAGGTATTGATACACATGGACAGTTTTGTGCTAGAAGTTAGTTCAAGAGTTTTGGTAGATTTTGTCTGGTTGCTAATGTTTGCTTAATGGTTTGTGATAATAAAGGCTATTGTCATTTTACGGTCTTTGCTGTGTTGAAAAAAAGGTCCTCTAGCACCCCTTTTTCCCAGTTTTGTGGTGAAAAAGTTAAACAGTGTTAACAAACTAAACCAACAAGACATCTTATTTTGAGATTTGTGTGCTTAAATAGGATGTGTGTTTGAGATTTGTCTTAAACTATTTGAACAGCAAGTTGAAATTAAAGAAAAATTCTTTGTCTAGAATTGTAACTTAAAGTGGTTTTGAATCTCAACTTAAACTTGATCAACTTTTTTGTTATTACCTTAATTAGATCTGAATCTAAAACCTGAAACATTCTGATCAAATCTGCAGAATTTAGAATGTGCGAGAACTGTGGATGAATTAAGTTTGTCACTGGGCTTCCAAGGGTTTATAAAATAAGTCCAAAGCTAAAAGTCATGACCCCCATTAGGCCTCCCTAGAGAATTGTTCAGAGTAAATGGTTTGAGGGTCACACACTAAATAAACTGAGCCATTAAACAAGTTAATGTTGCAATATTTCAACAAAATATGCCGTTTTGCATTGAAAAAGCTTTTTAAAATGTGAAGCATTTGTGAATTCTCTTAAGGTGCCTCATTCCACTTTAGTATACTAAAACCCTTATAACCAAACCGTGGGATTGTTTATCAATTTAAGCCCTCCTCCTCCTCCCATCGCCCCCTCCTTTCAGCTTCGAACTGAGAGACTCGCCATGTTTTACTCGCAAATACATTTGCTTGTGTGTGCCTCAGTTCAAGCTGATGCAGTCGCTCAGAGTCAATCCTGGTACTGTAAGACTGAGAGCGTTCATAAAAGGATTGTGGTATCATTAATGAATACTCTGATGCTGGTTGAGGAGAAAAGGAAGGTAAAAGCTCACGGTTAAATTTTCATCTTTGCAATGCAGTCCGGTGACATTGAGTTGAGGCAGAAAGCTATCATTATGTCAGCTTGAGGACAGATAGAGGTTTTAATGTTTTGTATTTTGACAATCAAGCGATAAACAATTCTTTGCCATCAGGAAAAGAATTTGCAGACTAATTGTTGTTATATTTGTGTTCCATTTAAGTAAAGCTTGCACTTAATTCTTATAGTTTTAAATGTGGTAGTACAAGCTGTGTGGCATGCAAGTCAATCAAACTGTTTGTATGTACTAGTGTGTTTGTATGTTGTTGATTTTGTTATTGATTTATAATAGCTACTGACTAATTGCATTCCATAAGTAGTGGGGGGGAATCTATTTAAACATATTAGTTTAATTTAAACTAAAATTGTTAAAAAACTGTAACTCATGCTTGTGTGAATTTCACCAAAACATTTCATGCTCTGTTAAAAAATTATTTTTGTAAAGGTTTTTTTATTGTTGGAAATTTGGAAGATTATTGGAGAGAGTAAAGCTCTGTTGAAATGTGTTTAATTAAATGTAATCTTATTATTTTTTATCCTTTGTGCAGCTGTTGACCATACAGGGTTGAAAATGAGTAAAATGGAGGGAGTACCAGCTGACCGGTAGGTTTAAATTCTTGAAGTATCCAGTATTTTTTTGAGTAGGAACTAACACTGGTTCAATTGAATTACTCTTAAATTACTCAACATTGGTCATTGGATATACAGATATACACTGTAATAAAGCTTAATAGCTTTTGCCATTGCCTGTGATCATGCATTTCAACCAATTGAGCTGAGTTTGATTAGCATGAAATGCCAATTCAGATTTTACAGTCTACACAAAATCATAGTGGAAGAGTTAAAAATTGTGCTTAAAAAATGTAATTTATTTTATTGAGCAAAAAGATTCTTCCCTTTGTGGTGCAGCAGATTTGCTGATATGTTTGCTCACAAACAAGGTGGTGATGATGTAAGTGATGTAATACAGTGTGATATGAGTCAGTAACCAGATAGGGCAAACATAGAAGCAAACTCATTGTCAATAGAACAGGCTAAAGTTAGAATACTCAGTTCACAAGGGGTGACATAAATTACCAACACGCTTACACCAATCTCTGACAACAAGTGAGCATGTGTTGCGTATTTAATTATGATGTTAAGTCTTTGGTAGTAAAATTTCTACAACAACTCAATTTTATTTTACATTGAAGATTTCAACAATATATGCACAAAATATTTACAGAAACAATTCAGACAAGCCAAACCTTAGAAGGGAATAAAGCGAGCGATAGACCTCACTATTCTTTGAAAGTAAACAACACTCTGTGGCTTAGATGTGCTGAAAAATAAACTACACTATGTTATTTTACAATGCGTGATGTTCCTCTGCCGATTAGTATGCTGAGAGAGAGGGAGAGATGGAGAGAGGTAGCTAGGTATGGAGATAGGTAGGAATTATCTCCATCAAGTGATGTTAGTGGTGATTAAGAGTGTTCTCTTCAGGGAACACTTACTATGAACCCCCCCCCCCCCTTTTTTTCTCTTTATTTTCTTCCAGCTATGATGGTTGATTGACCAGTTAATACAACTTCTGCTATGAGCGAAATAATAATTACAATGTTCTGATTTTTCTTTTGTCTCTTCAGTGGTTTCCTGGTGGGCATAATTTTCTTTATCCTGGGTCTGGGAACCTTATTACCATGGAACTTCTTCATGACTGCATCTTTGGTAAAGGAATATGTGTGAAAATATAATTAATTCACTGAAAAATAGCTTTGAAATCATATGAAAAAATAAAAATCAATTTGAAATCAAGACCTTCACACTTTTTGTCATTCATGTTTTTTTTTTTACATGAATTAATTGTTTATTTAATATTCTGAGACCTCTCATAAATAATAAAAAAATCTATTTATGCATCTCTTAAATATGCTCTGAAAATGTTGTTTGTTCAAAATAATTCCGATTCCCCATGATTAAGTTGTTTTCGGGTGAACTATTCCTTTTAATTACTCCCAGAGGAATTGCTCTTCAGGATATTGATGTTTGTTTCCATTTCATTCTCCATTAGTTGAATTGTAATTAGTGTGCTAGCAAGAGGAAACGGCAGCAATCGAATGCTCTGATAGAATGCTCTATTGCTCAAATAGTTTAAGCTTGGTTTGTATGTGGGGGTTGGGTGTGATTGTTAAATATTTTCATTATCAATTCAAATTGGTAAACCTGTTCTCTAATGACCCACATAATGTCCTTAAAAAGAGATCACCAGAAAGTTTAGATGTATATGTTAATGGAGGATATGTGGGACATTTGTGGGTAGTTGCAAGTAAAAAATCTTTGAGAAAAAGTTCATCATAAACTTATTAGGCCTTTGTTTCTGTTAGACGTTTCATCTTTTCTTTCTCTTCGATGTTATATTTAATGAATTAGGCCTCTTGGTGAGGCATAATGTGTTTTAAAAAACTTAAGCAAGAGTGTCCCTGAAGACTCAAACTCTCTGCCATCATTTACTTTGATTCACTTACCCAAGTAATTCTCTGACAATTGGTTTATTTGACAGTTTTAGTTTTCACTTTTATTTACTTTAGTTGCTAATAGTTATGATTATGTTAGGGTGTCTTTCATTGCTAATTAATGCCTCTCTCTCTCTTCTACTCTTTCTTCTTCCTTGTTTTTTCTCTCTCTCTAGTATTTCAATAACCGTCTAAACACATCTGAATGGAGGAATGGAACAGTTTCAAACATGAAGGAGTATTATTTTGATAATTGGATGACGCTGCTCTCCCAGCTGCCTTTGCTGGTCTTCACATTTCTCAATTCTTTCCTTTATCAGCGGTGAGGGATTTCTTACAATTTGAGTAATTTTTTGTATGAAAAATAATTGGCAACAATAATTATACAGTTTATAATTGAAATAAAAAAGTATAACATGAAATGTAACAATGATATTGAGATTAATTATATAATTATAATATAGTGAGCTAGTTCATATTTATTAATTGTTTACAAAAAAATGTTTACTTGCTGAATGTTAATGTATGTTTGTGGTTCAGGATCTCGGAGAGGATGAGGATTGCCGGCAGTCTGATCTTGATCCTGCTCCTCTTCATTCTCACTGCTGTGCTGGTGAAGATCCCTATGGACCAGGATAAATTTTTCTCTGTTACCATGGCAACCATTTGGTTTATCAATTGTTAGTCAGTTTTACTGCTCATTTTATAATTTTTTAATTGTTCATTTGAATATAATTACATTTTTTTTTTTTGAAAATAGATGTTTTTATCTCACATAAAATGTATTGCACCACAATTGGTGCAGGAAATGAAGAATGAAGCTTCTGAAATTCTTTATTAATAGCAAGGCCAGTTTTGTCTGTGAATGAGTTGTATGTTTCAATAAACTTTATTATTTACTTTTTTATGTCAAATTAGTTGAGTAAAGATTTGTTATTATTTCACTGACTCTGCGTTTTTTGTGTTTCAGCTTTCGGCGCAGTGCTGCAGGGTAGTCTCTTTGGACTGGTGGGTTTATTGCCTCAGAGATACAGCGCTGTTTTTATGAGCGGCCAGGGACTCGCAGGAACCTTTGCTGCTCTCGCCATGATCTTCGCCATCGCAAGTGAGTACTGATGTTGATGTCGATAAGCAAAGGCTTATGTATTTTAGTAAAAAATAAAAATTAACTATGAGAGACATTACAGATGGATTGAAAAAGCACATTTCTTTATAAAACTTTAGGTTTAAGCTTTGTGATGCGTTATGATGCCAGATTATCTTGTTTATAGAAGCAAATGCTAGTGTAGGGGTCCTTATACTTGGCTTAAAGATGGATACCAGTCGGGACTGAAGACTTACATGTTCTGTCTTTAAACAGTGCTAAAGGATTTTTAATATTTCACATAAATCCATATATCTGACTCCATATTTGGTTTATAAAGATTTTATTTTTACTAATATTCTTGGTCTCAACCAAAGAAATTAGAATGGTAATTAATAATGATAATATTATGTTTTAACCCACTCAATAACCCTTAATTTTACGTTATCCTTTTTTTAACCCAAATATCTGAACTGAGCTGTGAAGTACTTCTCGACTCTCTTCCCAAAGAACAGCTCATTTATTTAATTTGCATAACCATGCCATGAACATTTGGTCCATTCTGCTTGTTTGGTCCATTATACATGTGAAAAGGTGAGAGTCCTGTTGGTTCTTGTGTTGAATGCAAATAGCTAGGTCTTCTCAAAACGGATCATACTAAGGCATATTTCAGTACCTTACACTAGCATTTATAGAATGTGCATTTTGAAATAGGTGAAGCTGATGGTGAAACGGCAGCTCTGGGATACTTCATCACACCATGTGTTGGGACTTTAATTACACTCTTCAGTTACTTGCTGCTTCCTAAACTGGTGAGTGTACGTGTGCGTGTGAGATGTGACTTGCAAATGATGTTGAGATGTAAACTTTATTCATCTGACCAACTTTCCTTTAAAGGGTCAAATGAGGTCATATTTGAAAAGATTCACAGTATCTGAGAAGAAAATTAGTTTTATGCCATCTAACCAATTAATCTACAGCTGCAATGTTTCTGCTGCTCAGTCAGATGAATGCTCTGTTAGCATGTGCTCACTCATCAAAAGAGTTGATTTTAGATGATCTCAGTTTAAAAAAAATAGTTGATGCCACAACTCGGGGCTCTGAGTTGCTTTTGAGTGGTTCAGCTTCTGATATAAATAGCTGCTCAGTTGATATAAATAGCTCTCTATTGAATAGTTGAGGAATAGTTGAAACCAGCTTTTATTTTGTGACTAACATTCTCCTCTGCTTTATCCATTTACTCAAAATAATGACCACATAAGGAAAATAAAGTCAGTAACATTTATTTATAAAGCACTTTTAAAACAGCATAGCTAACATTTATGAACATGGTGCAAGGCAAATGGACTTAACAAAATTACAGGGAAAAAAACCTCAAGCATTAAAAATAAAGGAGCTGATATAAAAAGACTATTGCTTCTCATTCTGACTTCCTGCGCTTTTGTGCTCTCATAATAAGTTCACACCAGGGACGAATGATTGAAGAGTTGTGAATTATTTACATGAAGGACGTAAACGATTTGTGGTGGATCCGCAGACCTTCATGTCAACACCAACCAAACTGGAGCTTGCGTGCACACAACGTGACATGCTTTTGACATACTCACTGGATCTTATTGGAGCCATTTATGGACCCCAGAAGTTTTTTGACAAATGTATATTAAAAGATTTTTTTTGATAAATTGAAGAGCTCAAATTTTGTTAAAGAATTGTTATAATGCTGTTTTGTCTTGGAAGAAACGTGACGTGATCACTAGTTGGCTAAATCACTGTAGCTGTTTGTGGACACCAGGAGCTGTATGACACAAATTTTAAAGAAGAGTATGCTTGAGAAGGTTATTATGACTGTTTTTATTTCTAACCGTAACATTAAGTAAATATTAGTGAAATACTACATTATGCTGCTTTATTTTCACGTACTTTCTAGGTTTTTTGGAGGGGTTAAACTTGGTTTCTACTCCATAATTTTAAGTTGTGCAATTCTTGTTGTGAGCTTACAATATCAATATTTCAGAGCCATTCACTACAGGAAACATAAATCTTTTCTGTAGTGGAGCCTATGCGTGATAGTTTATGCCCTGAGAATTCAAGGAATTCAATGTCTGCGATGAATTTACCCCTTCTTGGTCTTCCCATCTGCCAGCAAATCTTCAAGTACACAAATCTGTTCTGTAAAACCTGTTCTCACATTGGAAATATCTAACCTGCATCTGTGAGCAATGATTTGGAGTTTAATCTGGTTGTTACACTGTACTCATAGTAGACAGTTGCCTGCAAATTCATCTTAGGGCTTTTGATGGGCAGAGTCAGCTTTTGGTCTGATGATAACATTAAAATATTATGTCACCCTTTTATCACACAAAGGTATCTGTCATGCAAATGGTTCAAGACAAAGTCTGGATCAGAGGAAATAATCATTATCTGCTCTTAAAAGTCAACATGTGTTGTTTGTTTTCAGGAGTTTGCTAGGTATCACCTGAACAATAAAAACAGGAGATATGAGCTGGAGACATCGGGGCAGCTGCTGCAACCTACAGGCAAATAAACACACATTATATTATGTATATTTGGATGGAGCATGAGTCGGATAGGGTTTAGCATAGCAGCCTGTCTGGAAGAAGATTCTTGGTTTGGGTTCAGACATGAATGACTGGGTGGAATTTTTCATGTTCTCCATCTGCTTATCTTGCTTTTCTCTATGAGCTCCAATTTATGTCTAAGATTTGTGGGACTGATGTTTTTCCACCAGACAGTACTGATCTTTTGGACAAGAGGAAGGAAGGATCAAATGGTTCTATGTTGAATGGGAATCAGAGAGCAGAAGATGATGGGAGACAGGCCTTCGTTAACCTGCAGACAGAAAACACAGACCCCACTCAGAAGAGCTCTGTGATGCAGGTCTTTAAAAAGGTGAGATTTCATTACATAGCTTTATGAAAATAGAGGTTTAAAGAATAGACAGACCGACCGGGTTTACCAAATCCAAATAAATAATATTAATATTTTATGAATAAAGTGTATACATTTTGATGGTGTAAAATTTGAATAAATTAGGGATGGGTGATGTTGTATTTCCAGCTATATATCAGTCTCCCAGATAACAGCTTCAGTTTTATTTAAGGATTATTTGGATCTAGTCACAGTGTCTTAATCAAAACAAATTAAGTTTTACTAAACAACTTCCGAATTATAATCTGCTGGATCTGATTGGTTTATATATATATATATATATATATATATATATATATATATATATATATATATATATATATATATATATATATATATATATATATAAGTTAGGTGCTTGTCATTTTGACATTTAGGTTAGCTGAAGTAACAATAAAACAGTTAAAGTTTCAGGTCTCAGAATGCTTTTGTTGTAAATACATAGTTTTTTAATATGCTTACTTTTTTATTTTATTAAGTGTTTCGATTTCTATTCATATTGCTTGTATTTGTGCTCAATTTTGTTATTTGTAAGACTGAATGTGAAGATACAATTTGAGAATTGAAATTTGAGGGATTTTTATTTTAAATAAACACATGAACATTATCTCTCTCTCTCTTTCAGATCTGGGTGATGGCGTTTTGTGTGACGTTTGTGTTCACTGTTACGCTCTCAGTTTTTCCAGCTGTCACTGTAGATGTCAAAACCATTTATGGAGGAAAATGGGGTAGGAAAATTACATCCACACAGATACGTGCTTTAATTCTTATATGTGTATAAATTGTAAATGTAATCTTTTAATGAAAATAAATCGTTCTTTCTCTGATAGTAATTTTTAGTAATCTTTTATATTAGACATGCCTCATAGACAATAAGAAATACAGATTTTTTAACTCTCAGAAAAGAAAACTTAAGCTATTACATTTCTGAATTAATTTATAGTTTTTGTAATTAAATTCCTCAATTTAAGCTAGGGAAATATGTGGGAGGCTTCCACTTTTACAGCGAAACCTTAAACTATTGAAATTACCGTAAAAAAATTAAATGTATTGCTTTTTGGTAGATCGTTTCATGGAATTGTGTTTTTGGTTAGTCTTTTTGCAGTGTAGTGTAACAAATTATTTTTATCAAGACCCCATCTTACTAATGCTGACTTTTGTTTATTACACGTGTCTTTTACAGCTCGGAAAAAGTTATGCAAGTTATCTTTCATTTGCCCCAAATTGTAACAAATGACTATTAAATATAGTTGAATAAATAGCTCCTTCTGGTGGATCTGTGAAGAACAGCCACTGAGATGGATTCAGATAATGTGCACAGGTGTCTTTCTTAAAAAAATCTTTTTCGCTTCTTTTCTTTCAGAGAAATACTTCATTCCAGTGTTTTGTTTCTTCTTGTTTAACGTGATGGATTTCATTGGCCGATCTGTGACTTCAGTGTTAAATTGGGTGAGTTTCGTTTCAGTCGATTTGTTTTGAGGACAGTCTTTGTTACATTAGTTCAGATAAAACTAGTTGTCTGACTTATTAAAGATATCGAAGATACTTATCTGAGGGCCATCTTCAAAACACAAATGAGCACTTTTTTTGGTTCTTCCCTCACCATCACTGACTACTTTTTTTCTTGTTTCTACTTTACTTCTTGTCTTCAGCAGTATAAGTGCATATAAAAATACACTCTTTAAATGCAATTTCTCAACACTAACATAAGAGTAAGTCATTGCACACAAGTCTTTCGTTGCATGAGATATTTCAGAAAGAAAATGGTTTCACGCGGTTAAACCTTACACACTATATTTTTTAAAGTATTACATAAATTATGCAAAACACAAAAAAATGACAATGCATGTCTGTACTATGAGCTCTTCACTTCACTATCAGTGCAGATCTAGCCATCGGAAGTTGCATCCCAGTGAGGACTCGATTTACATTTTTTTGCTCTATAATCTTGTATTTAATTCTATGTATATAATTTGTTCGTTTTTAAAACATCTATACAAAAACAGCAACACATGCAGCACTTCATCACTTTTGCTGAGATGTTATTGGTTAAAGCAAAGCTCATGCAGCAAGAAAGTGTGAAGAGGAGAGAAAAAACACTCTGCGACAGCACGAAGATGTGATGTACTACAGCACGTCGAACCCCATTTTGAAATTCTGTGTTATCGCTCCTTTACAAAGAAAGCTCTACTAGCCATTTTAGGACGAATTGTTATACTTGTAATAGAGGTACCACATGTTTCAATCTGGAGTTTATCCGCTCCCATGTCTCTACTGCTTCTTTTCGCACAATGGATTGACTAAAGTTTTGTTTTGCACTATGCGGTTCATGTCCTGGATTTAACTGATCACACGAGTGCATCCAGCACATGCCAGCCAAGAGTTCCTTTTTGGCCCAGAAAGTACCGTATTTTACCTCCCTATCCCACTTTCTCTCGTATTTATTATTTTCCCATCAGTATCCTTTATTAAATAATTACTGTGATTCTCATGCATTTTGCCATTTTCACACACTCGCACACCACAGGCAAGATTTCTCACACATAAATACTGTATTCTGGCAAAGCCCATTAAGAAATAGTTCTATATATTAACGATAAATGAGTGCCAGGGATACACTAAAACAACACTTCAATGGAGAATTCTGTGCACACTTATTTTGCAGCAGCGCTTGGCATAAAAATTAGTTTTTGGCATCACTGTAGCCAATCAAACAAGGTTCTCATGCTCAAGCATCCACAGACATCTGCAGAGAGATCTGCAATAATCTATATCTGCACAAAAAACAAATACATTTAGGCAGATAATAGCCACAGGATTGTTTATCTACTTTCTTAGTTTTATATATATTTTAATATTTGTATACATATGTTTACTCTCTTATTCTATAAATGCATTTGCTTCAAACACATTTCATCTGTAATTTTCTCACTAAGCTAAAAAAAACTGATATAAAATTTTCTTTTTTGTGTATTAGAAAAGTATTGGATCAGGACTCCGTATCTCTTGATCAGGATATCCCTACATTTAATGATTATTTTGTATTAATTATGCAAGCTAAAACCTGTTTACGAAGCTCTGAAGGACCAAACTTTGTTGAAAAACCTTCTAGTAAACACAAACATTATTGCTATAATAGACACAACATTAGTTAATTTTTTTGTGTATGAACATAATCTATATTTATAGTCACTAAGGTAGCAGTATATGGCAGTTCTATTTTATCAAATAGGAATTCTCATCTAACTCTTAAACCATATTAGGCCCTTGTGGAGCTGCTTTAAAGCAACTACTACAAAAAGTAATAACAATTTAAAAATATTTATTATGTTAAGATTTTGTTCAATGTACAACAAGATATTGAGAAATTAAGTTTTCATTTTGCATGGATCATCATATAATAATCTGTATGTTTTGCTTTCCTGTCTAGCCGTCAAAAGAGAGCCGTCTGTTCCCGGCGCTGGTGGTTTCTCGTCTGGTGTTTGTTCCTCTGTTGATGTTTTGTAACGTTCAGAAGAGGGAGTACCTGCCTGTGCTCTTTTATAACGATTTCGTGTTTGCTGCCATCATGCTGCTCTTCTCTCTGTCCAGCGGATACTGCGTCTGTCTGTCAATGACCTTTGCACCTCAGTAAGTCTACAAACTCACACTGGCATGTCTCAATTTAAAGTTCTTCAAATATGAAAGCTTGGTGTCCCTGTTGAATGCAAAGGGCTTTCCCAATAAAGCTAGGTTCCCTTTGTTCCTTTTTTTGTAGAGTTTCTCAGTATTTATTCTATGCAAACAATATGAGCAAAGCTACTTGTAGAAATGTTCTTTATATTAAAGTATGGAATACTTATCACCTCATCATTATTTTGGTTAGTATTTTTTTCTTGAGCGTGAGGATACATTCGTATTAGAGCAAATGTCACATTAGTAACTAGCCCTACATAAGAATAATCCATGAGGATTAACCAATTGGGGAAAAAGAGAGCTTGTGAGTGACTTTAATTTAATGTTTTGTCAAACATTTGTTAAACTAGGTACTGATAAATACACAGAAAAAATTACATAGATTAAAACACACATTTTGTCTGTTAAAGACCTTTGAAGTTTTTGTTTTATCTTTTATTTTAAACAATGTGTTCTGATAAAGATCTGAAAAGAGTCCCTTGGGCAAACAAACAAGACAAACACGACTTTTAAGGCATGATGCCGTGGTAAGAATTTGTTTGTTTGGATCTATTTTTACTGCATTGTAGAAACTGTTTTATGTTTTCAAGATTCTGAGATGCACTATTTTCAGACCTAAATGTAGTTGGGCTTGATCTAATTCAATGTCTTGTGGAGAGTTAGAGTAATGAGCTATCCCTATATTGAAAGCCAGTGTTATAGGTTCTAATCTACTTTTTTTCTCCATTTAGACTGGTGGATTCTAAAGATGCAGAGACAGCTGGAGCCCTGATGACCTTCTTTCTGGCTCTCGGTTTGAGTTTGGGAGCTGGGTTTTCATTCCCGCTCAGATTACTGGTCTGACACCCTAAACGCATTCTACCATCAAAAATAACATATGAAAAAAAAATATATATTACTCAGGGACCATTTTATCAAGACCTAAAAATGAAAATGGTCTTGTTTCATCCTCTTTACTTGTTTTAAATCAAAGGTTAAAACAAGTTTTGTGAGGGTTAACATTTTCGAAACACTCCTCTTCAAAGGTGGTAAAGGGATGGCGAAAACTTCACAAAAAAAAAACTTGATTTAAAAAGGATACCTCAACAGAAAAAGTAACAAGCATGGGAATTAGGAACTTTAATTTCAGCGATGCTGTTGGTACAACTGGGAATATAACAGTTTTCTTTGACTTGTCAATAACCTTTTCTTATTTATTTTTATGCTTAGGAACATTTTTAGTTGGGGCTGTCAATCAGTATTATTTTTTATCCACAATGAATTATGTTTTCATGAGTTAGCTGCACTAGTGTGAAAGTTTAGTCATATTAACTTAACATATTAACCCAGGATGTGGATGATGCAGGACAGTTTGAACTCTTATGCTAGGTGAAATGGTTGCCTGATAAACACAGAAGAGATGCTCTTCACTCGAAAATGATCAGTTCAATCTACACCAGAAGTATAAAATATCTCACTCCATAATCCTTAAGAAATAATAAATAAATAAGCAAATTAAAGCTGAGGTAATAATTTATGGGTCACCTGCTTCCTGAAGCGAGAGACTTTTCTTCCCCTCTTTTTTTTTACTATGGTGACGTTTAGTTGAAATAGAAATTAGTACCGCTGCATTGATGCAGTCAACAAAATTATTGTGTATTGACACATAAATAACACTTCAACTTTGACAGCCCTTTTGTTACTTATTTAATACTTTATTTGAGCAAATTTACCTTCATATTAATTTCAAGAATTAGACATGAATAAATATTATGAATAAACCAAGACAGGTTTATTAAAACATCTACGCGTGCACTGGAAAATGTTACAAATGTATTGTTTCAAAATTGATAGAACAAGAAAAACATTTAATGTGTTTATATTTTTGTAAATTTCATCCAGCACTTGTACAGAACAATGTAAAAAAATTTAGTTCATAACCCAATTATATTTCTTTAGGTCAAATCACATTTTAAAATCATAACGTCGTTTTATTTTTAAGATTGCAACATTTTTATATATACAAAAGTGGTTGCTGAAAACGTGTCAGGAAACAACAAAAAAAAGATGGTAGTGTTTTGTTTAATTTATTGTCATAGGAAAAAATGCATGACAGTCACTTTTTTTATTTAAAGTAAGGATGTGGAAAATATTGTTTAAAGATGTCATCTCTTGCAAAAATATTCTAGGCCCATTATGCATAAATAATCCCAGACTTTAGCTCACAGGACTTACAAAAATGCAAAACAGTATTTGGTTCAGACACTTTCTGTTATTTAAAAAAAAACTTGAAATGGTACCAATCACATTTGAAATACTGCATCATTGGTGAACCATAATTTGAGTAGTTTTACAAAGGCTTTTATGCAATAACACACTTGTAGATAACTAATGCAAACTAGTATATTGAAGCCTGCTTGGTCAATTATTGTGAACAAAAGTAGATTAACATGATCACAGATAATTATCACTGCATTTAATTTTTATAGATTTATAAAAATTATAAACATCAACTCAAATGTAGTAGAATTGTGGTTTTATTATCTATAAAGAAACTAAAATTTAGAAGATTTATGTATCAAGCTGACATTTTAGCTCTATGTTAATGAATAGAAGCCAATGAAACCACAGTGCTGGGCAGTATTGTTTGATATACAGCAAACCCAGTTTGATATGAAGTATTTATGTCATAGTGGCCAGTATTCATACAATAGTCTCTTATCTTAACTCTGATTTGAGCCAAAAGGCCATAAATGTTGATGCTGTACTAAAGGGATGCTTTATCATACTAGCTGCCTTCATTTACACTCCCACCAGATATTCAAGACCTGTTGCGTTTCTTTGATGAAGAAGCAAGATTAAAAAAGGTAGTTAACTTGAGCCCATTAGCTCCCATGGTCTACTTATAATCGTGTTACTGTGCATTATTGCAACTGTTTTAAAAATATATTTAATTTTGTGTGGAAAGGCACAAGAAACAAAGGAAAGGATGTTTTTATTTTTCTATTTCTGAATGAAGTATTGTAACTCTTGCTATTGAATATCACAAAACATGACTTTAAAGAAAACTCAAGTCTGTAATGCTGGAACATGGAAGTGGAAAGTGCCATGTTCGTATCTCTTGTGGAAATATGTTTTTTTTTTTTTTTTTTTTGTCTGGTCACAGCTGTTGTATGTAATGCGTTTAGCTTTGGTCACTGTAATGTACAGTGGCTAGACAGTGAAGCCGGAACACTGGATGGTGTTTACAAACTTACAAAAATGGAATTTGCTGTTTTGAGGCTGTAGATCTAGTGTTTGAAGATGATCACGGTGGCCTGGAATCATTCTGTACTTTAATAATTGTCATCTTGATAAAGTTAGCCTCATGTAAACTATGCAGGTTTTTGTTTTACTGTTAAACTCCTTTTGCTATGTTTGCTTTAGTGGGATTTTATTTGAAGCAATGTTACATGATGTCAAGTTTAATTCTTCTAACATTCATTTACTTAGTACCTATTAACATGGAGTTAGTTTTGTCTCTTTATTTTAAAAAAAATGCATTTTTGTTCCAATAATGTAAAATGATAGTGAGCATATGCAAGGTGAACTCTGAACTACTTCACTCTCAACTGTTTTTTTAAGTAGTGCCTCTAGTTATTTGCCTTAGAGGAAGCTGTTTTAATTTTTAGTATTATATTCTGTAGGTTTCAGACTAACATGAACGTACTGAGAGAGCGGTTTTAAACTGAAGCTGAACGTTTGCTCTTATTTTGCCAGTATTTTTATAATTTGATTCCCTAAATCTAAGAGATAAGTGTTGAGCTGCTAGAGGGAAACTTCAAACAAGGCAGCTTTATTTCATATTTGTGGTTTGAACTTTTTTTATAACATGGCTTTTGGTTTGTATGGGTGTTGAATTTTGATTTCTATTAAATTTTGTAGTTTAAAAAAAGACAAAGCTGACCCACGTTGGTTGCCACTTCATGTATGTAAAACACAATATGTTTACAGTTGTCAAAGTGAATGCAAATGTTGTGAGGAGTAGTAAGTAATATGAATGTAGTTTGTAATAAACTTTTGAAAATGCAAGCAATAGGAAGAAATGCCTTAATAGATCTGGTTGTTTGAAAAGCTTGATTGACAAGTGTTGAACATGCTTACATGTTGATTTCAATAAACATGCTAACATACAAGATGATTGCGTCAGTGGAAATTGTCTATCGTCACTAAAACTTCTGAAAAATACTCTTATTTTTCTTAATGTTAAGGGATGATCTAAACATTTGTTAATGTTAAACATCTGTTAATTGTGTGCACAATAGGAATTTGATTCAATGTTGAAGTAGGGTACTGCAATGATTTCTCTTTTTTTTGTGTAAAAATCCTTTCAATTAGCTTTTTTGATTGTCGATCTAAAAAGAACTGTTTAGTCACTGGATGAAAAAGAAGTTAATTCAAACTGTTAAACAATCAATTATTGCAGCATGTGCCAAGCTCCTTTGTAGAGACAAAGCTGTTCACATTTGAGCTGCAGCTTTAATTTACATTTACATTTTTACATTTTTATGCATTTGGCAGACGCTTTTGTCCAAAGCGACTTACAGAAGGGGAAATCGCCAATGCCCCTGGGATTGATCCCAGAACCTCATACATGCAAACCATGTGCTCTACCACTGAGCTACACCCCACCCTGATCTTTGCACATCTGCACATCTGATCCAAATAATTACATGTTTCATGGTTTTAAAATCTTCAGGTCTCTGTTAAAGCAGAGTTATGGAATAAATGTGTGTAGTTCATCTGTAAGATGAGTTTGACACCCAAGCGATGGTGAAACAACCCCAGACCTGTCCTTGCACTCATCTGAGCAAGAAATGTACTCATTTTAAAATGCAATCTTTAATGGGGAATGCAAATACGTGTACAGTTTCTCTAATTAGGAGAGCGAAAATCTAGTTATTAGCGTTTAAAGGCTTGATAACTTGAGGTTGTTAAATAATTGTATTGTAGGACTTAAATTTGGGATCACAGTGGTACAGGGGGTAGCACAGTTATCTCACAGCAAGAAGGTCACTGGTACGAGCCTCTGCTTTGGTTCCCCCACAAGTCCAAAGAAGTACAGTGTAAGTGAATTGTGTAAAAACAATTATCCATAGAGTATGAGTGTAAATGAGTGTGTGAGGATGTTTCCCAGTGATGGGTTGCGTCTGGAAGGGCATCCGCTGCGTAAAACATATACTGGAAGAGTTGGCGGTTCATTCCGTAAGGGATAAAGCCGACAAGAAGATGGATGGACTTAAATGTGTGATATGCAATTTTTCAGAGCTGTTGCTGACATTTAAAATCAGATGAAAGCCTCCTCTGGGGTAATAACACCGGCTGATTGGCTAAAAAAAGTTTTTGTTTTGATACTGATCGAGCCCTGCCTCAACAAGTTTTTTTTTATTGCTTGCAAACACCTTTAATGTATGTGTCTTAAATTGCGTTTGCAAATGATTTCACTGAACTTGCATGCAATAATCTATATTAGGTGAGTAGTGATACACATCGTTCACAGAAGTAACCTAATGAAGATAACAAAAAATGTTGCGGAAAGAAAATAAATGTTTTTCAGAGCTGTTACTGACATTGGAAGCTTATAAAATAGACACCCTTGGCCAATAGCACCTTGTCTCTATCGTTTAATAACTCTGTTGGTTTTGCAACAAGTTTTTTGTTGTTGTTGTTGGTTTTGACAGGACCTGCCTCAGCCAGTTTTTATAAAATTAAATAAATCATCTTTATTGTATGTCTGTAAGTATGTTTTATATAGTTTACACTAAACTTTTATCCATGCATTACATAATATTATAACAGGTGTGTAATTATACACTTATCACATTAAAGTATCAATATTTTTCAGAATTGAAACGATCAGCTTTATCAAACAATTTGACTTCAAATAATTGATGCGCAAACATCTTCAATTTTGGACTGAAAGGGAAGTCTCTGCCATGCTTGTGAAATTGACAAATTATTCTGTAATTGACCTTGCTTGTGTATGTTTACACGAGGTTAAAGTGTACGTTATCTCCCAGTCCCAGATTATGTCATTAACTCCACCAAACAAATTGTAATATTTGTATTCTACCTGTTACACGCATTGTGTTTTATATCATTTGGAGGTTTTTGTCCGAATTAGTCTGTACAGTGAATGCTTGATTGTGTTCAGGTGTGTCACGGTTAGTGTGTTTGGCAGCGTTTGCAGCTGTTTGTGTTCGTGTGGTTGTGTGTATTGCGGGGCACGCTGAGATGAGGAGTCTGGTTTTCTTCAGGATAGCGACGGATAGCCTCTGTGCGGGGCGGCTCCAGTTTCTAGCACAGCGCCCATCTTAAACATAACACTGCCCAGCCGGACTGCCTCCGTCCCGTCGCGAGATACTGACGCGTGTGTAAGTTTCCTCGCTAAAACGTTGCATGTGTTTGAGTTGGTGTATATGTGGTTATGGGGGACTCCGCTGTGTCACTGAAGTAACCGGTTACGAATACATTGTAACATTCGCGCTTTTCTCTTAAGCTTCGCCTGACTGACTCGGTGAGTAACGCAAGGCTATTCTCGCTGGCTAATCGTTTACATGACGTTTTATCACGGTTTTATGTCTTTTTAACTTTTTTAGTCGCTCCCGCGGCAGAAACCTGTTGCTTCGTCGACCAGCTCAGTTTTTATCGAGGCCTGCGACACAAAGAGCTTCGAGTAACGGGACGCGCGTGATCGAACCATGTACTGTCCCGAACAAGCACTGTTATCCGCTTGGGATTAACGATATTTCAACTATACCACAAGGAACCTATACATTTACTGTTACGGGTAGCGTGTGTGTGACTAAGAGGATATTTTATATCTATTTGTTGATGTTCACGAAATTATAACTGTACGATGACATGTGGTACTAATATAAATGAAAATATTCTGTAAACAAATGTACCCAGCTTATGAACAATATGCTAAAGTATTTTGATTTACCCAGCTCACTAACAATATTCTGAAGTATTTTTTGCGACATCAGTTAATGAAGTTGGTAGCGTATTTGGTTACCACGGCGACAGCATTGTGGCTCATGGATGGAGAGATTAAAATTTAAGTACGATGTCCATTTTACATTTAAGCTTTCAATGCAATTGACAAAATATATTTGTACTTTGATGAGACCCTGAAGAGACATTGCTGTAAAATAAATTATTCCCCAATTTTTGGCATTACTTGCTGATATTTGCTGATGTTTGTATTATATTGCAATGGCAACAACTTTGTGAGTTAAAGCACATGTTCTTGTCAAGAAGATGTAAAACTATTGCAAGGGAATTCAAAACGTTGTGAGGGAGAGCTGAACAGAGCAACAAAATATAGCAAGGAAATGCAAAACAATTGTGAAAAAAATGCAAAACAATTGAGAGGAAATGCAAAACTATTGTGAGGAAATGTGAAACTTGTGAGAGAAAGTAAAACACTTGAGAGAGAGAAGGCAAAACAGTTAAAAGGAAATGCTAAATTGTTTTGAGAAAATGCGAAACTATTGTGAGATAATGCAAATCAATTGTGAGAAAATGCAAAACAACTGCGAGGAAATGCAAAACTATGACAAGAAAATGCAAAACTTTTGTGAGAAAATGCAAAACATTTGAGAAGAAATGCAAAAATATTGCAACAGAATGTAAAACAATTGAGAGAAAATGCAAAACAAATACAAAACCATTGCGATTTTGTATTGCGATTTAGGATGCATGTGTCAAAATCAGTTCATGGTTTGCCCTACCTGCCTAGCTCTGCTGTTGAGCTAAAACCTTAATGAAACACTTCTTATATTTCTTATTGGTCTAACAGTTTTAGATTTGTTTGAAGGCTACTTGTATGTCTGTGTTTGAGCTATAGACAGCATACAACTTGACACAGTCTTTGGGAAGACTTCGAGATATCACACATTTGGAGAAAAAAACCCCCCTGACAAAACACTTTTGTTTACTCCCCTATTTTCATGAGCTGTGCACACATGTTTTTTTAAATTTTGTTATTTGGTAGTGAGTAGCCACTATAATACCTTATAGTTGTGGCATATTAAGAATCTGATTAGAGAGCATGATAATTACACAAGGGGACTGAGGCTGATCACAATAAAATCTACTTTATAATGTCTAGCTGACTGCAGGGGGTCAGCTAGAAGTCAGTCAGTATCCAATGTTACCACCTTTTGACACATCTTGTTTTCATTGTGATAAAAAATAAATAAATTAGGTCAATGTAATTTACCTACTCCTCTTCATTAACTATGTCCTAAAGATTTCATCAGTGATACATCTGTAACCGCAACCAACTATTTCATTCATTCAATCATTCGTGTAGTTACCATTTAAACACCACTTTTCAAACTTTTTCAACCTATTTTTTGGCATTGATTGTATGCTTCTTTCATTATGTATTTGTTATTTATTTACCAAGATTATTTGGGATTGTGACTAAAGCTTATGCAAACAGTTTAGTTTTGCCTATTGAACATTAAACATCCTTAAATGTGGTAATCTGTTGAATTAGTAAATATTCACATTATTGTGATTATTGTTGTTAAACTTTACAATTACAGAAAAAAATATATATTTCTGACAAATACACCATTAAAAAGGTGTTTAGTTATTTGAACCTTGTCTGAGAGGAAATAAATCTTGCCTCCTTGCTCTAGATGTTGCGATCAACATGAATTAAAAGTGTAGGGGAGCGTCCAACGACGAAGTTAATCCTGATTAAAGAGTCTTAGTCCAATTGAAGACAGCATGAGTCTAGCATGAAGCTTGAGTCTACAAAAGCACATTCAGAATGTAGTATCTTATGCTGGTTTTAGAAATGTGCTGCTTTGTTTGTTTTTCAGGATGAATCTGCTTTTGAATGCTTTTGTGCAAATTTGCTAAATAACTACTTTTTCATCAAAACTGCTGGCTTTTTATTTGTAACTGTAGACATCTAAACAGGCACTAAAATCACATCTGAAAAAGCTGAGCATCCAGATAACACACTGCAGATGCTGATAAGTTTATCTTAAACACACAGTGGGCTGTGGCTGTAATCTCATCTCTTTCACGTTATCGTGGGTTCCTTTTTCAATTCCCATGAATCTTGATGATTTTGTTAGTATGTTGTAAAATTTAAAATGAAGGTTTTCATTACTTCTTATATAAATAAGTATTTAAATTAAGGGTAAAGCTGTAATAGTTTGACTCCTTCCATTTTTATTCCAAGCCTCAAGTGTTATTCAGCCTTAGTCGGCTGTCACTTAGAGGTGAATCTATAGAAACCAGACGCTGAGTGATTGTCATGAGAACATGTTCATGTCTGGCTTCAGATCAGATGACCTCTCAGAACGAAATCTTTGAAACTAGGTTAAAATATAATATACACAATTTATTATAGAAGATTGTTTATTGTGGGTTTAATTGTGATTTAGTTTAAATAAAACATGTTTGTGTTTTCAGGCATGAGGTGATTCCCAGGTGATGAAGAAATAATATCAAAGCACAAGATGATCGAAACACTGGGTGAGACATTTTGACTTTATCTAAAAAGGACAAAAACTTTCAAGCAACTGGAACAAGTTAATATATTTTGAAGCAAAAAAAAAACATTAATAACAGAAGACTAGTCAGACAAACAGGTGCAAGAATATTTGCATTTTTATATAAGTTTTACATGTGGTTATAATAGATTTAACTGCCTAACGTAACAAGGCAACAAAACATAACAGCATTAGCATAGCCTTTAACATAGCATTTCACATTTAAATCTTTTGATGAAATTTCTGATCAAACATTGAACACATTTTCAAATGTTCAAATGTGAAAATTGGCTGTTAGAATGGATGGGACAGCATGATTTTGGGAGGTTAGGTCAGTATTAAAAACATCTGTAATCACGAAAAGACTAGCCGTCTTCAGCACCATTAGCATCATGCTAATCTCATGCTCATTGACATTATCAAGTCAGTCAGATATGATTTTATGTGTCTGATGAGTCAAGCTAGCATCATCCTAATGTTCTTATTCATGCAAGCTTCATTTTTGATTAAATAATAATATACTATTGACATGCTAAGTTGTGTTAGCATCATGCTTATTAGCAACATTATTATAACATGCTAATGCATCGTGCCACTTTTGAGAGAATCCTTAATACTTTATCAGTTTACTTTGCTAGCACAATTTATTAAACCTTCAACAGTTTATGATTAGATTTGGGTCAATAAACTAAACAACTGTGACTCCATGAATTAATTTACAGATATGCAGCGGTGCGTCCAGGCTCTGGATCGTCTGCAGGCTCGTCTGAAGTCAACCGGTGCCGATGAAGAGAAACTGAGTCTCCTGAAAAGCCTCCTGCAGAGCTCACTCTTCCAGCAGATTCTCACACTGCAGAAAACACTGAAGGACAATGTGAGACACCCATACAGTGGCTAACAGTCTTCTCATTATTAATCTTTATCATTCAGCATACTCGATGTAGCAGCAACCAGTGCAGAAGAATAAGAACTGCAAAGCTTTCCCTTTGCATATTAAATGGAATTGTATTATATTTTTGTATTGTGGAATTAGAATGAATTTCTTCACAATAAAAACATAAATTTCAAGTTTTCAAATATAGCAAAGCTAGATTTAGCCACGAAGGTCATTGTTATTTTCTTTAGGACATTGACGA
The DNA here is from genome assembly GCA_900490495.1 of Danionella dracula. Lineage (NCBI taxonomy): Eukaryota > Metazoa > Chordata > Actinopteri > Cypriniformes > Danionidae > Danionella > Danionella dracula. The sequence continues at coordinate 196,867 of UELW01000578.1, forward strand.
ATATTGCTTCATACTTCCACCATTTTAATAAGGTTGATTTTATATTTAGAGAGTAAAGTAAGTCATTGTTGAAAAAAAATGCAAACCTTTAGTGGGACATATATTGATGTGATTTTTGTCATAAACTCTTTAAATGCTCTAATCTTTGTGTGTACGCGTGCGCGTGCATGTGCACGTGCGCGTGCGTGTGTGCTGGCAGCCGGTCTGTCTGAAGTATGCAAGTTATGCTGGAACAGAGAGGCAGAGATTATCAAACCCCAACGGCTTACACACTTTTGAGAAGCAAAGACCAAACCGCTTGCAAGAAGAAAAGCAGCTTAGCATCCCAAAAGTTACACATTAACAGAACATTGGAGATGTTTGCTTTTAAGACGTAAGAAATATCTGGAGATAATCACACAGATGAATGAGTGACTCAGGAGAGGAAACGTTAGTAAATGTTTTCTCTCTATTCTGTTTTCGCAATCTTGTTTGCATTTCTTTTTTCTTTTTTTGTAGAAGATTGAGGAATGCTGTATATTGCTTCTCAGTAGCACTGTCAAACTCAAACAATCACAGGCAGCCTTGCAGTGTGCAGAAATGAAATGGAGCAGAAGTAATTTTCTGAAATGCAGACGAGCCAAACTTGAGTCCACTCTAATCCTCTTAGGAGCCGATACACCCCCTCCACTCTCCCAAACACAAATATTTGATCACCAGCCTTGCCTCAGACTTATTGTTGATCGAACTGAATTTTTGAAAAATCACTTGTTTCTTTTGTTATCGGCAAATTTGTTTTAAGAGTGACACTGTGCCTCTAAGTCTGATTATCCCTTATTCTAGTATTTTAAAGTACTTGCCATTGACGGGAAATATAACTACTACACCACAGTGGTAAAAATAATTTTACAATTACTTTAAGGAAGTATTTTAGGAAGGCCAATTTTTAGGAAAAATACTATTTGAAACTAAATTCCACCAACCACCAAATGTACACAAACTCATGACTCCTGATCGAGATCAATGTTTATTATGAAAGGTTTGTTTGGGCAATTTGTGAACCAAAGAATAAAGTCAAGGAATAGTTAATAAAAATAAACAAGGAACATACTGAAGTAATTAAACAATGATAAGATAATATTTAAGACAAACCAGTCACATCAACAAGAAGCCAACTTATCTAAAGCCACAAAAGAATCCGAATAGCAACATAACTTCTTTAACACCCTAATAAAAAAGACCTTAGCCTTAGAAAAAGACCCTTTATCTAATACTATTATTTACTTTGTAAAGTTGCTGAGTTTAGATCAATCTATTAATAGAGGCAATTAGACCAAAATAGATTACTGAATACATCAAATCAACAAAACAAATTACGAGAGGGTGGAGGAGGAATCCAGAGCACTCGACTCCTTGGTCGCCAAAGAAGCGTGAGCAAGCAAGACCAATCAATTAGCCAATCAGAAGAGGCCAGCTCGCCAACCACACTAACCCTGAAAACAAACTGTAAAATTAGGTCTGGGGAGTTATCCAGATGTGCCCAGTCTTGTAACATACAGCCACTGACATACACCAATGTGAATACATTTACTATGTAGTTAAATTGTAAATATTCTTTCAGATAAAATGTTTTGTACTCATCACAAATTATTTTAATTGAGAAAACTTTATAAATGTGTTTTTTTTATTCTTTAACATACAATTACATTTTGAAGACAGTTTGATGGGTGATTAAATAGTCAAAAATCATATTAAATTACAACAGAATGAATTCTCCGATCTAGATTCTTCAAACATGAATTAGTGAAGGGTTTCTCTCATTGTTATCTATTTATTGTTCCTGATAGACTCCATACATTAACTCTAACCTGAAGAACAGCTATGAAAGATTCAACGGACAGACTTCAGCTGAGGAGCACAAACACGCACTCCGCTCCATGGCTCAGGTAACACAAAGCTTCCCATCCATTCATCAATCTATCCTTTCATCAATCCATTGTTTTGTTAATCCAACCAATCTGTACTTCCATCCATGCATCCATCCATCCATCCATCTATCCATCCAGCCATGCACCCTGCTATCAAACCACGCTTTATCAATCAATCCCTCATCCATATATCCTTTCTTCTGTCCATTCATCTATCCATCCATCCATCCATCCATCCAGCCGTCAAACTCTCCACCCTACTTTGAAACCATGCTTCATCAATCAATCCATCATCCATATATCCTTTCTTCTGTCCATTCATCTATCCATCCATCCATTTTTCAACCGGTCCATCCATTCATCCTTTTAATTGTTATTTGCTCAACACTGTTTTATCTTGTCTTTATTTGCATTAATATTTGTGTGTTGAATCTTTACCATGTGTATTTGTTTGTAAGTTTTGTAATAAGTAAAAAAAGAACCATGGCACTGAAATCCTTTTATTAATAAATATGCAAAGTAAGAAGCACAATTAGTGACTCCAGTGATTCCGTGATCTTGTCGCAGAGAGTTTGAGTAGAGGAGATTTAGCTCTCAATGTATTTGGTTTAGGTTGTTTGTATCAGGTGCTCTTCAGTTAACAAACCTCAGGTGTTTCCATGTTGAGCCTGATTGCTGATGCACCTGCGTTTCCTGGGTGAAACCGACTCCCTGCTGAGAACTTGCCACTTTGTACATGCATGTGTTTGTCTGTGTGAGTGTATTTAGAGAACTGATTATGTTTTTGTTTTTTGCTTATGTTTTAAAACATGGTTGTTTGGTGAGAATCTTATACACATTTACTTTTGTGTGTATAGGGTAGATATTTGTCTCAGGTGGATTTGCTGAAACCAGTTTCGGGTGGCTTGGGCTTCAGTGTGGTTGGACTGTGCAGTGAAAACCGTGGTGAGATCGGCATCTTCATACAAGAGATTCAGCCTGGGAGTGTGGCATACAGGTCAGTCATTATTGGGTGTATGGAGAGTCTGTTAAGTTTTAAATGTTTTCTTTAGAAAAAAGTATCAACATTTGGAAAAAAAAGGAATGTACAAAGCTACTTGTTTCATCCATAGCAAATACATTAAAGAACCATATATATGTCCTACTCACCATTAACATGTGTTTTATGGAGCATAAGATGTGATGAGTAGTTGTCTATTTTGTTGTAATTTTATTAGATCGTAAATGTACATCCAAGCTAATCTTGTCAGCATTCTACAGATGTTAACTCGCACACCCTGGAATAAATAATGCATACATAAGTAAATGGTTTTTTGAAGACAAATTTGTTTGGGCCAGAGATGGACTGTTTATGATTGCTCTACTTGCATTTTGTCGACGGAAATGTGGCGTTGGTCTTCCTGTAACCGGAAGGTTAGCAGTTCGATCCCTACCAGTTCCATTCAGCGTTGTGGCCCTGGGCAAGCCACTTCACCCGCATTGTCCTGTATGGATGTGTGTGATTGGTGGGGTGTGTTTGGTGGTAGGTAGAGGCCAAAGGTGCAAAATGGCAGCAACGTTCTGTCAGATTGCCCCAGGGCAGCTGAGAGCTACCAAGGTAGCTTATCACCACCAGACTGTGAATGTGGAGAGAGTGAATAATGCTCTGAAAATTGTAAAGATTCTTTGAAGGTATGCAAATGTGGAAAAGCGCTATATAATATGAGGGCATTATTATTATTTTGATTTGATGCCTCTCTTTTACATGCTACCCTCTTCAAAAAGAATACAAAAATAATAAAGTTAAGTTGTTAACTAATTATAGCTAAATATATTGCTTGCTGAGAGATACTTAAAAAAAACAACAACAACAACAACAACAATGTCCATGTTTGATGATGATGATGTTGAAGTCTAGGGTACTATATATGCAAAGCTTTCACCAAACTTAAAATATTTTCTTATCCTTAAACTTGTTTTATTTTAAGAATAACTGGGTTAGGTATGTGATAACCAAAATTGACTGTAATTCATGTGTTGTTGTGTGCTTGAAAGAAATGTAACCCCACAACTATAGAGACAATAATATATTTGATGTTTGTAATTCTCTAAATATGGGGCTGCATTAATACATTTAGCTTGATTTTATTCTCACCAGAGGATCGGTACCACTTGTCAAACTCTTAATTGTAACAGGACTTGATAAAAGTTTACTTGTAACAATAAAAAAATGCTTCTTCATACACCAACAAAACTCTGTCTGTTTTTTTCAGCGATGGGCAGCTGAAAGAAGGGGATCAGATTTTGGCAATTAATGGATACATTTTGGACCGAAGTGTCACACACACTCAGGCCATCTCACTTCTCCAGCATTCCTCTGAAAAAGTGTGTCTTACAATAGCCCGGGGACCTGTTCCTAAGCTCTCCAGCCCTGTGGTGTCTCGGACGCCTAGTGCTGCCAGCACACTGTCTGCACACTCAAGCGCGGTGAGAGAGAACGCAAACACACTCAGTCCAGTCCAGTTTACGGATGGGTGGTGGTGCATGTTTATTTTTGTTGTGGCTTTAGTTGGTATCACAAGGTTAGGATTAAAAAAGAGGGTGTGTTCACCAAATGTTTTATTGTGCTTATAAGTGTCTAATCAAAAAAACAAAAAAAAAAAAAAACATGCTCAACATCAAAACCCCAAGATATCCATGGCCTTTAATTTTGCAAATATTTTAGTACATGTTTAAATACTTACATTATAGTGGTTTAAATGTATATTTCTCACCTGTAAAGTTTGAGTTAATCTCTGACTATACATTCAGCATTTTCTTCTATATTCTTTTTCTCACTTATTACAAAAACATGGTTCTGTGTGATTCTGTTGTTGCTTTTTTGTAAAGTGACGGCTATAAAACCTTTAGAATATCAAATGATCAAGCACAGTTTCTGGTTCTTTGCTCCTTTACATTTTAACATGAAGCCAACTCTAAATTTTACAATCCACACCAGCTAGTTCTATCTCTTGTGAGCTGTGTTAAAGCATCATTTTAATTTACATATATTTTTAAATTGTGAGTGTAAACAATTTTGAACTTGCACTAGAATAAAAGCAGCCAAAATCCTGTCAGAACGTCTCCTGGTTGGAATTGTAAAACATTTTGCTGAGAAGTAGCAGTGTTACCCAACAAGCTGTCACTTTGACGGAGATGATGAATAAAAAAATTAATCTTATCAATTTTAATTGCCTGAATCTTGATGGTCACTGTATTCAAAACAACGTTACGTAGAAAACATGATCCCTGGTCTGTGTGTGAAACCAGATCTTCCTCAATCATGCTGGTGTTTCATTCCGTCAGGAGCGTAACTAAATCATAAGCTACTCCTGAGGCCACCTTTCCTTGAAGCAGTGAGAAGCAAAAGTGTTTTTTTGAGTGTTTTCTGTAGAAATGTGGCCATCTATCTGGATGTGGGTGAGTTTAATTAATATCTTCCATGGTAAATGATGAGAAATTCATTCACATTTTGGTTTCAATTCCATTTTAGTGTTTGAGCTGTTCTCATCAACTATTCTGTTTGTATATTAATATTTATACTAGCATATTTAACATTTGCTTTCATGATTTTGTTTATTGAATTTAAAATGCACGCATACAAGCAGTTTTACAGCTTGCAGTCTTAGATTTGGGAAAGATGTGATTTTGAATTAGTCTTATAATCAGAAATGTCTATTTTTTTATCCTTATTCAAGCAGCCTCTCTACAGTTATATGTTCAGCCCTAGACCAGGAAGCCTCAATAGGTAGTTGAGCATCACCAGAGCAGCATGCATAATTTGTGAGTAGCTTAATGAGAGTGGCAGAGGGTTGTTTGTAGAGTGGATCAGGTCTTTGGTCTTTGTGACTTTTTAATATTGTTCTTATTTGTAGTTGTGTTTGTTTCTTTTGCGTTTAGACACATTGGACTCATGTGGAGACGATTGAGTTGGTGAATGATGGAACCGGGTTAGGTTTTGGGATTGTTGGGGGAAAAACTACTGGTGTCATTGTCAAAACTATCCTTCCCGGTGGCATCGCTGACCAGGTAAAGGAAATTAATTCTTAAGAAGAATTGGCATCAAAATTTCTTAATTGTGACATTCTTCCCCATCTGAGCTGTATTTGTATTTCAAAAATATATATAAAAAAAAGAAAAAAAAAAAGTATATTTTTTAATTTATTTTTTTACCACAACATATTGTATTTCAATAGTTTTTTTTTTACTTTATACACCTGCAGATACAAATTATATTTGAGAATGTTTTATTTCTTTTGATTACCTCCATATGTGTTTTCAGGATGGTCGTTTGCGGAGTGGGGACGTGGTTCTTCGTATTGGAGACACAGATCTGTTTGGCTTAAGCAGTGAGCAGGTTGCACATGTACTGAAACAAAGTGGAAATAGAGTTCGGCTGTTGATCAGCCGCGGGACAGTTGATGATACTCCCATTGCACCATCTGCACCAGTGTCCCTCCCCACCCTCACAGAGCAGCAGGTACTGAGTAGAGTTGATTAGCTCAAATACATTTCATCCACCATAATGTTCCTCCCTAGCACAGAAAATGGTAAAATGTTACTCTAAAACATCCCCAAATTCAGGAAAAGTCTATTGAAATAAATCCCTCAGACGTAAAGGTGCATTGGCACCATGTTATGTCCAGACACGTCCCATTGGGTTTAAAGAACTAAAATGGAAAAAAGTAAATGAACTAACTAAGTTGAAGACAATACCCAATGAGATGAAACATTGTGGAAGGTTGCTATGAAGTTCATTCTTAATAGAAATATATGAAGGAACATGTACTTACCAAATATAAGTATAGGGGAAAGTTCACTGTGGAAGAGGGAGGAGAGGGTCACAAGGAAGCTGCCAATCCTCTTTGTTTGCTTTTATTCTCTCAAATCTTTATTCATGCTGATTATTAAATCTTTTTTTTAAACAACAGCAAAAACCCGCCATAAAGTCTTGTTACTAGTTACATTGATTATAAGCTAGTTACAAACAACATCTGAAATCTGAAATTTTAAAAGAAATCCTTTCAGTTCCTAACAGATTATGGAATTTTATTTTAAAAACCTGACTTACCATACTTATTTTAATAGTTGAGAAAATAAACATTTTTAAGCGACACATTTAAAAAAAAAATGTTGTCTTGGCTATACTCAAACAAACATACCTACATACAAGCTAGTTACAGCTTATAATAAAAAATCTATTATATGTAACCAGAAGACTTAATAATATCATCAAAGGTGAAATTAAATAGTCGGAATGATTTCAGCTACATTTTTGGGGGAAAATGTTACTTTTTCTGTGGGAAAACACTAAACTAACTATTTCACATTGTTGTCTATTTCCAAAGTCATTGAGAACCTCTGAATATATTAATGTTTATCAAAATTCACCATAATAACTACTTCCAAACAAGTGGGGTAATACTTTAAAATAATTCGATATAAATTAGTTAAACCATACATTAACCTTTAAGTTACTGTGAGTTAACATAAGTATTAATCATGAACTCATTAAGCAATTACTGCCATAATAAATTATTTGTTTTTGAATAACTAAATACAAATTCTTGTGAAAATGAAATAGTATGAATGAGTTAACAAAGATGCACCCCCTTTTTTAATAGTTGATTTTCAGTGTGTGTGTTTTATATTCTCAGGGCTTCGAAGAAGAAGAGCAAGGTGCTTTCGATGTGAGTCTGACAAAGAATGCTCAGGGCTTGGGCATCACCATTGCTGGATATGTGGGAGACAAAAGCTCAGGTCTTATTTCAGTTCTTAAGCTCTTTGGTATTTGCTCCTTTTAAACATTCACATTGCACAAAGTCTTTTTTTTTCTAAATAATAGAGGATTATGCATTCATAACAGCAAAGATTACTGAGAGGACAAAGTAATTACATGATCAAACTAACTGTGAAAGTTGACAAAAAATTGAAGCACAAATCAGAAGATAAAAAAAAAAGTTCTAATCAAAGTAAAAAAAAAAAAAGACATTGAGAGTGACAAAATGATTTCAAAATGGGCAGCACAGTTGTTAAGTGATTGACACTGCTCAAATCAAGGCGATTCCCAGATTGAATAAGATAGCAATAGATTTCGCACTTGCAGTTCTGTTCTGGCTCCCTCTGCTGTCTAGAACATTCATGTCATGTTGACTTGTGACTCTTTACAAGTTATATATTTATGATTTTTTTTTGTATTTAACTGTCATTCAGAGGTTTCTGGGATCTTCGTAAAAAGCATTTCTCGAGACAGTGCTGTGGAACAAGATGGACGAATCCATGTTGGAGATCAGATCATTGCTGTGAGTTGACTAAAATGATTTCAGGGAAGTTCAGGCATATGTTTATTGCGGTGATGTAAAAGCTGAACATAATTGTTTGTGTTAATCCATAATATATGTGGTATGGCTAGATTTTAAGGTATAACTGTAGTTTATAAAAAAAAAACAATGTAGCTCATTTAACTACTCACTCAATTATAAATTCTATTTAGGTTCACCTTAGTCACCCTTAGACCACCTAAGTCAGCACTCTACAGGGCACCCAATAGTTCTTTTATAAAAATAGGTCATTAGGGGAAAATAAATCATTAAGTTTTTTTTGTTCCCTCTGAAAACACATTTTTTCCCCTTTTAAGATTTTTCTAACATGGGCAAGCGATCATTTTTATTTTAAGTATGTGACAATGTAAAACATTTATGAGTAAAGCAGTGGGACAGGAAGTGGCAGTACTCAAATCGATGAAGACGGTATGAGAAAAGAGGTGTGGAAAAAACTTGAGAGAACATTTTTTGCCCCATTATTAGTTTTTTTTTAATGCAATAAAGAAAAAAAGCATGCAACTACATTAGCAAAAATTACAAGATAATACAAGATAATTGCCTCAGGAGTAGTAAACTCTCGCTGGTTGCTGGCCATTGTGGAACTTTTTATTTTCCACCAGAGCTTCAAGGGGTAGAGCTAGAGATGCAACCCACCTGATAATATTTTATTGTCAGTATATTCTACATTGAACGATATTGTAACCGTATGTGCACTTTCATGTGTTTTTGTTTGTTTCATGTGTTTTGTGGGTATGCCCGTGTGCATTTGCAGGTGGACGGGGTGAACCTCCAAGGTTACAGTAACCAGCAGGCAGTGGAGGTTTTACGGCACACTGCTCAAACTGTGAACCTAAAGCTCATCCGTCGTGGCTTCAAACCTGACAACACCTGTCCCTCAATTATTCCTGCTGCTGTGGAAACAGGTCACGCCCCCAGCACTTCCAAAAACTCAACAATGGAGCAGATGATGGCTCAGCATGGTAAAATTTATATACACAATTTTCAAGTAGCCAGTGAGCTATCGTCTTTCATTTTCTCACATGAACAACAGTCTTGGGAAGCATGTCCAGGCTTCATTTTCTCTCGACACATGCCCTCTGTGTAACTGGAAGATTTAATCCCAGAGTGTGCTCTTTAGGAAATGCCTGGAACACATCCAAGAGAGGCCTCCAGGAGGTATTTGAAACAGATAAAAACCCTTCTACTCCACTTAAGGAAAATAATTATTCATCCTAATCCTAAGGATGCATCCAGATACTGTACAAAGAAATGGATTTCCTCACCGTGACAGATTGGTCCACCAAACTATAACTCAATGCTGGCCCCTTTTCACAAAACTTGTGTGTGTGCGTGTGTGCCGTGCGTGTGTGTGTGTGTGTGTGTGTATTTTTGATATTTGTTTTTGTATCTTGAGTCAATTTTAAATGTAATAGTTATCTGCTCCCACGAGTTTAAGACATAGATCATATTGGTGATGAAGTAAATATCCTTTGTCCCAGTTGTGTTTTGGCCAACTATAAGTTAGCATTTTTTTCACACTACTTTGTAATTTTGCAAAGATAATGCTTTTACATCAGCAGCAGATGTAAGTATGGAGTTGTATTTATATGATGTATTATGAGGTAAATAAAACATATCCATTTGTTAGCAGTAACCAGTTAATGCATGCATTTTTTCCATCATTAAAACAACGTCAAGATTGTCAACATTACACCAGTGTGGCGGTGCATTATATCAATCTTTATAGACTTCAGAATTTTTATTTAATAAAGATAACACCGCACTTATTTAAACAAGATATTTTATCGTTACACGAAGACATTCACCTGATTCTCCTCTGTCTGATGTGCTGAAACGAGACACTCAGGGGGCGGAGTTCTGAAGTTTGACTGACAGTTTTGAGCGGTTATTAGAGATGTCATTTTTAATGCCTTTAACTTGATAAAAGACAAATAGACATAAAGGGTTACAAATTAAATTGATTAATTTATATTAAAATAAAAAAATAAAAACCTCCCCCACAAATAACGGCACATCCAAGCTTAACTAGAAAAAGGGCATGTGCTCTGCTCAGGTTGAGCTTCACTTAATGACTCTTAATGTCCTTCACAAGTTCACCAATTTTCATACGTAATCTGTTGTTCTCTGAACACTCTCTAAAGTCTGCGGTAAAAAAAAAGTCAACATTTTGATGCACATAAGAAAATACAGTGCAATGGTTTGTAAAGAATGTATAAAATATAGAAAATATGTGATTTTTAAATTTTTATTGAATTTTGAAGTTTGCATTTGTATTGACACATCTGTAGAATTGCTGCATGATAAAAAACGATTATACTCGTAATTGTTTTGGGTATATCAAACATACAAATGTATGTGATTGTGTGGTTGAAATATTTATATACTCACCAAAGTTTTTTTTCTTTTAGGTTCTTTGATGTTAAGCTTGGAGCAAGAAGGAAAACTCATGCAAAAATGGCAGCGTGAACTTGGTGATGGGTCTCAAGTCATAGTGAGTAACACACTTATAGTTTTTATACTAGTGTTGAGTCAATAACAAACCATTATTTGGCCAATCTCTTATTACTCTGAAGTACCATTATATTATTGCTCCAAATCGATAAAAAAGTAACTAATAAATGAGATGGTTTTTCAAAGACTAATCACAATTAATCCATTTATTTTAAATGTTGTACATAGGTTTGCACTGTGTTGGATATGAGTTTGGTTGTTCATTAGTTTTTCAAGCCTGCCAGTTTCCATTGAATATTGCAATAGTACATTTTTCTAATGGAAACATCACAGTTTTGGAAAAACACATTTATCTGAAAATTTTTTTTTGCTCTTGCAAAAAGGTGGTACTTGAGGGGTATCAATATTGACATAATTTGCAAAACTGCAATGGAGACATTGTTTTCAAATCAAACGAGTCATTTGAACTGCTGCGCCTCATCCTCATTAAGCAAAGTGATGTACTTCCAAAGTGCCACAAAAGGTCCCACTTCATCATACAGCTCATCTAAAGTTGAGCATGTCATGCGGGATTGTTGTATCCATAGTTTCTCTGTAAAAATATTCACTATTTCCCAAAACCATTTTATCCGTAGGCGCTCCCACTTATAACTGCTACATTAAATCTCCTTTGACACAAGGCTGGCTTAAATGTGAAAATATCTGCTGTAAATCAGAGTGCTTTTACATTTGTTGCATTTGTCATGTTTTTTGAATAACTTATCAAACCGTGATTAAACACAAACCGTGAGTTGGTTTGTGTTTAATCGCATAATTATGATTTAATGGAAATACTGCAATTGCAAAATGTGTTTTAATTTTTTTTAACTTTTCTAGAAATTCAATAAAAAATTTCACAAATGTCTAATGGAAACGCAGATTCGAACATAATTTTCGGTTGCATCTTACAAGACAGAGTTATTATAAAATTCATGTTAGTCCTCTTGTTAGTGAAGTTGCTTTGAAGCAACTGCATATTAATGCATTATAAAGCAATAATTAAATACATTTTGTTGTATTGACAAATAGAGCTTCTAACCCCAGAATTACACATAATTTGAGAAGGAATTTAAATTACCTTAGCTGAGGATTAATTTTAGGGTTTGTGTGATATAAATGCTCCCGTTGAGCTCATGTTAATGGCAGTGATTTTTATGATGTTCAAGACAATCGAAAAGATGGCATGGATTATTTGAGACAGTAGCTTATGTTTATGGTCAACTTGTAACAAGTTAGAAATGTGACTAGAGCCTAGACACAAACCAAGTGGAACAAAAAACAAAAGTTAAAAACTGTATTTGCTTTGAGTTATGGGAAATCCAGGGTTCAACATCTATTCTGACATGTGACAGCTTCAAACAAAAAAGATGACTTGAATTGTGTGTTTGTATGTGTTCAGGTGGCACAGCTACAGAAGCCTAGTGAGAGCAGTGGCTTAGGGGTGAGTCTGGAGGCCTCGGCAGGTCGTCATCTTGTCCTTTCAGTACTTCCAGAAGGTCCTGTCGCTCGATGTAAAAAAATCACCAGTGGAGACGAACTGATTGAGGTATACATACATTCATTTGTTAAAGATTTGTACGTACAGGATTTTAAAAATTTTATTTTATAGGATTTTTTTTCTTTTAAGTGATGTATCAAAATGCAATGCAAAATGGTCTTTTAATGTGCGATAGGTGAACGGTATTGCTCTCAGAGGAAAAACTCATAAAGTGGTCATCGATATTCTGAAAGAGCTTCCTGTTTCTGTGACGATGGTCTGCTGCCGACCAGACTCTCAAGTGATTGACAAAGAGTTTGACCAATCAGATCCTAGCGACTTCTCAATTGGCTTCACAGCTCCTAAGGTATAGGAAATAATTTGAAATGAATCTTTATTCAAAATCTCGTCATGATTGTTGTGCTTAATTACTAATACAGTTTATTTATTGCCTTGTATTTTCACTGTTAAGCTTTATTTTTTTTCATTATATCTCTTGATTTTTAATATTTAAATGCCTTTATTTTATTTTTACTTTATTTTTATTAATATTTTTACTGTTTTAAAACTTAGTATCATTTTCAAGTTAAATTATTTGCTATAGTATTTTTCTAAAGCAGAGCTGTGCAGGGCTCATTTTGACAGCAAAAGTCTGCAGCATTTAAACATTAAATGTCATTGTTGAAAGTGATATCTTATGAAAGCAACTAGAGACCGTCTTTGACCTGTTGTTGCAGGCATCAGTGGATTTAGAAGACTTCCTTATTTCTGACCAATCAGAGATAAGCCTGAGATGTCACGGGAGTGAGGAACCTAGCGGGACAGCATTAGCAATGTGGGAGACAGAGATTCAAGAAATAGAACTGATGAAAGGCGAAAGTGGATTGGGATTCAGCATCCTGGATTATCAGGTGTGTTTATTGTGTTAGTGTGTTATCATCTTTGTCACTTTATTTAAATGAGTTACAGATATTTTATATTATGTTTTTCATTAGTATAGTTTATATAATCATCAATTATAATAATACTTTTATTATATTTTTATTCTTTATTTTTCTGTATCAGGACCCTCTGGATTCCCAGAAGACAGTGATTGTGATTCGCTCTTTGGTTGCTGGGGGTGTTGCTGAACGTGATGGACGTCTGTTACCTGGTGACCGGCTGATGTTTGTCAACAATGTGTGTGTGCGGAGCTCCAGCCTGGAGGAAGCTGTAATGGCTCTAAAGGGTGCACCAACAGGCAAAGTGCGGATCGGGGTGGCCAAACCTCTGCCTGTGAGACATACATACATACTTGCATATATTCCAAACATGCATACATACCTAAATAGACACCTCAGCCAGACATACAAAGATCACATTAATTAATAGCTAATGAGTCAGTGAAGAAAGAAATATATATATTTAAATATTTTTTTATTATCACTCCACTTTGTGTCTGTTCTATTATACTTTAATAACATTTTTTAGTAGTAGTCAGCACTGTCAACTCTATACCAAAAGGATCCTAGGGTCTTTTATATGGTTAGATTGACATTTTCAGGTATTGGTTTCTGGATAATTCAGTAAACTCTGCAGGTATCTAGTTATTGATCGTATATTGCATGTTGGAGGGAATTTGAGTGTGAAGGGTAAGTAAATTGTTCTCTTAATATCACACATCACACAAATAGATGAATTCTCGGTCCAAAGTTTGAGACAAAATAGCCATGAGCAGGAGCCCACACATTTGGCTTGGTGATGGGTGCAGTTTTGTCCTGCCAAGTCACCTTGGTTTTTTGGAAGCTGAATATATGTGGCGGACAAATGAAAGTTGTGTTCAGAGTGCTGTTGGGACATAAAAGAGCAGCTGAGTGGCACTTAATACACACTTTTGCATTGTTCTCACGGCAGGGTAGGGAGAAGAAAAACTTTAATAAGAAGAGTCAAAGAAGAAAATGTGGAAAAGAGAGATATAGAACAGAGAGCTCATTGTCGTCCGGTGGAGTTTCCTGAGCTACCCATTTTTATTTTCTTTGCCTTAACAGCTCTTCTTTGATATTCCAAAATTTACATGTGTGATGGCATTTAGTGGGGGTTGCAACCTTTAATCAACATTGTATTTTTTTTCATCAACTTATCAACTTTTTATCTCACTTTAAAAATCAGATATTAGAATACATGTTAATATAGGTGATAAATAGTTTGCTAGCATAGTTATTGGACAATCTACTTGGACATAAATCTGTTACTGTAAATGTTGAAGATGTGAGATTGCTTTAAAATGTTACTTTTGGGACTTTCATATCATTTCACAGTTGTTTATGATGTCCTCAGTAATGGCAGCACTTCAAAATATAAATAGTTTAGGTTATTTTCTGGTTTTACTAAAGCAAGTTCAAGGCATTTTTTTGGGGGGGGGGCAACATTTTGATGTATGGTAAACTGTGCTGAGTAAGGTTTGGTTTGTTCTAATGTAGATGGATAAAAGATAACCACTATAGACCTAATATAAAATATTCCACATTTTGTTATCATTTCATAATTTGATTTATATATTATATATTCCAGATTGATTCAAGTGATTTAGACGTGTCAGATGAGAAAGCATTTGAGAATCATTTTTTGGAAGAGGAGGAGGATGAGATAATCTCCTTGATGTGTAGCACTGATATGAGCAACCTGCCGACCAGACACTCCTCTACACCACAGGTATGCTCACTCTGCAACCAGACACAGACAGCAGAGCACGAAGGATGCCATCACATAATCTGAGTCAAATAACAAAAAAAGAACATAATTTATTTGCATTGCGCTTTATGGCTAAGAAAGTAAAATTTCAGCATATAGTTAATTTGACTAGAGTTCTGTTTGTGTTCAGGAATTAAATCTGCCAGTAAAAAACAAAAGATTTGTGAGCTATATAGTGTTGCCAATTCACTTAGTTTTTTTTATTATATTTGCCATTACAAAATAAACTTTACAATAAACATTATTTTTTGGAAAATGGAAATGTGTCTTTTTTTTTTTGATTGAAAGTTTGTCACAAATATTTCCATCTCATTGAACCTATGCCAGCATAATTTTGCTGCTTTTCTGGAGCTTTGGATCATTGATTACAAAGTTATTCCTGTAGGGGCTGGATCGTTTTGTTTCAGCCACGCTTCAACACATAGGCTTCTATAGCTTTCTAAAAGCCTGAAGGGCTCAATTAGCTGTGTCATGTACGTTTCATTAGGTTTGCAGCTGTACAAAGCTGTTGATCTCTTGAATCTGTTGATGTATAGGGGTTTGAGACATGTGATATAAATAAAACTATTAACTTTTTTTGCCACTGTGTTCATGCTAGTGGGAGTTGATCATTATTCCAACAATAGTAAAAACTTAAACAGAAACTGAGAAAAAAATGAAACTGGTTATCGTTCCGTTAAAATTTTCAAGTTTTGACTAGTTACTCTTCCAAACAGAAGGATTTTGACGGCAAGGAGGAGAAGAAGCAGGCCAGCAGCAGCTTAGAGAGATCTATTACTGTGATGAAGGGCAATGCAAGCCTGGGTGAGAAAAACAATAAACTTTGTATTTGCATTATATACATTGTTCCTAAAAAATATGTTGTTAAATTTAACTGCTGAGTTTTTTAAAAGGGTTTCTTACAAAAGATGAGGGATCTTAGCACCTATCTGAGAGTGCAGATAAATAAAATCTCAGCTTTTCTACATACTAACATGGTGGCATTTTTTTTAATTTTTGCTTTTGATAGGATTTTGGCTTGTGTAAATTAATTAGAACCCCTTACTTATGATGATACAGCACAGCTACATTTACTGTCTTCTATTCTAATAATGACTGATCCCTCAGCATAAATATAATTAATATTTGTTTAATATTTGTAGAGATCACAAAAGCACAAGCTCACTTTATACAAAAACTTTACACTAGTATTTTATAGATTTGATTAGATAACCATTTATACGGGTCGTGAACAGTTTTTTAATTCAACTTTGTTGGATTAAAATTAATCTTCATGTTCAGTAGAGATAGCAAGGATGTCAAGTTTATAATCCTTTTACAGCAAAATCTGCAAATAACACATGTAAAAGTATTCACGTCTTTAAGCAGGTAACTCAAAGCCAAGTGGTGTCCCCACTGTTCAAGACCCTCATAGTGAAATGGTCCTTCCTGGTGTCTAGGCCTTAATAGATTTTGAACACAAAATATTCTTGAAAGAGAAGTTTCCCATTAGGCACTGCAGAGGCCGATATTGATTCTGAAAATGGAGAACTTCCAGTTGTTCTCTGAACAGAAAAGTACTGACAATAACAACAACACACCCTGTTGATCCATGTTGTAATCACCAATCACACACACTAATTACAAACCTTAATATGCATAGGTTAATAAAAGTAAATAATAATAAAAGAAAACATTCAGATTATTAGAAGAAATGTATGAAATAATAAACCAAACGTATTTGTGGGGAATCCTGAACTTTATACCAGGGGTGTCAAACTCAAATTTCTGGAGGGCTGCAGCCCTGCACAGTTCTGCTCCAGTCTTAAATGAACACACTTGACTCCGTTAATAAGCTCCTCTCAGCTTGGTTGAAGCTGCTGGGGTATCTCTTGACACGGAGTTGGAAAGAAAACCAGAAGGGGCTGCTGCCTCCTGGGAATTGAGTTTGAGTCCTGGCTTTTTACTGTTCTTGAGGGTGCAATTATGTGAATGATGTAATTTTTACATCCAGGAACCATTTTGGAATTGCATATTATCATGGCTTTGACCTTTTAGTTCAGGTTTCGGTAGCATTTTATAATAAGTACACACTATGACTTATTACTTAAGCATTAGAAAATAGTTAATTAATAATTTATAAAAGCATTGTTTCTCTGTTAATGACACCCAGGTTTCTCCTGTAAATGCTTATTTTCTAATAAGTATGTCTTCCCTTTTCTTACAATCTAACATAGTCTACAATAAAATAATCTAGCATGTAGTTTTGTTCTATTGTTGCATCAGCTCAGATATGCCAGAATATCAGGCATTTTATTGTTGACCCCTTTTAAAGAAAGATGTCAAAACAGTAGCCCCTTTTCCCTCCTCACTTCTTTTAATGCATCTGCAAGAATGACTGTGTCTGTGGATTGCATGGTGTGGAGAAAATATGAAGGGAATATTTCTCAGCCAGCAAAGTAATGAGCAGTTTTCCCTGGCTACTCGTTTACGCTGAGTGTTTTCTCATTTCTCTAATTATTCACATTTATATTTGGCGGAGGGGTAATTCGGAAACGGTTTGGCACACACTGCATCCTGGAGCAGTAATTGACGGAGATTTGGTTGGCAAATGTGCACTCTTAGGTTATTAAAGTTTCATATGAGGCATCTCCAGTTTCATCTGAGGACACTTAGCACTCGTTTAGTGCCGGACGCGATTATTACTCTCACAGATATTAAGCCAATCTGTTTCCTGATCTGCAAATTAATCTGCATTTTTAACACATTGAATCAATGTTCTATATCAAGTGCTCCTCATGGAGGCTGAAATAACCATACAGGGTAATAAACAACTACAACAAATCTGTGTAATTACTGATGAGTTATCATTTAAAAATGCCTGTATTGGCATTTGTGTTAAAAAAACAAAAACTATTTTATCTCTTTTTACTTAATTACATCATAAACTCCTTTTTAGTTTTCCTGCTGAAAGACACAGTAAGTAGGCTTTATTTCAAATAAAAGCCAAAGGACTGAAAGGCCAATTCATGTTAAGTGCATACAATGTGTGTTTATCTTGAGGAAAAGCGGAGGATGAGCCTAGCTAAGTAGGTGTTGCTTTTATAGAACCTTTCTTGAAAAGCACCTTCACCTTGTCACTGTATTTCAGGCATGACGGTGTGTGCTCTTAAAGATGGTCCAGGTATGCTGGTCCGCAGCATCATTCCTGGTGGCTCCGTCAGTCGGGATGGACGGCTCCATGTCGGTGACATCATCCTGGCTGTTAATGGAGAGGCAACTGGAAACCTGACCAATGCTCAAGCGCGAGCAATGCTGCGAAAGCACACCTTGATCACACCGGAGATGGGGTAAGAAAATCTAACAAATATACCCTTTCTACTGTCAAGCTAGTGCCGGGTCATTGTCGTGACATTTAATACTGCCTATTAAGTTTTCTACCATAGCTGAAAGTCTTTTCAAATTCATCATACATCAAAATTCTGCACAATGAGAGGTAATTCATCAGGTAAAGGCTAAGGAAAATCAAGAGGTTGCATTGCTGTAATGAAAGAAACTATGCTGCTTCAGGGCATTGGCACTGCATGGCTGTCCAGTAATAATCATGACCTTCATTCCTTAAGAATTTAATCGCCAAACTTTGGAGTTGCTAGCTCCATTGCTTGACTGACAGCTCAACCTCCAAAAAAAAAACCAGTCATCATGTCCACAGCCTGAGCTGGTCCAAACCTTATGAACTACAGATTTCATTAAACCAGTAAGCCAAAAGAGGTCTGGCCTGTGTGTTTCTGTGTGTAGTCAGTGTTATTTTACAATTCCAGATTCACAGGAGCAGATGAAGAGCTCGGCCTCGTCTCTGTGTGAGTAACTGCCCTAGCCTGCGCTTCTGTTATTCTATCTCATTCTCCCATCCATCTACTGGTTTTCAGTTCATTTATGCAGCTTCAATCAAAAGAACTGATCATTCATTCTGAATAGTCTTTTTCATTCTAGTCTGCTATTATTACCCTCCTCAAGGTCTGAAAGGGACAATTCACCCAAATGCCTTTGTTCTGTTCTCATTTGCCAATCTTTAAGTTGTTTCAAATATTATATTTATGAATTAAAAAAGACATTGATATATTAATGTATATGATCTAGAATAGATCTACTTACTGAAAAAGTAAGAAGTGGTGAGTTTCCAGCTGTCTTAAAATAACTAAACGAGTTTGGAACAAGTGGAGGAACAGATGATGACATTATATTGTTCCATTTGTGTGAACTAGCCCTTTTAGGACCAGTCTTATTACATTATCTCACATTTATATACATTTAGCTTGCAAATGGTTAAATATATAGGATTTTCTGCTTTAGCTTAAAATAGAGGGAAGAACATGTTTTACCCTAGTTGATTGTGAAAACTGAGTTAAGGAAATATTAAAAGGTAGGTTTAATTCAATAGTAAGAGACAGTATAGACTTGATAGCTCTAGACAACATGTCTGAGAGTATGTGCAAGTATCTCACACTTACTGTTATGTTATAGCTAGCTTTGGTCTCTAGGGGTGAAAATTGTAATGTTATTGCTTAGTCATTACCCATCATCGAGTTAAATCTAAAAACGTACACCGGAGTCCTCGTGCGCACTAATCGACCATACCAAGACCGCCTAAAAGGTTCTAAAGGAAGCTAGCATGGTCTGGTGCTATATATATATATAAACTCAAAACATCGAATCTGACTAAAATCATGGTGTAATGTCAAGATGAATGATGCCAGAAATCCCACAGTGAAGGAAAAAGCTAATCTTCCTGTTAACAGTCTTAACCTTAACAGAAAAGGAAATACATTTTGTCCCAAACTCATTTTGAACACTGAGTTAACAAAATAATAAATGTTTATTTCAATAGTGAGAGAAAGGACATGGTTGCTATAGATAACTTTTTGGTGTATGAGTGTACGTGCAAGTATTTATGAACAATTTTATTGTCACATTGACAGTTACAGATAGTTATAGTTACAGTTATAGCTAACCTTAGTGTCTGAGGGTGTGTTCACATATGGCATTTTAAGTTTCATTAAAATGAATTCTAAAGCTATTACTGAGTTAGTGTGAAGCCTAACCCCAGTCAGTGGTTATTTGTTTTAAATGAGCAGCGGAAACAGACATATATAGACAGAGCAACGATTTATCATAATCTTTGAGTCAATAGTACATACAAGTGGCAGCTCCAGTACTTAGTATGACAAGTTAAATCAAATGTTGGGCAAATTTGCTTAGTTCCATGGGGCTCATCAGTTGCAGCCATCGGCACACAATATTCCCTTTATTGTTTTAGCAAATAACAGCAAATCCCTGTGTTATAAAGAGTTTTGTCTTCTTCATAAGTAAGTAGAGTTTGGGGATATAAAGTCATTTGTAAATGTAAAAGATAGGTTTGTCTTAGCAATCACTGACTACAAACCAACTGCAGAGAAATGCAGTTTTTCCCCTGTTGAGTTGATTTAAACAGCTGCTCCCAATTAATCAGGGTAATTAGGATGCTTTAGAACAGCTTGGACTAGTTGGAATTGTACAGAACTTTGTATCAGAGACTGTGACAGGTATGAATAATTTTGGACATAACACTTTTTGCTCAAATGTGAACGTCTTTTACATTGTCGTATTATCTTTTGGGGGACACCTATGTAATTTCCTGTCAAATAATAACTTACTGGGTTTATGAAATGTAACTTTATGCCAAACTTTGATAGAGGGTATGATTAATTATGTACTTGACGGTATAAAAATAAACTCTCCATGAGCCGTTGATTTGCATTTCTTTACAGCGTAGTCATGCCCCAAGTAAGATGGCGGTTGTATTGCTACAGGGAATTATGGGGCTTCTAGTGTTTTATATATATATATATATATATATATATATATATATATATATATATATATATATATATATATATATATATATATATATATATAGGTCTATGTACATCACCGCTGGAAAGTTATATTGCAAAAGATATGTATTTAGTATATGAATGCCAAACCCAAGTCTACATGTATCAAAACCTGTATTTTTTTACATTTTGTTCCGAACTAAAAGAGCTACAAACATGAACACACGTTGAATGAGTTTATTATGGGTAAAACAAAGACTTTGTCTAAAAATAATCTTCCAATGGGTGATAGGTCAGTATTGATGGATTTTGTTCCCTTTAAAATTGTAATATCAGAGAGATCGTTTTAATAGTTAAACATACTTAATTGGATTTTTATGGTAGTTTGGGAATATTTTCCTAGTCCAGTTAATATTTAGGAAATAATCCACCAACCAATAAAAGTGCATAGAATAGTACAGCATTCCAATAAAACATTTGGAATATATATTTTGGAAGAAACTTCCTTTTTGCATATATATTTTTTAAACTGAAAAACACAGGTAAAAATTATCATATTGATTTTATTTTCCCTGGCCCTTGAACTGTTTATGGGTTATTTGTTAGTATTTGCATTAAATTGAATTAAGAGAGCACTTAATTTTAAACTGCTCCATTAAACCATGATTTTTGATATGCTGATAATTGTGCTGCAGAGTGGTTTTGACCCTCACTCACGTTCATCTTGAGCTCCTGGATGATGTTCTAGACTGTTGTTTCCATAGCAACCTGTACTCACTCTCAAGAGGCTTTTAACATTGACGTGTCCTGCTAACATCATACGAGTGTGTTCCTCATCTTAGACTAACATCTCTCTCCCCCTCTTGCTAATGATTTCATTTCCAGCCATCGATTCACATCTGTTAATGAAATGTTTGGAGTGAATGTGCAATGTCTTTATTTCTGTTGCTACATGCATGAGTTCTTCGAAACCAGATTTGATGTGCCTTCATTAGATCTGACATCTTCACTTAAAATGGACTGATGGAGCTAATAAACTCTTCACTTCTGTGATTGCTAAACTGTGCAGTAGTCCTTTCTGCCCTTTCTTAGCTTTTTAGTGTAATTGCTTTGCATTTTGTAAATCATTTTATAATAAATGTTTGAGCTTGTGTATCACATTTACTGATCAGACCTTACAGTAAATATAAACATAATTCAACATTATCAAAAAACAAATGTATGTAGAAAAAATGTGTAATTATGAAATTAAGTATTTAAGAGAGCACGTACTATTATTTATATTTATATTCTGAATGTAGTTAAAAAAAGAAAGCTTGAGAGTAGATGGGCATTAATTGCCAGATACATCCCATAATTCCTTGTCTTAGAACAAACAAGGCCATTTTAGCTTAATTAAAAAAAAGATGTTGCCATGTACTCTTGGCAAATGCAGAGTGTAATTGGATATGCTCAAATGTTTCTATACAATGTGTTTCTCCTAATGGTAATGGCAGGATGGATGAGCCAAATTTGATTTCATGCTTGTGAATAATGTGCGTGTCTCTGTGTGTGTTGTGTTTGTGTGTAGAATCAGATATATTCCTGGTGAATATCTGGAGGAATACAAAGCGACTCTTCATCAGCAAAGTAAAGATGTTTCTGATGACAAAATCAACTGTCATTCGTAAGGACACAGGTCGTATTATATCCAAAATCTGTTTCGCACTGAAGAACAATAAACCAGATTTTGTTTGTGTCTGTGTGCAGTGAAACAGTTCGTGGTCTTCCAGAGAGAGAAGATGGAGAAGGACAAGAGAGCGAGCGACTGATTGGAGCAGCTAGTAACTGGAATCCTCCGCAGAGGTGAATACTGACCCATTTTTTAAATCGTCATGGGGTTTCATGCTGTTTCGCATTTTAAAAGGCACATAAAACATATTTTTATGAGAAGGACAATTGGTAATCTAACCAAAAATAATTTCATTAAAAAATGTTTAGTATAACTTCATGATTTGATGACGACAAACATGAGTTTTTACTCTGTTCATTAATTGTTTTTACACCCACAAAGTAAGTAGACCACTTTCAAAAACATTTAATACACAGGTTTTTGAGTCGATGCAAAGATACAATCTTAAATTCCATGACACTTAATGTGCAAAAGAAATACAATGGAAAAACTGTTTCAGTTGCTTAATGCAGCATTAATAGGTATTGCATCGAGCAGGTGGTTCTCTCAGGGTGCGGCTTCTAGCCAAGTATCCTCATAACAGTTTGTGGACAACAGCAACTGAATCCTCCAATGCTCTACAGTTTTTAACTACATGGCATCACAAATGTTTTACCTAAAATGTTCTCCCGATCACATATCTTAATCTAATGTCTGAAATAAGCATGAATATGTGTTCTCAGAGTGGAGTTGCACAGGGAAGCTGGTAAATCTTTGGGCATCAGTATTGTTGGTGGCCGTGGCATGGGCTGTCGCCTAAGCAACGGAGAGGTGATGCGTGGCATCTTCATTAAACACATTTTGGAGGACAGTCCAGCGGGGCGCTGCAGCACTTTAAAGACTGGAGACAGGATTGTGGAGGTACATACACCCATATACAAAATTTCCACTGGGTCTTAAAAAATCTAATATTTAAAAGCGCAAATTGTCGGCCCTATAAAATGTTAAATTCACTGTTGTAGGTCTTAATTTTTCACAAGTCCTATTTTTCTGATGGTCATGTACAGGTGATTTGATTTGTGGTTTTGTTGTTGCTTGGTGTTGCCAGAGATGCTAAATTGCCACAGTCTGTGAACACAGTCTGTAAATCCTCAAAAACATCAAAGTAATATCAAATATAATAGAATATATTTGTATTGTTCATATACAAATCGTAAAAGTTATGTTTAGGTTTACCCGCGTTTAAGAAAACATTTGTGAAAAGTCATAAATGCACAAAATCTTTAATTTAATTGTAAGGGTTGCCAGAAATGAATAAAACATGCGTAAATGCTTAAAATAGCATAAAAGTTATTATTGGGTGGCCAGAGATTGAGAAAATGCTCATAAATGTACAACTTTGTAAAAGTGGAGTTAGTTTAGTGCCCCTTTTATGATTTTGAAAGGTTCATGGATTGTTTTTGGAAGTCTCCATCAAATATGACCAAAAACACTTTTATTCTCTTACAATGTTCTTTCACATTTACCTGTTTTCCAACAACTCTCAAATGATTTGTACAGCAAGTCTCTTTGTGACGCTTGTCACAGCAATTAGGAGCTAGCCTCAAGTCTGTTGTGATTTGAATGATGCAAGCCATGTGGATAGGAAGATGTCAATCGAATGTGATCCATGGCGTCACTCCTTCGACTCGTCAGACAGCACTTACTGCAGTTTGCAGTTATTACCTTAAGTTTTCTTACATGTAAGCACTCAAAATCAACATAGATATGATTTTATTAATAAATACGGTAGTGGTAAGGTTTCAATGGAGAGAATGTTTGTATACCATAATGGTCTAGAAAAAGATTCTTTTGAATAGGAATTTGTTTCAGTCAGAGAGTCGACTTTCTTTTAAAGGCTATAACCTAGACACACAGAGCACTTTTAGATTGAAAACCCATGGTTCCTTAAACTCAGAACTATGTTGCATGCCACATGAAAGGTCATTTCAGGTCATCTGTATTATGGTCTTACGATCCCGTGATTTTCCAAATTATGTATCTTGTGAACTATTCAAAATGATCTATTGGTTGAGACGAACCAAGGTACCCTCTTCTCTATCTTAATGTGTTTATTTTTAAACTTCTACACTTTGGGAGTATTATAAATGAATCCCCAAAATGAATAAAACATGTGGTGTTGTCTGCAGGTGGGAGGAGTGGACCTGCGGGATGCCAGTCATGAGCAGGCGGTGGATGCGATCCGAAACGCTGGCAACCCTGTGGTGTTCCTGGTCCAGACCATTGCTCATAAAAGCAGAGTCAGTAAGACACATATCCACATGCACACTTACACACTAATGCGCACTTTTACATTATTCAGCCTTTAGAATTGGTTGTTTAATTAACTTCAAACCCATTTTTTAAAACTAATAGTCAGTCGCATTTTTACATTGCATTTTCTAAAGAAACTTGAATTGCGTGAGGAATTATTAGAATTAAAATGGGTTTGAATGTTTACCGTCTTTGTGTATCACTGTCCAACTGCCTTGTCTGTCTATCTCACTTACTCTCTGTCTATCTGCCTGTTTGTCTCGTTTCATTCCTCTCTCTGTCTCTATCTGTACGTCTGTCCCTGTCGATCTGATTCTCTCTCTCTCTCTGTCTCTCTCTCTGTCTCTCTCTGTCTCTCTCTCTGCTCGTCTCTCAGTATAGTCCTCTTGCTCCTCCTGTCATAGAGAAATGCAGCTCCTCTTCTTTTAAAAGCTCTTCGTTGCTGAAGTCAAAGGTAAATTCTACACAGTCCTTGCACTTTTGCTTCATCCTTTCTCTGCTCATTTATCAATCTTCAATCATCCATCAGTCTATCCTCTGCTTGTTTATTGTTCATCCCTTGTGTATCATTAAATTTCCATCTATCTCATTACTTCACTCTTCCCGCTGGGCTCAATCCAGTAAATCAATTTAAAACATTTAAATAGAGTGTTAACACTGAAATCAAAGATCCATCATTTCAAAACTTTCTGTTTTGTCTTTCAGGGTTATTTCTTAATTTTGGGGGAAATTTTCTAACAAAACTAATTGCAATTTATATCCTTTTCTCATCTTTAGAAAGCAATGGGGTCTCTAATTCTAGTTCTTGTTACTTAAAATGTTTATATTACGCTATGGAAATGAGAAATATTATTTGTCATGTCTTACACAGCAAATGCCATCGTGATATGCTAATATATTCTCCTGATTTGAAGAAAACCCTTTTAACATAACTTAACATAGATATATGATGTAAATTAGAGCAGTAGCAGAATGGTCAGAGTTTTGATACTTTTACCAAAACCACAAAAACGAAGAGTTTGGTTATAACATTGTGGCCAAATGTGCCATCAAATTGGCTTAATTCCACAGAAGATCATTTTAGAATAGAAAAAAATAACTTTGATAGTTCTACTACTGTTGCTGCCATGACTTCTGGTCTACTCAGATTTTCATGCAACACACATGATTCCACTAAACAGACACTGTGCAATTTTTAGCCTATTTTGTCAAGATTTTTCAGTTGTGCAACTATTTTGCAGTTTGTCCCGAATTCTGATGAATCGTGAATCGTGGGTCATGACTCATGTAGTGTACCAGGGATAACAAGCAGTGATTAACACTTCCCGACCAGTTCCCGACCCACAATTGTATGGTGGAAAATAGGAAAATCAAACTGGGTTGAAATCCGGCTCGCTCCTTATTAGGACAGCACACTTTTGAAGCAGCGTTATGAGCCAATTTAACACAAGTATTTATTCTTGCGCAATAAACAGCTTCTGCACAAATT
Organism: Danionella dracula; assembly: GCA_900490495.1. Lineage (NCBI taxonomy): Eukaryota > Metazoa > Chordata > Actinopteri > Cypriniformes > Danionidae > Danionella > Danionella dracula. Next base: position 223,138 of record UELW01000578.1, read on the forward strand.
GCCGAGGTTTTTGGTGAGAATTTTTGAGTGAGCGAGGCGCATCTTACACTCCTGGGGTTTTATTGTTACAGTCACTTGATGAGTCATGTGTCATGTTTGAACCATACTGTCAGTGGTTTGGAAAATTGTACAGTGTGAGCATTCGAGCATCAGCTCATAAATTGTGTGCTTTGAACTTTTAACCCTTGCGTTTTACTCATACAGTGTAAGCAGGAGCTGAACCAAGCGACTGAAAAATCGCAGCGTCTGCCCAGCGTAATTAAGCTCCTCTTGGCTTGTTTAAAGCTACTTGTGTGTTTCTTGATAGTGTCTGAAAAAACACAGATTTTACTTGATTTGAAGCCCCATTACTAAATTAAAGTGTACTCTCTGGAGTCCATGTTCGTTAATACATTTACAAATGAATTGGGTGTTAATGTTGTAGTCAATAGTTACAGTATATATGTATGTATGTATGTATGTATGTATGTATATATATATATATATATATATATATATATATATATATATACATACATACATACATACATATACCCATCAGGTTCAAGCCTCATGCAGAGCCTGTCAAGTTAATTTTACTTACTGGTTTCAAATCTACATCCCCATTCAGGACAGTTGAAGCTTTTGTATAACGTCACTGTCAAATTCATGTGTCTTCAAAAGAGCAGTCATTTACAAAGTGCCCCTCACAATTGACATGCAAAAAATCTCTACCCATTACAACAAAAAAAAATCATCTTCAAACAAATAAAATGTTTACTTCTGAACAAACACAAACACATTTTCTCTGCATATGCATTGTTCTGTTCTGCTTCTACACTACCGGGTAAGTTTTACTTTGGAGAAGAGCTGACTTTACTGTAAATCTGATTGGTCATTTGTCAGGGATAAACAATCAAGATGCAGAAAACTTTGTCAATTAGAACTCTCAGAAAAGGAGGCATGGATATATGTATGTGAATGTGAATACATGTACAACACTAAAACATGGTAGAAACATTTTTTGAAAAATAGATACCATTTAAAATTGGTATCATGGTTATAAAACAATTATCTCAGGTTATTAACTATTGGTTTTATCTATAAATGCAATTAAAGAATGATTTGCATATCAGCATAGATCCACATGCTGCTTGTATTTATTTCTTTTTGCATGGTTGTATTACTCATGGGCATGTATGCTTGTACTCCTTTCTTCTTTCTTCAGCTAAAGCGCTCTCCCCCTGAATCCTGCCTCACTCACTCTCTGCCGCAGGTTAGGCCTGTGTGTGGGTTTATATATGTGACCTTGTGTGTTGTGTTTTTAGGATTTTTTTTAGAAGAAAAAGGTTGATGGGTTCAGATAAAACTTTTTTTTTCATTACTGAGACACACATGTTCAATTCTACCATTCCGAAATGTAATAAGTAACTAAGCAATCAAATGTTTTAGCCATCTTTTATATATATTGATTATGTTTCAAATTGTTTAATTTTTATTTTACAATTTCCACGATTATATGTATTATTATTTTGACTGCAGAAATCTTTGTTGGATACAGTGGAGGAGATTTCAGCCAGCAGCACCGAGAAAGTGAGTTAAATTATGGTGATTATTATTGTTATTTCCATGTTCCTCATCGGTATAGTGTAGGCTAGCTTCTTTATTCTTGTAGGACTTTGTAGATTGTTGTGTTTCTTCTCCCTGTTCTGACATTGCTAAAAAATCTGAGATGCACACATTTAGCTTTCAAGCCTTAAAATAGATTTGATGAATGTATGCCGCTTCAATGGTCCATACAGGACTCAATTTCAGTTTAAACAGCTCATCAATTTTAAGGTTCATTCAGACGGTGAGAAACAACTGTGGAGAAAGTTTAGTAACAAAGCTTGGATCAAAAACATAACGACTGTTTATTAGCTTTCTCAACACTAATATCCTTGATAAATAAAGAAGCATTTTTTTCTTCTCTTACTCTTATTATTAACCCTCTCACTATTACTCTTTCTGGTGGTTCTTTTGTGTATTTGTGTGTTCTCTGTAGGCACTCTTCCGTCTGTGTTCAACTAACCCTTTCACTCCCAGACCGTTTAAGGTTTGTCTGCTTATGCGCGCGTGTGTGTGTGGGTGCGTGTGTGTGGTGTATATGCATGAGCTTCTGCAGCCTGACCCTTACACCCTCACTGTCTCTCTGTAAAAATAGTTTATAAAGATTTTTAGCTGTGGTTTACTAGTTGGATTGCCTTTTAGGCAGGTTATAATACAATATGGAAAGTAGAACAAGTTATTCTTTTTTTATATATATATTTAAAAATTGGGTTCATAAATAATGAGTTTTGCAGCAAGCAATTTTGGCTTGAGTGTCTCAACGTATTTACTTTTTTTGTAATGTTTCTCTTCCACATCAAGTGTAAACATTAAACATGAGAATGTCGGGAAAAAAGTTTTTCAAGGTGTTCAAAGTAAAGAATATCTTAATCAAATGCAATCATCTTATTCAACAGAATGTACTCATTAAGAACAGTTGGAAGGACAACAAAACATTTCTCAATCTAGTAATCAGTTATTTAAAAAAGTTTATGTCTGGGGGAAATATTTAGTCACCTTGTAATATTTGTTACACACTGTGGATTTACTTTAAAAAATGGAGAATTTTATTTTTGATGCATGCTATGTCCGCGTTATATACAGTCAATGGTTGGAAATCAAATACATTCTTCAGGTAGTTGACCACTAGAAGTGCTTCTTGACTGCTGCTTTAAAACATGCTGCTCAGCTTCTCTATTGCCCTTCACCTATTGAATAGTATCCAAGCATGAATGAGCTTTTATAGTAGTTTACTTTTCATATTATTTTAAATGAAACATTACTCTCAAGTCTCCAAGTACTCACAGAGAAAGATTGTTTAACAACGGCCATAGGTTCATTTTCAATAAGGACATAGGGTTAAAGAAAATGTAACCTTAAACTCCCAGAGGCTGACTCTATCAAATGAAATGAAAAATGCCTGTACTAAAGGAGATAAAGGTGAGATTTGGGAAGCGTTTAATCAAACTGAAAGAAAGCTGTCAGTGTGGCAGGTATTGACATCACTTGGCACTGTAGGTTTGTGCGGTGCGGACTCGTTGCTGTCAGTAGGGACACTACTGCTGTACTGGTGGATTTAATGCTATTCTCCACTAGAGTTTCTGTCCACTAGAGTTTCTGTGGATTGGCCATCCTGGAGTTGCCTCGCAATTTCTCCTTGACATGATCTTAATATAGGCCATCCCTAGCAAGCTACAGATGTGAATCATTTCCATGTTGGCTGCTCGGGTGACTTTCTCAGGGAGAAGCTAATTAAGCAACTCTGACTAGCCCCAGAAGGCATTCAATGTCTGAGCAGCAATATTCTGCTGTGAAGTCTAGTCTAATAGCAGTGTCTGTTACTGCTTGAAATATATTTTGTTTTTTAGTGTTTTTAATTTGTGAAAAAATTTAGAAATTCCTTATTTTTGTTAGTTAAAAACTATTTAGAAATATGATGAATTTGATATTTATCGAGTTCAATGCAAATTAGTCATCTTGTGGACAGACTGCGATATTAAAGGAGATATTGTTTTATTTTTTGGTGGATCATCTCTTCATGCATGTGTTCAACTTTGCATGCGTGTATGTTTTTTTGTTGTGTGTGCGCTTTAGTCTTGTTTGTGTTTATGTTCATTTCAACATTTCATTTTCTCAGCCCAGCTTTGAGGACTGTCAGCTCTCTCTCTCTCTCCCGCTTGTCCCTCGCGTGGGAGAAACTGATGCAGACACACTCCATGTAATTCCTGACACGCACCCTCACATGTGTGCAGAAGATGAGGAGGAAGAGGATGAATATGGATACAGCTGGAGTGAGTCACACATAACACAGAGAGTAAAAAAACTTCTAAAGAAAAAGAGAGGCACATTGAGATGCATGCACACAAATAGTATTGATGTGAAACCAGAGTTAGGTCTCAAGGAAACACTAATTTAAAACATGCACAGGGATAAAACACTTGGCTTCCAAATTAGTATTTGTTCTGACTTTGTTTCAGCTGTTTAAACACTTTTGATTAAGCTACTTTGAAGGTTTCCTAGGTAAAACTGGAATTGAATTGAATCAAAGTTTGGTTAGCTATACAATTTTTACAATTTGCTTTTGTAGGGAAAATTGTCATATTATAAAGAGGGTTTGAATTTGTGAAGTGGTTCTCCTGGTTTTCTCAGAAGAGCCATTATGTGATTACCTGCCCTGAAGAGTTTATAGTTATTCATATTGGCAAATGTTGTAGCTAAGATTCAGAGGAAACGAGAAAAGTCAAGTTGGCTAAAAAAGCAAACAAAAAACATAGAAAATATATATTTTTTTATAATTGTGTTTCATTTATTTGGAAAAAGCAGTCTTTTTTTTTTAAAGATTAGTCAGATTTGCTATTATTCTGGGGACTTGATGTTAACGCATGCTCAATATTCCCTTTCAATAACACTTTTTGGCATGTTAAATCTTTATTCCATTCATTTACTAAAAACAAAATGTCTGCTTCAGGGCTACACTTATTAAACCCCTGAGGTCAAGTATACTAGTGCCAATAAGGATACACTAAAGAAATAATACTCGAAGTCATTTTCTGTTGTGTTCATGTTACTCCACTCAGAGAGATACACATACCATCAGCAGACAGACAAACTCTGTTTTTGTTTTTGTTGTGGGGGCATTGCTTGTCTCTCTCTATAGTTGTCTGTTCATAATCGAGTGTGGTTTTTTTGTATATACAGAAAAGCTGAGACAGCGGTACTCCACTCTCCCTGGTCGTCTCTTCATGATCGAGCTGGAAAAGAATCAATGTGGTCTGGGTTTGAGTCTGGCTGGAAACCGTGATCGCTCGCGCATGAGTGTGTTTGTGGTGGGTATTGACCCTTGTGGAGCTGCCGGGCGAGATGGAAACCTTCTAGTGGGAGACGAACTGCTTGAGGTGTGTGATTCAAGACATACCTACATACATCGTTATATATTTTTCAATTTCACTAATTAAAATGTAGCTAATTGTCCTTAATGTGTTGTATTTTTTAATGATTCTGAAACAATTTCTTTCAGATTAATGGTCAAGTGCTATACGGTCGCAGCCATCAAAATGCATCCGCCATCATCAAAAGTGCTCCCTCGAAAGTCAAGATTATCTTTGTCCGGTGGGTGGAATGCTCTATGTATCTGTGTGTGTCCCCACCGTTATAAGAGATGCCCCTGCAAAAAGTCAAGACCATTTTTATTCAATGAGCTGAAGCCTCTGTGTGTGTTTCAGGAACAGAGACTCTCTGAGTCAGATGGCTGTCGGCCCAATGAAGGAGACCGAGTCGATGGGGACACATGCCCAAGTGAGCATACTTTCTCTCTCTCTCAATCATTCTCTCTCTCTCTCTCTCTCTTCCTTCTTATCTCTTTCCTCTCTTTCTTTCTTTCTTTCTCTCAATTCTGATCTAGTTTAAACTTGTTCCTCCTTAGACAAAGATGCAAGGTTCATCTCTGGAGATCATTCTAGCTGTGGTGAGATTCAGAGAAGCCATTCGCCCTAGTAGCTTGTACCACTTAATGTTTTTTTTTCACTTTACATTTTAATTTCCTTTCTTCTGCTGCACATAAAAGGGCATAATTAAGAGTACATTGCCAGTTGATGTATAGGCAAAGGAAATTAACAATTTTTTTCTATGATTTATGGAGCAGGATGGAGAAGTTGGGATCATACTGAAAGAAGATGAGAATAGGAAGGGCTTCATTATTCAGAAGGTAGAAGAAAGCGGAGCTGCTGCACAGGTATAACACTTTTTTAATTCTTTGTTAGAAATTAGACAAGGTGTTAAATGTTTGTATTGTTGTATAAACAAACATTGTGGAACTTTTTAGTAAAGATCAAGTTGTATGATGAAGCTCTTTGAAACGTTGGCTCGTTTCCGTCATTACGGTTTCCTTTTCATTGCATGTTATAAATTAGGTAAAATTTTATTAGAAGAAAGTTTACATCTAGTTCAATGTACTTTCTTTATGTATTTCAGGATGGGAGAATCTTGGCAGGTCAAAGACTGATGGCAGTTGACACTGAAATTCTGACTGGACTCTCGGAAGAACAGGTAAAATTGTAATCTATGCTATATATTTTTGTTTCTGCCATACAGTTAAGACAAGGCGTTGCTGCTGTTTACACTTTTCTTTGAGACGGCATTATATTTAAATTGTACATTAAAACAATTTAAATATTCTTGTTATTTAATTTGAAAGTGCTGATAACTGCTGATTTTTTGTAATTCGGTTTTCTGAAAGTAAGTAGTACTTTTTTGTTGTTAGTCTTTAAAAGATGTTGCTTTCATAATAGTGATATTATCCTTTAATGAAAGATAATATGAAATAATTTGTCAATAAAACTAAATATGTGCAATTTAATTAATGGATGATTCATGGCTTCGTCTGTGGAGCCAAATTGACTGTTTACAGTGAACTGCATTCCAGCTTAAGCTGCTTTTAAAATGTTTTGGAAAAGCCAGACAGTCAAGGTTTTCTTACAGTGACATTAAAGAGTAAAACAGAAGCATTTTTATATCATCTAGTGCTGGGGTTTACAGCACTGCTACGTACAGTTTGCTCCAATTGTTGGTGTATTCTTGTGCCATGTTGAGTTTAGTTTAATAGTTTAGTTAAAGCTGCTCTATGCACATACTATTTATTTAAAGGAATTAGTTGAAACATATCTCTTTATCCCTTCTATGATCATTTAAGAAAATTAACTTTTATGGTATTTTGCTTCAATTGGAAAAACTGGTTTAAAGTGTCATAAATACTTAGAAAACATTTTAGAGAAATGTATACATTGGTCTCTGCTGAAGACCTTAACCTGAAACTCTTGATTTATTTTAAACAAGAAAAGGGTTGTTTTCTGTTCATCCATTTTACTGGAAGAGTTATTTATTGATTTTTGTGTAATTGTGTTGCATGTTTCAGGCAATGTCTCTATTAAACAAAGAAGTACAGAGCTCAGTCAAACTCACAATTTGCAGTGACTCAACCCCACAGTCTACCTTGTCCAACTGGGTTTCATCATCAGTGGAGACCTCAGTTAGTTTGTTGCCACTTTCAACTGCATCATCAGAGGCTGAACCAATCAGAAGTGAGTAAGAGACTTAATCATTTTAGCAAGAGAGAATGGAAAACTCACCACTACATTCAGTTCAAGTCAATATCGTTGCTTTGAAAGGGGACATTAGATGCATCCTAAAGACTGCCGTTATTGATGTAATAAAATTAAAATACTGTTGGGTGTGAAGATAATCGTTATCATATACTCCCCAAAAAAGAACCATTAAGTATGTTGGGGTTGGTGGCTTCATCTCCAATGATTTAACTCAGGGTTATTTAAAAAGTCACACTTCAACTGTAATTTTAAACAGACATGGTAATACAAGGTAAAAATCCATTGACCAAACATTTCTTTAAAATTTAAAAAAATAATTAGAACCTTTTTATCATTTACCAGTTTTATCATTTCAAACATTTACAAGGGGATATTTCTAAGTATGAATGATCTGGGAATAACTGTAAAATATAACTATCAACAAGACAGTAAGGCCCAGGGTCCAAGAAAGTACACCATCTTCAATTACATCCTATAGCTACCCCCTCTCCTCGCTAAAAAAAAAAAGAGTACATACTTTACTAGTCTAGTATGTGTAGTTGAATTGGATCTGAATTGGATCAACTGGCAGGTTGATTAGTGAGTCTGAATTGGACCCAGGTCTGAAATTATTGCTAAGTATTAAGCTCAATAATAATCAAATGTTGATACAGAGATCATTTGTAGTTGTTTCACTGTTTGACAGGTTCAAGTCGATGTTCCGAGTTGGCTTCTGATCCAACATCTTGTCCAATTATCCCTGGCTGTGAAACCACCATTGAGATCAGCAAAGGAAGAACCGGCCTCGGCCTGAGCATTGTGGGTGGTTGTGACACTCTGCTGGTAAATACATTTTTATGTAGGGTGTGCGTGGGTGTGTTGGTGCACGTGCGTTGTGTGTGTGTGCGTGTGTGTGTGTGTTCACTTTTCAGCTTTTATGATTACTCAATCTTTTTGTTGATCACGTATCATTTTCAGTTTTCATTGTTTATTTTGATGATTTATATTTTACAATCTATTTTGATTAAAGCTTTATACATTTAATACAGTACTTTTCTCTTGAGTTAATAATTCTATTTAAAATGATTTAAACGCATTTTCTAATAGCTTTTGTAAAGCTCCTGTGTTCCTGTCCTAAGGGCTCTATAATCATTCATGAAGTGTATGAGGAAGGAGCTGCATCTAAAGATGGCCGTCTCTGGGCAGGAGATCAGATTCTGGAGGTAAAAGAAAAAGATTTTGCAATCTATTCTTCAGTTTCACTTTGATCACGTGTAAAAGTGCTGGCTCTTCCAGGTGAACGGCATAGATTTGCGCATGGCAACACACGATGAAGCCATAAATGTTCTGCGTCAAACTCCTCAAATTGTACGACTCAAAGTATTCAGAGATGAAGCTCAGTATAAAGAGGAAGAGATGTGGGACAAACTGAGTCTGGAGCTGCAGAAGAGACCTGGACACTCACTTGGTCTCAGCATCATTGGACGCAGGTAATAAATTCTTCAAAATTAATTTATATCACCACTGGAGCTTTACACTTAGAGGTTTTTTTTATAAATCCCATATAAATGAGCAGAATCTTAAGTGATGTCTTTCTCAGGAACTTTAGATATACCTCAGGAGTTATACTGCTTATAGTGTGTGTTTATGCAAACATTGTGTTTGGTATCTGCAGGAACGCTGCAGGAGTGTTTATTACTGATATTGTTAAGGGAGGTGCCGTGGAGGCTGATGGTCGCCTTCTGATGGGAGATCAGATTCTCTCAGTGAATGGAGAAGATGTCCGAACTGCTTCACAGGAACTTGTGGCCTCGTTGCTCAAGGTGAATGAAGTTTATTTTAATAAACTGTCAATCAAAAACCTCAAACTGTCAACTAGCTCGCACTGTATTAAATCAAGGCTACTTCAGGTCATAGGTGCCTAAACACACTGAAGTTGTTGTTTTACCCTCATCCAATTAAATGATCTTTTATTTCCACCAGAGTTGTGCTGGACCACTAAGGTTGGAGATTGGTCGATTTAAGGCGGGACCTTTTCACTCTGTCAGACGACTATCTCAAGTAAGACCACAAAAAAAAATTAAAATAAATAAATATATATATATATATATATATATATATATATATATATATATATCTCTCTCTCTCTCTCCTCTCTCTCTCTCTCTCTCTCTCTCTCTCTCTCTCTCTCTCCCGTCCCCCCCCCGTGTTCCGTGTTTCCCTCTTCCCCCGCCCGTCCTCCCCTTGAGTTCGCGATCGGTTCCTACCGCTACAAAGTGTTTGGTTCTATATTTGGAGTTAAGGAAAGGTCGTTTTAAAGCCATCATCTAGGAATTATGTCAACTGCAGGCTACAGCTTTAGACAATTGACCAATTGGTTCTGGTGTTGCTGTTTTGAAAGTGTGGTCCCCGCAGCTGGAAATTTTTACAAGGAGCCTTTCTGAGTAGTGATTTCCCACAGTGGTGAGAGTGAGTGTTATAATGGATGCCATCTAACTAAATGAGAGCCAGACACACAAACGAGAAATTGATTTCACTAATCAGTCAAGTTTGATTATTGTGTTGCATTTTCATTTATTAAGCACTTATTTGCAGGAATTGAATCGCTTGAATCATTGAGGTTTTACTCAGAGTATGTTGGATAAGTATGTTTCCCTCTGTGTTTATACAGACAAGCGACGCTGACAACAGTAAACCCACCTCAACAGAAGGACCTGAAAAAACGCAGAAATGCAAGAACAAACTTTATCAAAAAGTTGTCAAATATGCTTCAATCTAGATTTTCAGCATTATTTTCTTTCTTTCACAGTGCTGGATCTAGAAATCAGGACGGTTGAATTCACTAAGGTCTGTTAAAAGTTTGCTGGTTGCCTTTATCGTTGTTTCAATAGATTCAATAGTTGCATGAATTTATTCCGATTATCTGGAGCAGAATGTTTGATTCTGTTAGACAAATGTCTTTTGTTAGACAAATGTGTGAATACATTACACAGTTTATTTGTACAGTAATATAAAATCTTAAATAACGTTTCATAAATAATCATCTAAATGTAATGCACAAATGTAAGAGGTCATACTGACTGTTAATGTATGTTACCCAGGGCCCCTCAGACTCTCTGGGAATCAGTATAGCTGGAGGTGTTGGTAGTCCTCTGGGTGATGTGCCCATCTTTATTGCCATGATGAACCCCAGTGGTCTGGCAGCACACACTAACCAGCTCTGGGTGCGTACATGTTTTGTTTGTGTCACTGATAATTATTTATCTGTTCTGTGTTTATCAAAGAACAGCAAGAGTTCAGCACAACAGTTCAGCACAACTTGACTTCAACCACGATATAACCCTAACACCCCTAATTCTACTAAATAGGCACCCTAATTAATCATTTAATACAAAACTTTGCCTATACAGTCCTTTAAATTCAATACAAGAGTTGGCCCAAAGGGGTTTCCTACATCGAAAAAAAATTCCCAAACAAATGCCCAGATAACTTTATGAAGTCTGTCTGACCATTTTAATGATTTACTGGGTTTTATCCATATTTTAAAACTTGTGCATTCTGTGATATTCTGTTGAACAAACAGGTATCATTGTCTTCTTTTTTAGTTGGTCAGTGAAGAAGGTAGAGTTTGCACGTATTGACTTAAATTCATGTCTAGACATTAACTTAATAAATGCTATGTAAAATTATAGATTATATATAGATATATTTTTGCACAATGTTTACACTTTTTTGTTTAGCTATGGACATATTTGGAAATGGATATGTAATTCTGAGCCAGATCAACCCTCATAAGCATAGCATCTTGTTTTAATTAGTTTGAACAATTTTTCCACACTGTACAATCTGAAACACGATCAGTGCTTCTCTTTTTCTTCCTCTTCTTCCTCCTCCTCTTCCCTCTGAACAGTCAACATGAATAGGATGCCAATTTTACTAGTTATGAACCAAAAGACATCATATAGATGTGATATGAACGTCTGTTTAAGGTTACTTTTTGGTGGGTCCTTACCCTGTCATCTTCCTTTTTATGAATTGCTCTGCTTGACTGCCCTTAAATGCTATTAGTCCTATCAAACAAGTAGTTTTTTATTAGTATTCTTGTTTTTGTTATTAATATTAGCATGTATTTTAATGCATTTGGTATGGATTCTATTTTTTGTTACATTTAAATGTTGTTGTTTGTGTATTGTAACTGTTTTATGTATTGTGATGGTCAATTCCCTGGACAATGTATTGTTGTGATTTTTGATGAATCATGATGAGATTCATCATCTGTGAATAATGTGTTTTGTGTCAGATTGGTGATAGGATTGTGTCAATCTGTGGGAACCCAACAGAAGGAATGACTCACAACAAAGCTGTTTCACTGCTGAAAAACACCACAGGCCTCATACAGCTAAAAGTACGCCCCCACACACCGTGAACGACACACACCTTATTACAGTACAGACAAGGGCTTTAACATATACTTATCGGAATCAGAATCTGATTTTTTTAACCAGTTTATGTTGGATTGAAGTCTTTATTTTAATGTTATATTTTATTTGAACACAAATAGAGCTCATAAGAAAACTCAAAATAACGCTCAAAGAGGGACAGTTAGGCATTCATTAATTGCTAAATAAGTAACTTACATACCTGTGTTATTTTTTCACTAATGTAGAAGTGTGGTATGACATTTTACACTTGTATGTGTAGAAAACCTACGCAAATGTACAAAATAATGCTTGTTTTAATATCAATACTGGCTCCAGCAAATCACATATTAAGTGTGGCACAAGTATTTGTATTATGAAACAAGAAGTAAGTGACATTTAACAAAACACACACACACACACACACACACACACATGTACACGCACACACACAAATGTAGTTAATAAAATGTTACGTTTTATAACATTTTTTAAATCTGATTACTTTTTTAGTTTTTCACCCTTGGTTGATTTTTGTATTTTTAAATACAGTTTAACAGAACTTCAACATCATCTCTGTGCCTGTCATTGTGTTCAATTTAAGTCACTTCTGTATTAACTAAAACATTTTGACCATTTTATTTTAAAAAATGGGAAAAGTTCTTATTTAATATGGAAAAATACATGTGTTTAAATGACTTTTTACTACATATTATAATAATGAGAACTTAAAGTCACTACTAAATGTTTGTCTAATGAATTATAATGTGGCGAAAGGTATCATTTAGTTTTCTCACATATTCTGGTACATAAAATCATAAAATATTTTTTTTGGTACGCAGGATCCTCTTTCAAGTTCAAACCATAATAAAACATGCAAAATAGAGGAAAAAAGTCCTTCCATCACCTAATTCAAAAGTGTGCATTCATGTGTGGGCGAGCAGGTCATTGCTGGCGATACATCAGTGACTGGACCTTCCTCTGAGCAGACGACTGGACTCACAGCCAGCAGCATCTTTCACGATGACCTTGGGTCAGTGGGAATCTCTCTCGCACACACACCCTCACATTAATCAGAGCAGACAACAGGACTCACAACAACGGTCATCTCATTGATGGCTTGGGGTCACTAACACAACTGCAAACACTAACATAACCCTATAGAAGCCTTTTACACAGGCACACTGATGCACCATAAAACTAAAACATGACTTCCTTTTTAATGTGAAATTCTTTATGTTTTTTCTTTTTACGATCAGTCCTCCACAGTGTAAGAACATTAATCTGGAGAGGGGTCCGGATGGACTGGGGTTCAGTATCGTGGGTGGATTCGGGAGTCCTCATGGGGACCTGCCCATCTATGTCAAAACTGTCTTCAGCAAGGTACTCACACATTTAAACTTTAATGTTAGTAATTTGTACTTACATTTTGTGTTCACCCATATTGAATTTGTAGCTGTCAGAACATGGTGTATACTTCAATTTAAGGACATTAATTAGTGAACATTTTAAAGATCCAATCAAAGACACACTATCTCTTTAAATAAAACAACAACAACAACATTTAAAATAACTTATTTGCTATTTTTCACTAAAACTGAATTTACACTTAGTTATTTGTTTGTACGTTTAAAACTGGTACCAGCTCCGTATCTGCGAAAAAGGGCTATGTTTACAATGAAAAGAGAAGTTAAAAACTATTAAAATGTATTAAAACTTCATAAAAAGAATTTGCTGGCAAATGAGACCTCAAACGAACATTTGGAAAAACAAGATTTTGTACGGATATCATCTTCAGGATTCAAAATTTGGATTTATGAATAAAAAATAACCCATTAAAGGAAATAGGTACACATAAAAAAAAAATAGTTACACATCAAAATTACACTTTAGAAAATAAACCAGCAATGACGCTGCAAACAAGCATTTAGATAAATAGACAACGAGATTCTGATGTAAAACAGAAAAAAGAAAAAGTACATCTGGCGGAAGGGAGTTCAGATGTTCACATGCACACACTGACACTGAGCATGTCTTTGTGGTCATCCTAAAAATAGATTAGAGTTCCAAAGCAGTTCCAATCTTCACTCTTGAAGAGATTAATTCTGCCTTTTTGAAAATAATCTTTCAACATAGCTCTGAGTTTAAGCAGCAGCATTCAGTTAGAGTTTAAAATCTGAATTTGCTCTGTTTGTCTTATCTTAAAAAAACAGTAGACTGAAAGTTGCTGCAATGAATTAAAACAAATCTTTTTCTTGAAAGTTGTGATGAATGAAAGTTCTCCCAATTGACTGTAAAAAATTGTACCACTATTTGTAAACGCAATTGGAGAGAACAATACTCAAATCAACAAAATTCAGAAGTTCTCTTTCTCTCTCTCTCTCTCTCTTTCTCTCTCTCAGGGTGCAGCTTCAGAAGATGGGCGTCTGAAACGTGGAGATCAGATCATTGCTGTAAATACTCAGAGTCTAGATGGAGTTACTCATGAAGAGGCTGTTTCCATCCTGAAGAAAACCAGAGGAACAGTCACACTCACAGTGCTCTCCTAAACGCACACATTGACCTCTTTTAGCCTCGAAGAGATGCACTCGAGGAGGAGTTCTCGAGCTGAATCATTTTGAGATTTGGTTGATTGTAATGTTTAATTATCTAACGATAAGAATATATATTTTATAAAGTCATTCTAGTTTCACGAACAAAACTAAAGAGAAACGAAACACCACTTCATATCTATTCTTTTGTCTATTGAATACTGCATTTAGCAGAGTGTTTATTCACTGGAAAGATTGTAGATTTAGCTCACTCTGTGCATATGTCCGATATGGTACACTATATTCATAGATTTTCTATGTTATGGTTGCAAACAATAAACCTGTTGCAGTATTATCTTTCACATGTGTCAGTAAGTTTCAGTTTGATTAAATTCATGGTAATACATTCAATTGAAAATCACTTCACTGTTTGACTTAAATATGTGCAGTATGTAAGTTTCCATTACAAGAGGCCACAGTTTCAGAGATTATAATCTTTTAAATGAATTAACTGTCTTGCATAACCATTCTAATACAATTCTATTAAAATGCTAAAATAATTTTGCTCATCCTTGAAATGCACTTAAACATTTTAAAAGGAGAGGAATGATCTGAGTACATTTTAGTTTACCTCTAGATGCGGTCAGAATCTAAAGTAGCAAGGAAATTAATTCATCACAGGTTGCTACTGGAAACAATCTGCCAGTCTTTAATTTCAATGTCAGGATGAGACACAGGGCATTGGTGGATTATAAAAACTAATTTCCCATTTATATTTTTAGTTCAGTCTTTTTTTGGTAGAATGTAACAAAATGTAATTTTGTCTTCCTACTTTTTTCAATCAAAGAATCTTAAATCTTTACTTAATGATTCACTGGTCTTACTGCAATTTGATGCATGAACACAAGAGCTGTTCTACGATTAAAAACAAACAATAAATGTGAAACTGTTCTTATTCTGTAACTTTAATAAAAAAAAATCACAATATGCAGACTACACAAATATGACGTGTTAAAAAAACTGTTAAAAAAAACTAAATTCATAGACGTATTTAAGAGTGAGTTTTGTAAATATGATGCTTTTAACTTAACTTGAAATTTCTATTGAATGATTACTTGAAAAAAATAATCCAAGACACAACTAATGCATTTTATGGTCTTCCTTTAAACACAAAGTAACTTGGGCATCTGAGACAGAAATGTCCTTTACACTTCATGTTTTACAGGGTCAGTGTTTGATTTCTCTCCGACTTTTTGATCCAATCCAATTAAGAGAGAACACTGAGGATAGAGCTGAAAGTTAAATGCATCACAATCCCTCAAGAGCCTATAAACACACCTCCTCAGATTGAGAGTTACACACACTCAGGTGATTCACTCTCTTAGAGAGGACATAGCAAAGACATCCATTGTTTTCTTCCTGAGGTTGATGACATTGTGTTTTGCTTAGCCTGCACCACTACTAAATAGCGCCATCGCTCTCACCCCATCCAGAGACAAAGCTTTGATAAACTCTCAGAGAGGGAATATTTTTCTTTGAGCTGCTTGCTGTTTCACTGTGATATGTTCTCTCTTTACTAGCACTAATCATTTACCCCTACAAAACTGTTTCCTCTTTATGTTTGCCATTTAACTGTCATACCACTAAGTCATATAGTGATGTTAAATGTGAAGAATAATTCATAGTTATGAGATTTTGCTTGCTTAACTGAGGGACAAAATGTGATGAGGAGATTCATAGTGTACTAATATTCTGATTTTCTCTTTAGAATATGTTTGAACTTTTTTTGCTCAAATTTAACTCAATACTTTTCCTTATTAGTTTTTACTGTGCTTTTTGAGTTATCTTGTTCAGTAGTGCAGTTTGTGGCTCCCCACTGAAGTGAAGCAATAGGAACCTGGTTAGTAACTGAATGAGAGACCTCAAGGGAAAATCAGGTTGCTGTGAGAAATGGTGCTAGTGAGGTGAGCAGGGGGAGCTCACCCTGTAATCCGTGTGGGTACTAGCACCCCGGTGAAGTTTTAAGCTCCTTTAAGCTGTAAAGGAGCTGAAAACATGACAATGATTGCCATTAAACAGGAACCAGAAGTATAAGTTATTTTATTTTAAGTCTAGGAATAAGACGTACATTTCAGTTATGAGTCCTCTTGCACACTGCTAAAAGAATTGCATTTTGCACATAACACATGCTACACAGTTAGTTAATAAAAGGATTGGGGTGTCTATTGCCCCTCTGGAAAGGATTTAGATATAAGATACCCACTGTGCCACCACTACACCCTATATATAACTCGACGCGTCATGAGTGATTACAGTAATGTTGTACCTACTTGATAAACCTTTTTCTTATAACATTTAGGTAACAAAAAGAAAGGGAATGTTCCGCTCATGCAGTCTGAGTAATGTATGGATGATACCATTAAACAAAAAAACAGGGAACTTACCCACCATTTCAAATACTACATCAATTTCAGGTTTTAGGAGCATTTTTTAAAGGTTTAGAATGTATCTCCTTCAGGGTACTTTTAGAAAACGTTGTAAAAGATTGTTAATATACCACCTCCTAGGTTTGCAAATAATTTTACATTTTTTTCTTCCACTGATCAATGAGTTAGTTTATGCTCCTAAAATGAGTGAAGCAGCAGTACAACTATCTTCATGCACCACTTGATTTACAGAACAATGCAAATTGTTTTTATTTTTTGCCAAATCTGAGCAATGTGTTTGCAAAAATCTCCTATTAAGCGCATGCTGAGAACTTGCATTAATCCTACTGCAAACTGTGAAATCTTCCCTCTTAGGGAAAGTTGGTAGGATATGCAGCTCAAGCTAGCATACACCACTGGTTGTGATATAATCAGGATGTTTCTGAGTTAAAGAAGCTGTGGTGGGAAATAAAGAGAGTTGGAGCACACAGGGGGGAAATCGTTGATATGGCAACATGCCCAATTCTGCTCGACCCAAATACATATCTAGCAAATTTACTGGAATGTGAACATTGCCTTACTTTTTTCTCCCTGGGTGTTCCTTATATAGTGTAAAAGTTTTCCTCTCTCACAGAGTACGATAGGAACACAAATTTGGTCCCTACAGTTGAACGCTTGTCATTTCATTGTGTGGATCATCTGTACCATATATTCACCCTTTCCCGTGCAAATACACTCTCTTTATTTGGAAAACCTTTCCAACTGCTCTCACATTTCTAATCAGCCAATCACATGGTAGCAAATCATTAAGGCATGTTGACATGGTCAAGATGATCAGAATCAGAATGGGGAAGAAAGGGGACTTAAGAGAGCATGGCTATTGGCAATCTGCGAATCTACGGGGATTTTCACACACAATTTGGAGATAATGGTCTGAAAAAGAGAAAATATCCAGTGAGCAGCAGTTCTGCGAGCATTAATGTCTTGTTGATGCCAGAGAACAGAGCAAAATTACCAGAAAACTTCGAACTGATGAAAAGGCAATAGTAACTCAAACACATATTACAACCGAGGTATGAAAAAGAACATCTTTGAACACGCAACATGTCAAACCTCTTGTTCCAAAACCATGTGGATAGAATACAGCAGTAGAACACATCACCAGGTGCCTCTCCTGTCAGCTAAGAACAAGAAACTGAGATTACAATTCGCACAGACCACCCAAATTGGAAAATAATAGATTGTAAAAATGTTGCTCCGTCTTACGAGTCTCAATTTCTGCTGCAATTTAGGGTCAGAAGTAGGCATTCTCCATATTAGAAATTAATCCTACCCTTTATCAACAATTTAGGCTGGTGGTGGTGGTATTATGGTGCGGAAGGTAATTTCTTGGCACACTTTGGGCTGATTAGTACCAATTGGGCACAGCCTACCTGAGGACCATATCCATCCCTTTATTAGTGTACCCATCTTTTGATGGCTACTTCCAGCAGGATAACACACAAAGTGTGAATCAACTCAGGCATGTTTTTTTAACATGACAATGAGTTCTCCATAGTAAAATGGACTACACTGTCATCAGATCTCAATCCAGTAGAGCACCTTTGTGATGTAGTGGAACTTGAGATTTGCATCATAGCTGTACAGCCGACAAATCTGCAGCAACTACATGAAACCATCACATCTCTGATGCATCCACACTCTCTGAGGAATCTTTCTAGTACATTGTTAAATCTTTGTCACAAAGGATTAAGGAAGTTTCTAGAGGCGAAAGGGGGTTCAACCCGGTACTAGCAAGGTCTACCTAATAAAATTTTTGTTTTTCGTAATAGTATTTTTTGAGCTTTTTGTTCAATTTAATTCATTTTTTTTCAGCTATGACCGAAACTTTCTTAGTGGGAAGATGATTATGAAAATATTTAAATATCATAAATCCTGTTATAAATTATGTAAAATTCACACTAAGTTTACTTATATTTATCACAATTTAAAATTTTAATAGCTCATCATTTGTTCTTGAGCTGTTCAAATCAACCTAAATTGTAATGTATTAATTTTTGATAACCCGGATCTGGCAGTCTCTTACACTTTTTAGTTTAAAATAGAAATGAATTAATCACTAATTGCAATGTTTAACCCAAGCATTTACATTTTTGTGCCAACATGAGCAAAGAAATGGCAAGAAGAAGACAAATCTTAGGACGGAGATAAAGAGGATTCAGTAGAGTAAGAGAGGAGATGATCAGTGGGAAATAAGGAAGGATGAGTGTGAGGAGAGGAATGAAAGAGAGGAGGACATTACCTGAGAAAAGCTATGAATCAACATCTTCGCTCAAAACAATCTAATCTCTCTCCATGACTCTCAGCCAATGCAATGAGCTGTGAATGTCATGTGATTAATCATTCAGGAGCTCCAGAAAAATTACAATGAGGCCACCAGAGAAACATTTCACCATCCTCCAAAGGCATTATATATATGCACAATAGCTTCAGATACAAATCTGTATCAATGGACAATCTTAAAGAAAGATCCACAAAGAAAAAAAACTAAAAGGAACAAAAAATGTAAAATTCGTAGAAATGAAAATGATTTCTTAATGGATTTATTTAAATGCAAACAGATTAAACCAGGCAGCGGTGAAGAGATGATGACCCTTAATGAGCTGGGTTCATGAAAATGAGCATCTTATATCTTATAAGATGCTCATTTCAAAAGAGCATCTTAGGGATCTTATAACATAGAAAAAAATGTCATGATCATGATATTCTGAAATTTCCATTGTAGATTTTCGGAAGATATTTCCTATAATTTGATTGGTTTACACATAAAAGTTACTTTGCAAAAGAGTTATCACTGCAATACTTAAAGTAATTTCTTACCTCTTAGTGTTGCTGCTTCAAAATGGCAATGATTTATAGGCTTCTAAATAATGTTTGCGTTACTTTTGGTAAACCAAATAGAGAATAAGATCACATGTAATCTTTTAAAATTACAACATTTAAAACAGATGTATTAAAAGCTAATAGGATTCAAACTCTCTCTCTCCCTCTCATTCATACTGTCTCTTTTGTAAACTACATTTATTACATGTCCAGTAACTTTATTTATTCATTAGTTACTTGTTACAGAACCATTGAGTGGTGTATTCACTACTGCATTTCTGATGAAAGTAACTGTAATACATTTATTTCACCATGATTACTTCCAACAATGTTTTACACAGACTACTAAGTCATGTTCTTGTTCAAACTCATGGAAAGTGTGATTTTCATCAGAGTTGCTTTTCAAATTCTCTTCCAGCACTCCGAGACCAAAACTAATGTCATTTTAGCATTCCGTTCCCTCCATCATGGTAACATTTACGGCAGTAATACATCCAGGCATCTCTATGGTCATGGAGCCATTTGGTCTCCAACAACCAAATGCAAGATTGAAAAAGCTCTCTCTGTTCCAAAAAGGATATCAGATTTTTTAATTCGTTGCGTGACTTGTTAGACGGCTTTGTTGGTCAAGGATTTTTCATCTTGTATTAAGGATAAAATAGTATTAATCTCTTGAATGATCCACTCTCCATATGCGTTTAAGCATCACAAAGTTTACCCCAAAAATTTTTATGTCAGACTTACTTAAAA
Source organism: Danionella dracula (assembly GCA_900490495.1). Taxonomy (NCBI): domain Eukaryota; kingdom Metazoa; phylum Chordata; class Actinopteri; order Cypriniformes; family Danionidae; genus Danionella; species Danionella dracula. The sequence goes on from UELW01000578.1 coordinate 243,291, forward strand.
AACCTGCTTCAAGGGAGTTTCAAGTAGGCTTCAGTAATATCTACTATATTATTTAGTTGAAAACACAATATAATATTAAAGTTATCAAAGTTATCTTTGAATAAATACAACAAATTACATTTTTTAATGATTACAAACATACAAGGTGTTAAGTAGTATTTCCACATTACAATTACATGCACTGAAACTTAACCCAATGACATCAACTGATTGTTCAACAATTGCTTAATAATTTACCTTTATTGTCTTGTGAGTTCAACTAAAGGATTTCTTTTAATGTTATTTGAAAAATCACATATCACAAGGCTTTTCAGGAAATCCAAATTATCCTGTACATGAGTGAACACATACCAGTCGAGTGAAACCAAACAAAACAGACGAACATAGTCAACACTGGTAACCCTAAATACCCATCATGCACCACACACTCTATAAATGAGAGCAGTCATTGAAAGATTTTCTTTAAAAATAGGGAATAACACCTGAAACAAAAGTAGATTTATTTTTATTGATAAAAAGTCAATCAAGAATGTTTTGTTATAGCCGTTTTATATAGCCGTTGCTTGAAAGCAGCTTTACCAACATCAAACCTTAATCTTACAATCACTTCAAATGTATGTCATGATTGCCATGTAAAATTTTTATATATTTGTAATCATTCAAGGCGTAATTTGTTGTATTTACTCAAAGATAGTAAGTCATTATAACTTAATATATTTCAACAAAAAATATATATACTTACTCTTTTATTGAGAGTAAGGGTGCGTTTAATAAAACGAAGTTCACTGTTTGAGTGTTGTTGAGGGTTGTAATGTTTAAAACATCAACCCATCTCTTTCTAAAAATCTCCTATCTGATGCTTTTTTTCATCTTGGAGACTCCGATCCCTCATGGCACAATTGTTTCCTCACTTACCTAATCACGGTTCTTGTTTATTCTCATCTGCATTCATCTCAGAGTCTGATGCCCTGACCTCTTTGTATACGTCTTTCGTTTTTTTCTCTTATTTCTGCACTGTGCTGACCTTGTGGTTGGTTTTGGCCTTTCTTTATCATACGTTTATAGATAAATAGTTAGTATTCTGAATGGTGCTGAGCTTGTGTTTGTGGATATAAGAGAACAGTTTATACCCTTAACCTTTGCATTCAGAGCACAGAGAGCTCTCCATTCAGCCATAAATCACCAATGAGCACTCATGGGCTTAAAGGGAAAGCTCACCAAAAATCTTTAATTCTTCTTCCTTGTGCTGCTCCATTTAGCTGAGTCTTTGTTTCTTCCTCAGCACAAAACTGAAGAGGTTTTTCAGATTTGACCGATTTACATACCTCCAATCAAGGCTGGTGTCAAAACTCCAGAACAGACTGTGCTTTACTTAAATAATAGCTCTATTAAGAACAATCAACCTTTGGAGGGTGTGAAAAATGTCTGCTTGAGTGGTGTGGAAAATATTAATGTTACAGTCATTTAGATGATTCTTTGTACATTTCTTAGAAAAAACTAATTTCTGGAGAAAAAAAATTTAATTCTGACCAAGCAGTGCATGATGTCATGAACCGTTCTGTCCTGCTGGGCCTGCTTAACACAAACGATTGACAGATGCATTGGCTGTCACCTTAAAAGGAGAATTCCATGCAAAAAAACAAATCAACAACTCTTAAGAATCAGGATGATTAGTGTAGAAGACCCAGCCAATCTAATCTCTGAATCTGCTTCACTTCACAGAGTACGCTGCATTCCATTTCCTTCCCTTGACCCTAACCCTTAGCGATTAGCCCTTCCACTTTCCTTTCACAAAGAGTGCTAAAGGGAAGGGCTGAAAATTATGTGACTTGAGACACAACAGCGAAGCCTTAAAAACCCCATTCAATTTAAAAGGCGTCTACATTAATGTTAATAGTCTAAAATCACACATTATTCATTTAAAATAGCTATTGTCTTTATTATTTTATACATATATTTTATTAGCTTATTCTGAACTGTATAAGCACTGATGACATGAAATCGAACAGAAAATCTCTAATTTTTCATATTTTATCATTTATAATAATATTGTGCAAAAATTTTTTGTGTAACGTTTCTTTTATTGACGTGCTATACTTGTGACACTAGCTATTGTAAAGTATATTGCTATTTCTCATAAGCACTTATGAGGTGAGAATTAACACAAAACGATCTTGTTTGAAATTTTAAAACTGTTGTAAATGACAGGAAACTGCTTACATTTCTTTCCTCCTTCTCTGTCATCAGTCTTCTTTGTTAAACAACTTTTTTACATTGCGTGGTTCATGATGGGAAATCCTTCTCAAGCCCTCTGTGTGTAAGTGCAGGTCCAACCACACTTCTGCTGAACATCCCTTCAGTAAAGCCCTCACCCTTAGTTCAAAGGAGAATTGGGACACCCCTTCCCCGGAACGCGTAAAATTGAGGGTTAAGGAAATGGATAAGGCCAAGAGAGAGAAATACAATGCAGTCTTAGGATCCTCATGGCTCAGAGATTCAGAAGAAATAGGATGCTGCTACAGTTCATGTGAGAACCTCTCACGCTAAAAAGACACCCCCCAAATACCTACATTTAAAAATATTGTAAAAAGGTCTAATTTGTATTTTGAACTGATCCATAAGACTGATATTACAATAAATATGTCATTATAGGTGCCCTTTAAAAAGGGCTATAGCATGAAATCATTTAAAGATGTGATAATTGTAGCACTTACAGGTGCTCGATTTTAAAGATAATCAAGCATTAGAAAAGCTTGTTGTTAACTGCTCTTAATCCCATCAGACATGAATTATTCTCTAGATCTCTAAGCATGCATGTTCTAAAGTCAAAACATATTATTAATCACAATTTCAAACTCTAGTTGTTATTTTTGGCGATGATTCTTGTGCATAACTGAAAAGGATATGTTCGATGTACACAAAATATTGAAACTTGAAATCAAAACTGTTCAAAATTCTTCATTTTAAGTTTGAAGAAACGGGCTCCCATTGATGGATTTTTTCTCCTGCAGTTCCCTGATATTTTTTTGCATTAAAACACATCCAGATCAGGAAAATTACTTAAAATTTTCAATTAAAAAACAAACAAACAAACAAACAAACAAACAAACAGATTACATAGTGTATATTGGAATTAATGCAGGGTCTGAAGGGGTTAAAACATCTGAAACATAGTTTCATGCTTTAATGACTGGGTTAATGAAAATTTATTGAGGATGATGACAGTAATGAGAAATTTCTAAGCTGCCATCACAAACTGAATTGACAAATTTGCAGCTGAGTTTTTATTTTATTTTATTTTTTATAATGGTTACAAAGTGCCTTTATTATAGTTGCTTGATTGCCTCAATGGAATGAAGAAGCCAATAAAACGAAAGCAAAAGGAAAAGAAGCAAAATTATAATCAAATCACTCTCTTCAGCTGCAATTAAATCAGATTTTTTTTCATCAAACAAGTAACCGCTTGAGTGTGACTGCAGGAATATGAGAATGAATATAAGGATTACAGGTGTAAAAGCTCGACATGCTTTGTTGAATACTGTTGGATAACAAGATAAATCCACTTGAATTGCTGGCTGTGTGAATGAAAGCGGAAGGGAGGGCGGTTTTTGTCTTAATTTGACTGTGGTTATTAAATTAGCATTACGTTTTCCACTGGTAGGGGGAGCTCTAGACTTTTGCTGGTTAATTCACCTGGCTCTTCAACACAGGGTTGCCAGATTGTTGGAGATTCTAAATTTCTACAGTAAAGTAAAGCTTTATCTTTGTTGGTTTCATTTACATTGGTATGTTTTATGAGTGCGTTATTAGTTATAATGCTCGTTACTTTTCACCTAACATATGAGCATTTAACGGTTGTTAAGCCATTGCTTTTATCTTTTCAGAGTAAAGAAAATGTACACGTACACCTGTTAAATGTTTTATAACACAATATCTAAGAAAATAAGAAATAACAAAAAAACTAAGAAAAAAATATAAATAAAAATCCAACTTCTACAAGATTAATATGTGTTTGGTTGTTCATAAATATATACTGATTTACATTTAAAGTGATGAGATCTTCAAATTTAAACCATTATTCACATATTTTCTTCATTGTAGCCCAGCATTGACCTCTGCACACCTAAATAACCTCCCACAGCATTTGTGACGTCAGTTTATTTATCTATTTGTCTATTTATGCATTTTTGGTATGGATTTTATTCAGGGAGTAGCCTCCATCAAGTTGAATGTATAATGAATGGCTGCTGGGCAATTATACCCAATTTCAAACATTTCAATTGGAAATTGAAGTAAGAAAAAAGCTCAAACCTTCAAAGGCGCAATATTTAAAATACACTCTTTGAAAATTTAGTTTTTTTTCGGAACCAAAACAAACTTATTGTGAACCAGTAGGAGACGTCAACCGTGGACCAGTAGGCTATTGATTTAAGGATTTTAAATGTCAAATTGGTTCAATAAATCGCACACATCGCCTATAAGATTAATTAACAGCGTCAGCTGGCTGTTTTATCTTCTAAATTCTAACAATGTAGTTACTGTTTTATAATATCACGTCACCAAATCAAGACGCTTCGTCTTCTTGGCTTACGCAAACACAATATCAAGTTAACGAAACACCGTTTTAACGTTTAAAACGATTACTTTCTCTACCCGCTCTCATTTTCACGAATATCTGGCAACCCTCAATCAAGCCGCATTTCTCCCGGTGTGCGTTTAGCTCGTTCTGTCACGCGCCTTGAACCTGCGCTTCATCAGCACGCTATTTGAGCAAGCGCTCTGCACACACCTGGATTAAACTGGTTCGCTATACCTCATTAGTATCGTCCAGACTCCGCTTGAACCTAACCTGCGACATGGGGACGCGTTGTGCCGAGGTGGCACGCGGACTGATGATGGGGGTCCAAACAAGGAGCCTTTTCATTCATTTCCTGTGAACGCTCGGATATCTGGACATAAAGGACCCCAGAGCTGTCACTTTTGGAGCCTATCTCGCATAACACAACGGGGTTGAAGCAGCCCTCGCCGGAGAAGGCACATTCTATTGAGCTATTCCCGCGAAAGGACGCTTTTCATCGCATAAAAGAGACTGATTGTGTCCGGAGACGAGCGCGCGCTTGAGTGGACTGTGCGCCAAACAGAGGGTCCATCGTCAGAGAAATTCGAGGTGAGCTCATATTATGCCTTTCTTAATCTTCTGCACTGCTCGATAAGAAGATGTGCTGTTTAGAAAATGCGCTGGCGTTTATTAATATGATTCTTTCTTCTCTGCGCGTGCTCTTAATTCCTTCTTTCCTGAGAGAAAGCAGCGCTCGTGTTTGAGTATTAGTATCATCCCCACGAGGTGCGGGTTAATATATAGAGTATAATTGTTGTGCGATGCAGTGTTTTCAACTTGATGGTTGAGACGCGCTTTGGAGTGATTGAAGTACTTCTACCGCAATGCTTTATTATCTAGACGTGCCTGCGGCTCTATTGCCCTCACATTTGCTTTAAGCGCTGAACTATATGGGTTCAGTCTGTGGGGTTTATTAAAGTGATTTTAGGATATGCATTACGCAATAAAATGTATATTAACTTATCGTGCAAAATAGAAACTAAATCGAAAGCTTCCTGCGCAAACTTGACGCAGTCGCAGAAGAAAATTTGTTTTTTTTGGTTGTGTAGATGGATTGCTTTCCTCCTAGTTATGCTTCATTTACCTAAATAATGGTTTCAGTTCTAACTTCTATAATAATTCCCATTTGCTTCATCCATAGACAAATATTTTTTAAGCTATTTGCAATGTTGCCTTCTTTGAAAAAACTTAAAACGTTTTTTAAATTGAATTAAAGAGAAATGCACAGTAAAAATCACAATGTTAAATTAACGCTGTGGGTGTAGACCTAAATAAGCACTGTCCAGTGTTAAATGTAACACAATAAGAGTTGAATTAACACACTAGGGAATGTTTGTCTAAGTATATGCTGACATTTTGCTGTTTATATTAAGTTTTTTCAGTTACAAAAAGTGGTAAATTAAATTAAAATATATATGTAAAATAATACATGATTTTAATACTTAATATCCTAAATTATTTTGGGTTATATTATAATGCATGATTAACCACACAGCATCTCTGGTAAATTTAGCCAGAGCTAAATGAACACCGACTTCACATGTTACATGTATGTGGAATGTTATAAATCCACACCGGCAGTGTTTATTTAACACTGTGATTTTTCTGTGTGTTTACTTAATGCTTTATAGCACTGAAATCTTTCAGAGAGTAAACAGAAAAGAAAAGTTTTACTTCTAGTTGATTAAATGTGTTTATTAGGGTATGTTATTTAAATAGATGAATAAGTAATGAATATAGAAGACGGTTAAATCGTATCATATACTTCTATCTGTTTCCACATCGTTCAAATAATGTTCAAGCCGATATTTAGTAGATTTGACACTATGGGGCAGCCTTTTAGAAATTCATTTTAGGCTTAAACTTTTAAAACAGCATTCAAATCAACCTTATGCGAAACTATATTTATGAAGTAACTGTTTTAGTGTATTGAGAATGCAAGTTTGGTTCTAGAAGGGCTTCTTTTGTCATTTTGGCTATTTTTATTATCGAGAAATTAAGTTTCTAAATATGATCCAATGTTCTCTAAATAACATGACTTTTGTTCATGTATTTCATTTTACAAGCAAATAAAAGGTTATTATTGTAGAAAAGGGCTCCTGTAATGCACTTTTAGCAGAATTTGATTTTGATCTTGTGGCTCTCATTATGTGCCAAATTGAGTTTTAGTTCAAAAGATCAAAATTCAGATTTTTATGATTGTGTTAAAAGAGTTGTTTTGTGTGACGTGTGATCAAAGTTTGTGTTGACTATCATGACAATTCGCTGTAACCTCACACCCTCTTCCAACTCCATGATGTACTGCCAACCGATCTTAATGGATCTTAATGTTAGCTTTAGCTGCAGGTGCTGTGTATAACATTGTAATTACATTACACTTTTTTTTTTCAATCAAATTATACCTCATAGGAAAAGAACACTTAGCTTTTGAAGTTGTTGTTGCATGATCAATCTTTAAACATGAGTTGACTTGCGATTCCATTAAATGGTGTTGCATTGTAAGTTATCCCTCGTGTGTTAATTCTTTAAATAAGAATAACTGCTTCTTAAGCCATTCAGCATGAGTGACTTATCTTGTCAATAATTTTTTTTTTGACTCATGAAACCTATAGCATTCACAGGTTCTGTAAATAAAAATGTGTGCATCTTCCGATAGAGTTGGTGATGATCCGCGGTGCTCTGACTGTTTTTTGGGCTGACCTGGCCGAGATTAGTTTGGTAAATTTGTTAAATGTCTTGCTTGTAAAAATGCAAATAATAATGTAAAAAATACAGAGCTTGAAATTCAAAATAATCATATTCTTGAGAGTCGTCTGCTTATTTCAAGTGAACAGAATTATTGCAGTAGCAAACTGAGACAATGGTAATGGAAGTCTGTCAATCAAAATATTTGTGTATGTTCAGCCCCAATGTAGACAAATACTGACACAGCAATTACACCGTCACATCATACAACACAGTCATGTAAAAGTTTAACACATGGAAAAGTTTTTTATTCAGCTAAAGTTTGTCTGATAACATTATTGGTCAGTGCTTACAAGTGCAATCCACATGTTTGTTACAGCAACCTAGAATTATTAAAATATGGTAAAGCAACATTTTCTTTGTTTCTTTAATCTACACTTACACTACACTAGTTTGTTTGATGTATTACCTTCTATTATATTTACACCTTGTTTTATATGCGTACAAGGCCGGAACTTCAACAAACCAATCAATATAGGACTACTCAGATTGTAGTTGATAAATGCTAGTTTTATTTATATTGATTGTTGTGTCATAGGATCTCATTGTGTTTAAATTTAGTTAATTTAAATATTGCTCTATTCAGACTTCAACGATTTATTTCATGTTATTTTTGGAAAAATATAGAACAGAAGAAATATTAGAAACAAAATGGCATTGTGAATTGCTATCACAATATTGATAATTTCAGAATATTTTTTTAAATTGTTCAGCTCTTGTCCGAACATCCTCCAAAAGTTGATTTAGCTTTTCTCTGGGGCTTTGTGCTCTGCTCATTCATTGATACATCTCTAATAAGGGGAGTCTAACATTAATTCATAATACACAAAAAAGATTCTACAGATAAAGCAGATCGTTTATGAGAAAGTTTTTGATGTAAGGAAGTTTTGGTCTAGTACATATTTAGAATAAATAGGATTTACATGCTTTGTCTGCTGTCGAATAATCAACTGTATAATACATTTGGAGGTCAAACCCTAACACAGATTCCAGGGAAAGAGTTCCTTCATCACAATGTAATAACTTCCTGAAGTTTGTCACAGTCATCTTATTTTCATTGGAAAACTATTTTTTTCTGATGGCAACTGCTTTAGTTGTCATGCTTAAGGGTGAGATCTTGATCTGGCATTTTCAGGACTCTCTGAAGACACATGAGGAGACTCTCTGAATGAGAGCCTCGACTGCCTTCCACTGCTTGACATTCAATAGAGAGGATGTGATCTGCACCGAACGCACACACCGCACCGAGCAAACCTGCACACTATCCGATTGAGAAAACAAAACATAAACTAAAAAAAGCTATATTTGTGTCAGCCACTGCAAGCCTTCTTTTACCTTAGAAACAGAGTTGCCAGGCAAGAAACAGACATGCTCTGGTTTTATATAGTGTACAATATAAAAGAAAATATCATGTGGTTAGTTGTGTATTGATGGGTTTTATGTGAATGACTGCTTTAATCGTTGTGGTATTTTTGCTAGTGTTTCTTTAAGTCTTGGCAGGTTAAGTTTTAGCTGCCATTTATTTGACACCTTTTTTGCATTTGAGAGTAAATATTTTGTTCTTGCATGTTCGAACGTTTTTGGTGCTTTAAGTTTATATTAGGTTGCACATCTTTCAAGGATAAACTATTCGATTTGCATCTAGATATACAGGTTACAATTCAATTCTAAAACAGTAACCTTTTGTTATTGACCGATTTGATTAAAATAGATTAGATTCAAAAGTGATTTCAATAATTGGAAGAATGATTTATATTAATCAGATGTTTTACAAAATAAGCCCATTCAGTGACAGTTTCCATTTCATATATTGTTCCTTTTTATTTGCAAACGACCACAATGTTACCACAGGCTTTTTGGCAAAACAAATTAAAACAGAATATAAAACAACCTCAGAGTGGCAGGACAAAACAACTGTCTGAACATTGACAAGTGTTTTATGAGAAAAAAGATTAATGTATAAAACAAACTAAATTGCTGCTGGTAAAGTAACCAGAGAACAGTAACTTACAGTTTTACTGTGCTGACAGTGTACCTCAATGATGCTCTACACAGTTTGCAAATAGCATGGCTCTTGTCGACCTTCTCTTCCTTCTTGTAAAATCCGAAAACAGTTCAAATGTTTGATTCCCATATGCGTTAAAAAATTTGAGGAATTATCACCATCATTCTTGGCGATGGTTTTCGCTAGCTTTGTTTTTCTTGTTCCCTCTGTTGTTATTTCAAAGTCCCTGGTAGTACATGATGCAAGTCCAGAGGCAAGTCTCGTGAAACACGATCAATGACTCCAGAACTTGTCCATCAGTAAATAAATGGCTAATTCTTATTGATTCAACAGACTGATCTCTCAAACGTTCAACCAGGATTCCGGGTTGCATAGGTTTATCATTTATAACTCTAGTTTATATCTTTAAAAAAGATTTCATTAACTCAAATGTCCTATCACTAAGTTTCATCCTGCTTTTCAACTTGAATTTAAAATGTGCAAATGTTGTTGAACTTCTTTCTAAATAAATAATTGATTTGCATGAATTTGTTTTAGACAAGAGTGTGAATTTGAATTGGATGTGACGATTATTGTGTTTTATTTCTAACAAAAAAAATTGAATTGAATTTATGTGATTTTGTGGAATACTGGCTGGCTGTTAATAAAGCTTCCTTTGCTTACATGCAGCGAGAGGAGGAATAGTTCCATCACACGAGACAACAGCTGTAGATGTGAGATGGAGGGTTTCAGGTACAGCAAAGTGTGCTTGTGGTTCTGTTGCCCTCACTTGCTTAAAGTCTGTGTATTTGTGTGTTTGTGTTGTGCAATTATAACCAATACTAGACGGAGTTGAATGAATGAATAGTTTATTGGTCTATATCAAAAATCTACCTAGTTTCAGAATAATCACACATGGATTCTTTAATTTTTTTGTTTGTTTGTGATGACCGTTCATCAATCACTAGCAGATGGTGGAACGGTAGTGATTGTTATGAACAGATGTTGTTGTCCTGTTGTTATTGCTAATTAATTATCTTTATCGTTGAAGCAAGCTAACTTTATTTTTTGTTTATATTTTGTTTTTGTAACATTATTTGTTATTTTGTTGTAAGATTAGTTTTGATAAGATTTTTAGCTGCGTGTAAAACTTTCATACTGCACTTTGAATAGGGGAGAAAGTTGCACCTCTGGGGTGTTGGAGCTCCCCCGAGATTCTCATTGACATCCAGCAAGGAGAGAAAAGTCATACGGATAGTTTTTTTTCTGAGGCTTTGCAGAAATAGCTGCAGGACTTGGAGAGAAACCAAGACACCTGGTTTTTAGATCACAAGTGTGGTTTGAGGCTTCTAGTGTGAACCGTACAGCATCCCTCTTGAATCCTCCCTCTTCGAAGCATCAGTACTAGAAGACTTTCCTCACTCACGACTCCAAAACACTAAGATTCAGATATTATTACTGTGGCAATGACCAAGTCATTGGAGATGTTAAGCTTCACTTTCATCTTCAAAGCTTAAAAGTCTGGCGAACTGTGATATGTCTGTCATTTTGGTACCTGCTATTGCTTTGATAATTCTAGTTTCACGCTCTGCTTGTAATGCTGAAATGTGCAACCAGAAAACCTTCAAACTGTACTAAATTACTGCAATATTACAACCATAATATTTGCTAATTAGGTATTAAAATCAAATATTATGTATGTGAGGTTGAATACAACAGTTTAAGGAACTGGTTGATTCTTATTGGCGGCCTGGAAAACCTGCTTGGCACATACTGTAGGTGACTCCATATATGTATGTAAGGGGGAGTTGGGAAAAGTAAAGTAAGGGTGAACCTTTTGTAGATGCAATGTTAGTTGGACTACTTCTGAATTAGTTAGGTTTATGTGGAAACATCCTCTTTAGTGATCTTTGAGTCGTGAGTGATGTTTAAGATTCAGTTTACAGTACCTATGACTAGTTTTTTTACTGCTGTATGACAATCATCGTTTTTTCTTAAGAAGCTTATCTGTAGTCTTGTTTTGCTTTCTTTTTTTCAAATCAGGTCATTTACTTTGTCTATGTTCAGGCTGCAGGCCAAATTAGTATAGGTCAATTAGTTTTTTCCCGAATCCGCCCCAGGTCGCTTTCATATGTAGTCTTCTGAATCTGGTACATATTTTTACGTTTCACATACGTTTCACGGCAGAGCTGAACACAGTCGCTAGAGGAAAACTGAAGTAATGCAACTAATAAATATTTCTTCTTTTTCTTCATCTGAATATGATTTAGTTGAATTGATGGCAGCTCCGATCAGAAAGGAACTGAAGCCACATGATCGCCTCAAATCGCATTTTCGCAATGTTTATTTTTATTTTTATTAAAAACATTTCCTGATCATGCACACCTTATAGTAAGCATGCATTCATTGTATTGCATTCATACACAGGACAGATACAAGTAGCATTGTCTCTAATGTGATCGAGCACATACAAAAATTGTATTTCATTAAAAAAAGGTCATTGTTCCTAATTTCTTATTTCCTTGTGTAAAACTTGTCATAATAGAATGTGAAACGTTTATTTTATAGATTAATTAAATGTGTCTTTGGTAAAATATCAAGTGCAGGTAACACTACACATAGCGATTGCATTGGCAGTCATCCAATCAGACCGCCTGCTCTCCCTTGGTAAAATATTTTTAGGATAATAAGATTGTGGTGTCATGGACAACTTTGGAAAAAGGCACAATGGACTTCACTCATTTTGTGTGTTTTTTTTAGTTGAAAAGACATGGATTTTAAACTATTGGACATGACAAGTTAAACAAATGAAGGCGGTTGTAGTTACCAACTTTGTGTGATCTACAGATCCCATGATTTAACTTCCATACATTGTACCGAGGGCTTCACTGTTGAGCCATTTCATGACTTCTACATTAAAACGCAGCTGCTAGGCTGTTGACCCAGACAAGAAAACATGACTACATCACTCCAATTTAAATACATTTCACTTACTCAGACTTGAGACCAAATTTGAAACTTCAGCTCTTCTTTTAAGGAGGCTGAACTGCAATGATGACCAACAATAAAACCTCTGAGACAAATGAGAATCTGTTGATGAAGGGCTTGAATAGTTGCACTGGTGGATGACACAAGCACAGCGTGATCATATAAACAGATCCATATTGTTCATCTGGCTGGAGGCTATTGTGATTCTTGTTTCAGGTCCGTTGTTGTTTAGTCTAGACTGTATTAATAGTTTGTTGTGTGTTTTCCTTGTGCTAAGCAACAGCTTTTACTCTCACTTTGTCTCACTCTTGCTTTATTCAGTTACATTGTTAACGCTCCATTGGCTTGACACAAGTATTGGCTAGAAAGCCTTTAAAGATTGGAATATCAGGGTTTTAACAATAAAATATAGGGTTTTACCCAAATTTTTTATTTGCTTAACCAGAAAATTGCAATTTTAAAGGAACAAACAAACAATGTTAATTTCCTTCCTCCTTCAAATTTTTTAATTTAATTAAGATTAATTAAGGACTTTAACATCTATAGGATGGGCCACTGTGTTGCATTTTCACCTCATTGGAAAAATCAAGTTAACTATGATTGCTTTTGTTTTGAAACAATTTTGTTTTAAAAAGTTTGTTTTTAACAATATAACAATACAGTACCCTTATACAGGCAAATTTTATACAGTATACCATGCTTTCCCTCATACTGGTCTTTGTAATGTAAAAGTTGACTGCTTTTGGAACTATGTTCAGTAAAGATGAAGAATAAAAGATGTTCAATGAAAGTAAAAAAAAATGTTTTTACTTTCACTCGTTTTATCGTAGGTGTCTGATGCTTAGTAGCACATAGAACTATATAGTGGGTTAAAGTTGTAAATTACTTTGATGGTAAAATTATAATTACAGACGAAAAATCTAAAAACACTTTGAAGGAACACAAATGGGAACCTGCTTGCAAAACAAAGTTTAAACACAGCTAATAGCACTGACAGTAGGTCTGTTAATACAATTGCTTACTTTTTTACCATTGTGTTTTATAAACAGATTTCTCATTTGTCAAACAGGTTTTAAAAATGTCTTAAGTTTTAAATTTTCTTTTTGGCACATGCATTAATTAGAGTTCCAAAGTTATTTTTGGCTCCTACAGTACTTTTCACTTAATTGGCAAAAAGCATTTGTAGTACCACACAACTTTTTGTTTGTTTTTTGTTCCATCAGTTAAATATGTCAAAAGATCAAGAACATTTTGGTTTCACACTTTATGACCCCTTTTAAGAACTCATTCCATGTAATTATTTTCACGGTGTGGATTTACAGTGCATGAAGAAGCACAATATGAGCCTGCAGCACTTTACTAAACCATAACCAGACTTTTCTCATTAAGTCTATTAGAAACAAAGCCTGGACGGACAACAAAATACTTGGGTTCACTTGAAACAGACCTTTTAAGAAAAATGCTCCTCGACGTCTGCCATTTATTCTTACACTCTTAATGAGATCGGTTCGCTCGATCAAATCTTGCATGCACAGAAGCACAGCAGGAGCCTGCAGCCCTTTACTAAAGCAAAAACAGAGGCTTCTTGAGACTTAATGTAATGTCTACTCAGCAACACCCAAGCTACAAAATAAGGTTATCATAAATTATTAGGTGCTCTCCAAAAATATTTTAGTGATAGAATGGAACAATATTTTTTCAAGCCTCATAACATTTTTAAATACAGTAGTTGCCCTCAGGTGGGCACCATTCAAGTTATGCTACTCCACAGGGAAACTTATTTGCCCAAATTAACAGTCATGTTCCTATGGATGCTTGAAAATCTTAAAACTGCTGGATTATTGTGGCTGGAAAATGCATGAAACAAGTGAATAAATATGTTAGGGAGGCCATGATTTAAACATGTTAAATGACATGTTTAAATTACATTACTTCTCTGTCTGTGACAGTTTATTTAATGGTGCCCACTCTTCATTTTTAAGAATTGAATCAAGATCTACAGTAAATAATTCCAAAAGTATGTCATTTGGATGTGAAAGTACTTTATGGTTTTATTAGTTATATTTTTTCTAGTAGCATTTAGGCTTTTGGATTCCAAAATGCCACATTGGTCAAAATTAGTTGGGATTGAATCACTCACAGTTAAGCTTTCTAGTGAAATTAAGTTATTATCGAGAGCAAGAAATCATTCACGGTGTGCAAAATAACCTTTTCTGTTATAAACTACTTAATCCCTGTATTGTGTTGAAGCACAAGGTTTTTGAGAAGCAGACCGCTCATTGTCCAGCTGAAGACTGACATTTATTCTCTGAATCTTAATAAGATCAGTTCACTCGCCCGGTGCGCATCTGTCTCATCTCACCTCACAGATAAACCCTTGCACTTCATTTTTTCACTAGCTTCCTACGCAGCTCCTCTGAGTCTTGATTGATTACAGATGGCCTTTGACCCCAAACGCTCTCAAATTAAATCAAGCAAACCCACAAATCAATATCTATTGGGTCACAGGGCTGAATTACAATGTGTGATCTGCCGTTACAGTGACCTATAGAGCCAGTTGATGTATCAAATATTCATGATGCCTTTGAGAGGAACAGCTTGGCGATGGAGAATTAAATAACATTATGAATAGAGCAGATCATGCTTAAGAGCATTTTTATTAGCAATGAATATCAGTAGTAAAATGAATTCGAGGTTCGGTGAATTGAAGGATGCTCAAGATGCCGTGATGACCAACTGAATAGCAATAGACACAAAATAAAATTGGAATTAATGACCATTTGTATCAATCTAAGTTTATATATATATATATATATATATATATATATATATAAAATCAAATGTCTCAACAATATACATTTTTGTCAGTTTACTTTAATAAAACATTATTTTACAAATATTCACCATATCTACACAGTTCATGCTGTTTAAAAAAACCCGCACTAAAATTTAACATATCTTATTTCTAATCTAACAGTTTAAGATGCAGCATGCAAAATTTTTCTAAACGTAAACACATAAATTCTAATACATAAAATGATATATCACTTCAAGTAAATAAACTTTATATTGTTGTCAAAATCAACATATCAACATATTTTAAAAGATATAGTGTTGCATTATTAGTTGCACAAATGAGTAAAACAGGAATGAGTTTGTTCAATTGTATATCAAACTCTCAACATAGACAAACTATACTTTTATATGTAATAATATATTATTATTACCTGCACTATTATACCCCTCCCCCCCAAAAAAGAGAGAAATACAATGTTTTATATATTACCAAATAATTATGTAAGTTCAATGTGGATTGTTAATTTACAAAAAAATCCTGTTATTTAACATTTATTTTCTAAAAAACATAAATATTGCAAAGATTGGAAAATTGTTAAGTATTTCACTGATAGTATATTTTTTTATATACAAAAGTAGCTGTAAAATAATGAAAGAATTGTATCATATTTTAATAGGAACAAAATGCATGTGATGCAACTTCAGTTTGGACAGGTCACAGAAACATCCCAGTCACAGATGCCAGACATGATTCAGCCTTTTGCGTGAGGTTTTCAGTGCCTGTGTGTGTTTGTGCAGGATTTAGCTTGAGCTGTCTAAACAGGTTTGCTATAGGGATCCATTTGGTACGTTAATGCATCAGTCCATGCCTCAGTTGTTACTTTTTTTTCTTTGTCTCCCTCTGTCTGATGTGATTTTTCTGCCGGATACTCTCTCGGCATGTGAAGTAAATTTGTGCATCTGTCTGCCCCTGAGGGAGTTGTTTTTTGCCGTAATGAGGAAGATTTATAACCAGGTGTTTTATTCTCAGCCGGGTTACACTGAGGCCTGTGCTTTGTTAAAGTAGAGAAGAAATCCACCGTTCTATTTCTTCCATTTGAAATAGCTTTTGGGCCTGATTGGTATGCTTCTTTAGAGGGATTTTGTACAAAATTTTCTTATTTTTTGTGGCAGACACGTGGGAAATGTGAAAATTTTTCATTATTTCTTTCATACAGTACTTCGTGATGCTGAGGAAATAGATTTGTTGTTTTGTCTGCACACAGAAAGCATATCTATTTCTTCAATATTTCCGTTCCCCTGGAGTCACTTTAATGATTAGTTTATCATCGTCTTCTTTGCCTTTTTTCTCTTATCTTCGTGAACTGGTAACTCATTACATCAACTACATTCTTTAGTGTTATCCTCCACTCTGCAGATCCACTGCTGGGTCACACAAGCTTTTTACTGAATAGCAACGAACTGTGTGACTTGTGGGATTTGTAGTTATCAGTCCCAGGACTGGTGTCAATTTAAGTCAATGGAAACAGCAACAGCTAATACTTAAGCCTTAAAGCTAAACAAGATAATATGCTCTTAAATTTTGAATTGTACTAAATCTGATTTTTAACTGGACAATCCAATTGAAAAGGAGAACAAAATGTAGTTTGAATTCTACAGTCATTAGAGCAAACAATACATGTGAGCTGATTTCAGCTTCCATGTTTAAACATTCAGTTTGAATTCAAGAACAAGAAATACATCTTATTTGCTTATTTTTATTGTTGTATATTTAATGTTTAAACAAATTAAAAGCAAACGGTGTCATTACACATCAATATCTTTTATAGCCTTCCCACAATCTTTATAACATTATATTCAAAATCTATATAGCATTATAATATAACATTAAAGCTGCAAGCAGCGATGGAAGGGGTCTCGCACGATGCATCGGCAGGAGCGAAAGCACCGCCTCCCGGCCTTTTTCGAGTTTTTTGACCTTCGAACAAATTTTGGTGGGCTTTCTAACATGTTCAATGGGTCAAAACAGCTAAAACGAAGATTTTGGTAGCATTTAAGGGGGCAGTAAGGAGGCGCTGTAGAGCCAATTTTTGGAGCGCAGTCACAGTGATGCATATGCTTTTGTTGAGCCTGTTAAGGCTAATCATACCAGGCTGTTTTTGTTGATAGTGGATTATCTTGAAAAGAGATACAGACCATAATATGTAAATTTTTTTCCACAATTTTGAAGGGTGAAATTTGCTGTGGCACCACCTCAAGACCATTTGACCTACTTCTTAGCTTTTGATAACTTTTTTTCCCTAACGTGTTATGAGTAACCACACCAATTTTTAGCTTGATCGAACATTTCGCCTAGGAGGAGTTCGTCAAAGTTTGAAACGAGGGAATACGCACACTTTTTTAGGTTTTTGCAGAATATTCGTCTTCCTGTAGATTTTGGAAACAGGGTTTATATTAGGAAAAGTTGCAACTTGGTCATTTACATATGTGTGCCAAGTTTCATTCGCCTACGACAATCTGTTTGCGCAATAGCTACAAAACCGCTTCAGGTGGCGCTATAGAGCGCCATCCTCAGGCCGCTTGACGTATTTCTTAGCTTTTGATAACTTTTTTTCTCTCATGTCTTACGAGTAACCACACCAGTTTTCAGCTGGATCGGACATTTCGCCTAGGAGGAGTTCGTCAAAGTATGAAGTCTATATTTTTGTACTCAAAACCTAAAATATCCGGTTTTCCGTTCGGTTTCGAAACTCGACCCAATTTACTTTTTTGTAGGTCTTATAGTCCTACATGTATGCGACAAGTTCTAAGTGTGTATGCAATACAGTGCCTGAAATAGAAGCGTAAAACTATCAAAAACACGCTTTTAATGCTCGCCACTAGGTGGCGCTATGACAGATGATGTTCGTTGTCATGCGCCTGTTCTCGGGCTTGGACTACGATGAGAATGAGACACGTTTGAGACGGATCGGATATTCTATGCCCGAGTTATAACAACTTCCTGTTTCAAATCGAAATTTTGACCTTGGCTGCGACCATGACCACATACTTGATGATAGCTGAAAAAAAGTTCTAATTTTAAGGTTCCGTATGCCGTATGATGATACTCAAGAAGTTTGGAGATGTTTAGATAAAATCTGTGGGAGGAGTTCGTCAAAGTGTGGAATGAGCAAAACGGCCATTTTTAGAGGTTTTTGCGAAATAACCGAATTCCAGTCGATTTTAGAAACAGGGATTACATTAGTAAAAGTTGCAGCTTGGTACTTTACACATGTGTACCAAATTTCATTCGCTTACGACAAACTGCTTGAGCAACAGCTTTAAAAAACAGCTAAAGCGATGTTTTTGGTCACATATAAGGGGGCACTGTACAGCCAATTTTTGGAGCGCAGTCACAGTGACGCATATCCTTTTGTTCAACCTGACAAGGTTAATCATGGCAGGCTGTTTTTGTTGATAGTGGATTACCTAGAACGGAGATAAAGTCCAAAATATGTAAATTGTTTTTGCACAATTTTGAAGGTTGAACTTTCCTGGGGCGCCACCACAAGACCATTTGACGTACTTCTTAGATTTTGATAACTTTTTTTCCCTAATGCGTTATGAGTAACCACACCAATTTTTAGCTTGATCGGACATTTCGCCTAGGAGGAGTTCGTCAAAGTTTTAAACGAGCGAAAATGCACACTTTTTGAAGTTTTTGTGGAATATTCGTCTTCCTGTCGATTTTGGAAACAGGGTTTATATTAGTAAAAGTTGCAGCTTGGTCATTTACATTTGTGTACCAAGTTTCATTAGCCTACGACAAACTGGTTGCGCAACAGCTACAAAACCGCTTAGGGTGGCGCTATAGAGCGCCACCCAAAGGCCGTTTGACGTACTTCTTAGCTTTTGATAACTTTTTTCCCCTAATGCCTTACGACTAACTACACCAATTTTCAGCTGGATCGGACATTTCGCCTAGGAGGAGTTCGTCAAAGTATGAAGTCTGCGTTTTTTACATAAATCCTAAAATATCCGGTTTTCCGTTCGGTTTTGAAACTCGACCCAATGAACTTTTTTGTAGGTCTTAAGGTCCTACACGCATGTGACAAGTTCTAAGAGTGTATGCAATACACTGCCTGAAATAGAAGGTTAAAACTATGAAAAACAGACTTTCAATGCTCGGCACTAGGTGGCGCTATAACGGATTATGTCCGTTGTTGTATGCCTGTTCTCGGGCTTGGACTACGATGAGAATGAAACAAGTTTGAGCCGGATCGGATATTCTATGCCCGAGTTATAACAACTTCCTGTTTCGAGTCGAAATTTGGACATTGGCCCGCCGCCACGACCACATACTTTATGATAGTCGAACAAGCTTCTCAATATCAATTGCCGTATGCCTTATGATGATACCCAAGAAGTTTGGAGATGTTTGGATAAAATCTGTTGGAGAAGGTCGTCAAAAAGTAGAACGAGCAAAAACGCCCGTTTTTAGAGGTTTTTGCGAAATAACCGACTTCCTGTCGATTTTGGAAACAGGTTTTATATTAGCAAAAGTTGCAGCTTGGTACTTTACACATCTCTACCAAATTTCATCCGCCTACGACAAACTGATTGCGCAACAGCTGCACAAACGCGTTAGGTGGCGCTATAGAGCCATTTTTTACTATTCATTTTTCGAAACACAATCAAACGTAAATTTTCACCAGGTCTGAGATGTGTGCAAAAATCTGGGACTTTTCATTAATGTTCAGGTACCCAAAAGTCCCCGGAAAGACGGAAAAGAATAATAATAATAATAATTAAAGCTGCAAGCAGCGATGGAAGGGGTCTCGCACGATGCATCCGCCGGAGCGAAAGCACCGCCTCCCGGCCTTTTTCGAGTTTTTTGACCTTCGAACAAATTTTGGTGGGCTTTCTAACATGTTCATTGGGTCAAAACTGCTAAAACGAAGATTTTGGTAGCATTTAAGGGGGCAGTAAGGAGGCGCTGTAGAGCCAATTTTTGGAGCGCAGTCACAGTGATGCATATGCTTTTGTTGAGCCTGTTAAGGCTAATCATACCAGGCTGTTTTTGTTGATAGTGGATTATCTTGAAAAGAGATACAGACCATAATATGTAATTTTTTTCCACAATTTTGAAGGGTGAACTTTGCTGTGGCACCACCTTAAGACCATTTGACGTACTTCTTAGCTTTTGATAACTTTTTTTCCCTAATGTGTTATGAGTAACCACATCAATTTTCAGCTTGATTAGACATTTCGCCTAGGAGGAGTTCGTCAAAGTTTAAAACGAGCGAAAACGCACACTTTTTGAGGTTTTTGCAAAATATCTGTCTTCCCGTCAATTTTGGAAAATGGGTTTTTATTAGTAAAAGTTGCAGCTTGGTCATTTACATATGTGTACCAAATTTCATTCGCCTACGATAACCTGGTTCCGCAAAAGCTACAAAACCGCTTAAGGTGGCGCTATAAAGCGCCATCCAAAGGCCGTTTGACGAACTGCTGCGTTTTTGATAACTTTTCATCCCAAATGCCTTACGACAAACCACACCAATTATCAGCTGGATCGGACATTTCACCTAGGAGGAGTTCGTCAAAGTATGAAGTCTGTGTTTTTTACATAAAACCTAAAATATCCGGTTTTCCGTCCAGTTTCAAAACTCGACCCAATTTACTTTTTTGTAGGTCTTAAGGTCCTACACGCATGCGACAAGTTTTAAGTGTGTATGCAATACACTGCCTGAAATAGAACGGTAAAACTATAAAAACAGGCTTTCAATGCTCGCCACTAGGTGGCGCTATGACGGATTATGTTCGTTTTTGTACGCCTGTTCTCGGGCTTGGACTACGATGAGAATGAAACAAGTTTGAGACGGATCGGAAATTCTATACCCGAGTTATAACAACTTTCTGTTTCAAATCGAAATTTTGACCTTGGCTGCGACCATGACCACATACTTTATGATAGCTGAAAAAAGTTCTAATTTTAAGGTTCCGTATGCCTTATGATGATACTCAAGAAGTTTGGAGATGTTTAGATAAAATCTGTGGGAGGAGTTTGTCAAAGTGTGGAACGAGCAAAAACGCCCATTTTTAGAGGTTTTTGCGAAATAACTCAATTCCGGTTGATTTTAGAAAAAGGGATTATATTAGTAAAAGTTGCAGCTTGGTACTTTACACATGTGTACCAAATTTCATTCGCTTACGACAAACTGCTTGAGCAACAGCTTTAAAAAAAAGCTAAAGCGATGTTTTTGGTCACATATAAGGGGGCGCTGTACAGCCAATTTTTGGAGCAAAGTCACAGTGATGCATATCCTTTTGTTCAACCTGACAAGGTTAATCATGGCAGGCTGTTTTTGTTGATAGTGGATAACCTAGAACGGAGATAAAGTCCAAAATATGTAAATTGTTTTTGCACAATTTTGAAGGTTGAACTTTGCTGTGGCGCCACCCAAAGACCATTGGACGTACTTCTTAGCTTTTGATAACTTTTTTTCCCTAATGCGTTATGAGTAACAACACCAATTTTCAGCTTCATCGGACATTTCGCCTAGGAGGAGTTCGTCAAAGTTTGAAACGAGCGAAAATGCACACTTTTTTAGGTTTTTGCGAAATATTCGTCTTCCTGTAGATTTTGGAAACAGGATTTTTATTAGTAAAAGTTGCAGCTTGGTCATTTACATATGTGTACCAAATTTCATTCGACTACGATAACCTGGTTGCGCAACAGCTACAAAACCACTTCAGGTGGCGCTATAGAGCGCCACCCAAAGGCCGTTTGACGAACTGCTGCGTTTTTGATAACTTTTCATCCCAAATGCCTTACGACTAACTACACCAATTATCAGCTGGATTGGACATTTCGCCTAGGAGGAGTTCGTCAAAGTATGAAGTCTGTGTTTTTTACATAAAACCTAAAATATCCGGTTTTTCCGTCCAGTTTCAAAACTCGACCCAATTTACTTTTTTGTAGGTCTTAAGGTCTTACACGCATGCGACAAGTTTTAAGTGTGCATGCAATACACTGGCTGAAATAGAAGGGTAAAACTATGAAAAACAGACTTTTAATGCTCGCCACTAGGTGGCGCTATGGCGGATGTCATTCGTTGTCGTACGCCTGTTCTCAGGCTTGGACTACGATGAGAATGAAACAAGTTTGAGCCGGATCGGATATTCTATGCCCGAGATATAACAACTTCCTGTTTCGAGTCGAAATTTGGACATTGGCCCGCCGCCACGACCACATACTTTATGATATTCGAACAAGCTTCTCAATATCAATTGCCGTATGCCTTATGATGATACTCAAGAAGTTTGGAGATGTTTGGATAAAGTCTGTCAGAGTAGTTTGTCAAAAAGTAGAATGAGCAAAAACGCCCTTTTTTAGAGGTTTTTGCGAAATAACTGACTTCCTGTCTATTTTGGAAATACACTTTCAATTAGTAAAAGTTACACCTTGGTACTTTACACATGTGTACCAAATTTCATCCGCCTACGACAAACTGGATGCTCAAAAGCTGTAAAAACGCGTTAGGTGGCGCTATAGAGCCATTTTTTTGAAATCAGTTTTTGGACCAAAATTTTACGAAATTTTTCACCGGGTCTGATGCGTGTGCAAAAATCTGTGACTTTTCATATATGTTCAGGTACCGAAAAGTGCCCGCAATGATTCCCGGAATAATAATAATAATAATAAAAAAAAAAAAAAAAAAAAAAAAAAAAAAAAAACACTCGAGGAAAAACAATAGGGTTCTTGCACCTTCGGTGCTCGACCCCTAATAATAATAATAATAATAATAAAAAAAAAAAAAAAAATAAGAATTTTTCGAAAAACAATAGGGTTCTTGCACCTTCGGTGCTCGACCCCTAATTATATTATACTGGTTATAAAGACCTTACATAGTAGCGCACCAAACAGTGAAACTCTAATAAATAAGCATTACTAAGCATTACAATCTTCTCAAGTTTCATAGGAAAATTTGCAAAAATACCGTCATTGCTTAACAAATCCATTTTGTGCACTTAATGTGTGTATTTTACCACCGTTATATTGCTCAATTTCTTCTGTTCAATATTAAATGCGACTCTCTATAAAAATTAATGACTGAAACTGTTTGAGCGAAAAAAGCCTGCTGTTGCTCAGTACTCATTAACTCTGTATACATTTGTCTTTAACTACTTTTTAATTTTTAGTAAGTAGATATTTAGATGGGCAACTTTACTTGTACTTTTTCATTAAGCTCATTTTCTCTTATGTAATGGTACTATTACTTAAGTACAATGTTGTTTACTCTTTCCACCCTAGTTTTTGACCTTTTAAATTTAGTTAACATCTCATGATGGAGGCATTTCATAAAGACATAATCAATAATTACAACATCACGCTGGAGCACAATGAACGATCAATTCCTGATGAGTCCACACCACTTTGTTTTTCCAGTTTTACAGCCTCTGGTTGGTATTTTAACTCAAAACATACAGTTTAGGTCCATCAAGTTAGATTTTTGGTAATGCTCCAAGTGCCAACATACTGCTTTCTTTGAAATGCGTAAAGAAAGCACACCTAACAAGGCAAAGTGGTCTCCTGTTCCTCAGTTTTCCACCTTGAGATGTTTTTGTGTGAGGTCCCATTTATGAAGTCCAAATGAGGTCAGAGCTATTTTGCAATTGAGTGAAGTTGTTGTAAAGATGGCTGCTCAGGTTATGACCGCTTGTATTAAATTGACTAGATGACCATGACTTCCTCACTCTACTGTTGTGAGAAAATGTGCACGTTATTTTATTTTCACTGCACAAGGACCTTGAAAAAGCCAAACAGATGCTAGAGGCTGGAAATCCCTCTCATTGCTCTTCCTGACAGATACGGTTGAAGGAAAAGGGTCTTTATCTGCCTGAAATAATGGCTCTGCATTGCAGCCATGCATCTGAAAGGACAGAGGGGCTTCTGTGAATCATACGGGAGGGCATTTGGGCTGGTTTTGGGAAGAGCTTGATAAGATGGAGAGTAGTCTGAATACAGATCAAGGTCAGTGTAGTTTTTGAGACTCCCTTTCACTCTGGTGGATGATAGAGACATTTATCTGAGAGATTTATATAAACTGGAGGCTTTGGGGATTTAGTGTGAAGTTTTTGGTGGTTTATTTGATTGCCTCCTTTTTTGGCCAAGACTGTAATGAGTTTAAAATGATTGTCAATTGAAAAAGCTGAATTATTTATTTAAGTTTAGTTAAACTAGCGTTGCTGTCAATATTACACAATTATTCTTTAAGTTAAATCTTTTTTTTTTTTTACAACAAAAGTCTACAATTGTCTGAGCATGATTCATTCACTCCACATTTACACACTGGTGGTGATAAGCTACCTTGGTAGGCCTCAGCTTCCCTGGAGCAGTCTGACAAGACGTTGTGGCCATTCCGTGCCTACGGCCTCCTACCCACCACCAAACACACCCCACTAGTCTCAAACATCTATACAGGGAAATGAGGGTGAAGTGGCTTGCCTAGGGCCACAACAACAGAATGGACCTGACGAGGATCGATCCGCCAACCTTCCGCAAACCGGTTACAGGACAACCAACTCCAACTCTACGCCACCTTTCTGATAAAATCGAGCAGCTAAATAATAATGACATAAATATGGCATACTCTCCAGGCAGTATGCTGATCTTTTTTTGTGTGTTTTAGTCATCACCATCGTATTTAGCTATTAATATTTTGGTTATTTTATTTTTCCTTTTAAATGTACTGTAAAATAGTTATCTTCTATCTGGCAAGCAAAATGTGCTATACAGAAAAAATGCACTTTCTCTGAACTTGTAAAAGTGTTTGTATTTCTTTGTTTTGCTGTGTTGGTGCAAATACAAAAACATAATGATGAATGTAATGTGTAATACATGCATGCATACATACATACATACATACATATACATGGATACATACATACATACATACATACGTACATACATACATACCACAACTACAATTCTATAGATTTTCATACATAAAAAAATAAGTCAGTAAAATCACAGACAACAGACATTGTTTTTTAACGTTCAAAAACAAATTATAGACCGCACACCACACTTGAGTTTTGTTATTGAAATCTAATTTCATGTTCATAGAATGATCTCAATAACACATTTCATAGCAGTTGAAATGTGTTCTTATCACATATGAAAAAACATAAATATTTTATGTTGTTAAGAGAATTGGAAAAGTGAGATTTAATGAGTTTGTCAAAGAAGGACATTACAACACTTTTAACAATTTAGCATATTTGTAAGCTTTCTTTACATAATTTCCAGGATGTGTATTTCCTGGTGATGGGCTGCCCCTGTCTATAAGCCGCAATCATCCATGTTATAACATGGAATATTCAGTGAGATTTGGTACACAAAATTATGATTATTTTTCACCTATTTTCACCATACGTTTGACCTAAGTTTTGCGGACTCAATGATAAATGTCCTACATATATTATGTTGAGAAAACCTCTCCAAAAGAGTATTTCCCCTCCTCAATAACGTCTGTTTATTAACAATCCTTTCATACACCTTTCATACAACAGAGATTACACCTACAACTTCAGAGATTGACCTTCTTTATCATAGTTCTCTCCTGCCTGGTGTGCATGATGTGTCTTGTTGTGTCTAAGCAAGCTCCTGATTGGTTGATCAAGCATTTGGTTGTGTTTTCCTCGGTGCATTACAAGACAACCTGTCACTCTTGCTCTTCATGAGAGAGTTCCCCTAGACATTGAAAGTCATAAAAAACTCAAATCATATAAACAGCAGGGTTCAAAGAATGAAAAATAGAGGCTGACAAACTAGAAAACATGTTCTAAATGTTAAATGTCTTATTTTCTCTCGGCTAGAGTTGAAAAGATTGAAGATTGGACAACTATTGCATTCGGTGTGTTTTAATAAAGCTATTGATTAGCAGCTGGCTTTTCTATTCACTCATTCTTTTTAATGAACTTAATCAATCTTGTCAAAAAACAGTAGAGCAATTACTGCAGGGGGCGTCAACAAAAACACCTGCCTTACATGCTTTGTGTGTGTGCGTGTGTGTGTGTGAGAGAGAGATGGAGAAAGGTTTTGGTGGTTAAGGGAATTGGTGTTTGTGTTGTTGCATGCGTGTTGATGCATCTGTCAAAGGGTACTTTCAGATCTTTATTTTTCTATCCAAATCTGTTATTTTTTTATTGTGTTAAGTGTCTAAGATTATCTGCCAGCCATAAAATCTATGAAGCTTTCAAAGGAGTGTGTCGGACTATGTGGAGATCTTTATTTCATGCGTGCTTCAGGATTTAAGGAACTAGAACGAGTAGTTCAGATGCCTTTCATTTGACTTGAAGAGAAGAATACTTGCTGCTAAAGAGCAGAAGAGAAAAGAGTGAGTGACACTTTGAGCCTTTAAGAGCTTAGGACAAAAGAGGAGCGTCAGTGAGTCACTGGAATGCATGGAAGCTTGTGTAGCAGCGTGTGCTTATTCCTAAACAACTTTGAATGCTGTTGTCACACCACCGCTCCACCAAACAACAGAACTCAGTCATAGTATGTTAGTGTTGGCCTTTAACTGATGGTTCCAGAGGGAGTGCGTCTACTTTGTGTGCACCGCAACAGAAACCAGATTGACTAAGAGAAGGATAAATGAAAGGATTAAATGTGCAGAAACCAGTCATTGAGTTACAGGAATGTTGGCATTCTCCTTTTTGGCCTAAATAGGACTTTAGATGTTTAGCCACTCCTTTTCATTAAAAATGGCACAAACATCTTCTCCCTCTAAGATGTTGATGTGGAGAGATGAAGGGGAAATTTTTTTTATTCTAAGACTGAACCATTTAAGTCCTCTGCCACCATAAACAAAGATATCGCAATAGTTAAGGATGGAAAACTGATGCATTTATATTCAAACGTTTTCAGTTGAGAACATTTTAGTTTGCCACACCTGTTACCTGCATTTGTCTTTGGATTCCTAACACACTCTGACACTCCATTCCCCTGCTTTTAGAAACAAGGTTCGAAGCATTTGAGTCACATGGGTACTTAAGCATTGAAGCAACAGAGAAAATCAATAGAGTTATATTAAGAGAATGAAAAAAAGCCACCATGGGATGAATTATTGAGAGAGTTTTCATTTTTAGTTGCATCGTCCCATCAAGCTTTGTGAGTGTGGCTCTTTTATTGAGGGGTTTATCCTCTTTCTCTCCTCTCTGTGGGGTTTGCGGCTGTGTTCTTCATTGATTTCCATGAGGTCGATGCTGTGATTCAAGAATTAAGGAAGGAAGCGTGAGTCTCAGCGGGGTCTCTGAGGAAGTGCCTGAAGGATCAGAATTAAACCCCGAAGCTTCGCCGAGGTGCATTTGAACATGATCCATCACCAGTTCGATGCTAACAATGATCTCTCCTTCAGACACAGTATAGATTTCACTTGATGATGTCATGGGCTAATTAGAATATTGCTGGTGTCATCATGTTGCTGATGAAAGGAAGCAGTTGTTGACATTTTTATGTGCAGGAAAATTGACCTAGAAGTCAAATTATACAAAAGATTAAGTAGCAAATTCAAGGAAGGGCTTGGGCTTGGATTTATGGTTTTAGATGGTGAATCAAATGAATCAACTCTCAAGAGTGAGAAGAGCCAATGTGATTTGAGGCAACAAGTCAACATAGAGGAATGCTAAAGACATTAATCATTTGAATATTTACCCTACTTTTGAGCTAGGTAGCAAAAGCCTGACACTTGATTACTTCAAAGTAAACTGATATTATTAAGGGACTATATTCTGTTTCAGTTGAACAGTCTCAAAGATTTAATAGCACAAACCGTTGATGATTCTGTTACTTTTTTGGACTGCAATAATACCTGCCGCTATCCGAATCTAGCTATGCTAAAAGGTCTTATGGTAATTTCTGGAGAGCAGCTGAAAAGATTCCAAAACGATAATACAGTACTCTTATTAACTGTAGGGGCGGTTCAAAATGAGCCAATGTTTAAAACAAATGGAGTGTGCCTCTAATGACTTCTAAACCCCACTGTTATAGTCATTATTTCACATTAATGAATCTCTGAACTAAAGTTGTGTCATTTCAGCAAAATCAGGAGATTTTTGTTTTTGCATTTTCAATAAGTTGAGAACAGGATTCAGGAGAATTCATTCCATTTCAGTCTCTGAGACTTGTTTATATTTTGACAAATCAGAGTTGAGAGATGATGAGATGAAGATACTATTATAGTTTGAGACTTTTGCTTCGTCTCAATCTGAACACTATACACTTCACCCTTAAAGTAGATACTCATTTTCAGAAGAAAATGTAGATCTTTTTAGTCTGTGAGACGAGAGTGTGCATGAACTGGGATGCACTAAACATCACGTGATGGAAGTAATTGTTCTATGTCATGACACACAGTGTGGGCTAGAACTTAAATACTCCTCTTCCATTCCTTGACTAAAAATAATCTAATAATAAATACAACACTCTTTAATATGATATTTTTTATTTATTTGCTTCTTCTTTACAAATGAGTTGCTCGTTTGTTTGGATCCCAGAGAAAACTCTTTCCACCCGAACGCAGTGGATTGTGGTGGAAATTGGAAAAAGTACACATCCGGGCACCGCTCAGACACTTTTTCATGCACACCACGGTTTGGGACACCCTAATTCTCATTTAGCATCCCTAAACATGTGGATAGTGTGTGGATTGGCAAACAGCATTTGTTGTGGACAAGCCGTTGTTAAGAATGGATTTTTTAAAAGACTCTATTTAGATCTCATTCTATTTTGTTGAAGCGAAGTGTGGCTGTTACTTAGGCTTGAAACAAGAGATGAGAGTATGAGAACTGTCCTTACACTTTAATCTATTGCGGAACAGAGAGCTGTTGTTCTAATTCATTAATGGAATACGTATTAATGGAAGATTTTACCCAAAGTATTTTTGTAATTAAAACAATTAATTAACTTCACTGAAAGTTAGAGCAAAAATCCCCTAGTGATCCCGTCTGGCAGTTATATTCCACTCATCCGCTATGGTAAATCCCTCCAGTCTGTTTTCATCCAATCACGTTTCCCATTTGATCCCGTCATTCGTCCAACGAGGCAGAGATTGATTGTTGAAGCTTTAAAGCGTGACTCGTGTGTCTCACTCACCTTGAGCTTAATCGAGTCAGAGGCAGAGAAAATAATGCTGACGATGATAGTAAAGCCTTATAGAAAAGCATGAAAAAAGGTCACATCAAAAACTTTTTAATGACCTACTTATTCAATATAAAAGCAGCTATGACTAATATGGAGCATCGTCTTGTATTTACAATATATTAAATTAAGCCTATGTTAAGATGATTAAAAATAGAAAATAAATTATTTCAGATTAAAATATCTAACCTCAGAGGCAACAATGTAAAATTAACCACCATTTAGTTTTATTTCTGCTTTTGGATATATTTTATTTAACTTTTAGTTTTGATCTTTTCTGATTTGAGAGCACAAGGCACAGTTTCATTTGTCATGGCGAGCTCACTTGTCAGATTTAACACTGTTAAACTCCCAGTGTTCCCCAAAGAGAGGCTCCAAATAAACACATCACTCACAGCAGCACAAGCCTGCCTGTGTATGTTTGTGTGTGTGTTGTGGTGGGGGGGGCTCAGTTACTCGTCCTGAACACAACCACACCGGTCATGTCGGTGTCTAGGTGCATGTCATTTGAAATATAATTTAGCTCTCTTAATATAACATTTTATTAATGTTTTAAAAAAAAAAGAAGTCTTAATAAAACCATATGAATGATTTTTATATGAAGAGTTATTAACAAGTTTAAATGTATTTTGAAATGTTTTTTGCATTTATTCTTTCAAGTAATATAGTTATGTATGTAGCATATTGTTTTACAGCTCAGCTTAATGTTAATTTTCCAAACTAATTTTACAGACATCTGGCTCAACCTAAGATCATGTGAAATGAAATTTCTGAATTAATTACTCTGAAAACGAATAGTTTGGTTTTGAATAAAACGTTACCAATATTTATGCTTTTGGGCTCATGACCATGCCATCATTGTGGCTTTTTTAAAAGGGGCAATTTTTTGCAAACTGAAAAGTTATGAAATCTAACATTTATTTCATTTTTTTTGTGTTATTTCCTCACTAATTCATACCTGAGGTTGTATTGAGTCATTCTAGCTCAAAGCAGCTCAAAGAAATTGTCTACCTCATGGGTATTCATACCCGTCTATTGACCAATCAAATTAACTAAAAAATGGGCTAATCTCTAAACAGAACCAACACACAGTCAGAGAGCTGAGCGTGACCCGGAAGTGAACAAAAAGCAGACCCATGCTGCAGACAAGAACAATTCAGATGCAGAGAAAGGAAGTTGTGGTGTTCTGGGATTTTCCTCTCCTGCATGCTAATCTCTGTGAGAGGCCATCCATACATCTCCTTGAAATAAAAAAATCCTAGCATGGTGTAACTGGAATCGACAACTGAGATTGTCAATGTTTGAGAGAGGAGTTGTGTTTCCCAGGTGGTTAAATGGTGCTGGTGTAGATGGGGCATAGTACCGAGTGTACCAGTGGATCCTGCTCCTTCAAAGTGGAAGCTATTGGTGACATTTTAAAATGCCCCAATTGTGATTTTGATAAGTTCATTATTTGGACTTCGGGGTCACAAACAACAGTTTGACAGGCATCTAAAATCAAATAACTTTTAATATGCATTTAAGGGTAACTTATTTCTCAGTGACTCCAATATGATTTGCTTTTTGACTCCTTCATACTAAGCTGCTTTGCATGACACATTCGGAGCTGTTTGCGTTAGGTTTGGGTGCTGTTTAAAACTCTAACTGGGTGTTCATCAAACTTATGTTACACACTACATAAAATATAATTTTCAAACATAAATAATAGGGGCTCTATAATTACCTAATAGAAACGTCCTGAAAGAGCCTTTCTGGCCTCTGTTTCATTGGTAGACTCTAATTTCTTGTCAGAGGGTTGTACATACAGTATAAGTGATTACAACAAATGTTTGTGTATTTTTAATATAGTAAACTTATTGTGTTAATAGAGATTTAAAAGCAGTGCTCTGTGCAGAAGTGTTGGTAGTTTATGCTTGGAAAGGTGTAAACAATGAAAATATGAGTTTTTCTGAAAAATATTGCATTTTAAAAGTTCTTTAAGTCTTGAGGGGTCCATGAGTTTTTATAAATCCTTCGAAAAAAGGCATAATAGAGCGCCTAGTAAGGTGCAGAGTAGAATGAAATTCTAAAGGGGATAAAAGCTGATTTAGAGGTTAAGACTGCTTTATGAAACCCAAACATGCGCATGCACTCAGAAATTGGTTGAGATAGAGCTCTTTTTATCCATCATTTGTCCTTCCTTCATTTGGACGACTTCTCCCTGCAGGCTGCTGCATTATTGCTGCTGACGTAGGTCCCATATGGATCTTATAATACAGAATAATTGTGTACTGCCAGGGTAACAAAATACGCCCTCCTTGACTAACACAGTAAAAAAAAAGAAGAATATCCATGCTGTTAATCTGACCTGAGGATGTCTTTAAAGGATTTTGTTGCTTGCTTTTTTAATCTTCTCTTTTCATGGTTTGATTTAGGATTTTAGGTGAAAGCATTTATATTGTATTTAAAATAATAGCAAGTAACACCTCACTCTAAGAGCTAAGGGGATGTGTTTCCTTGACATCAATCATTGCTATGGAAACACACACTTTTACTGCCTCAGGGCTCTGTAATGGGCATCAATCAGCAACCTGTTACTATAGCAACAGACAGGTAAGAAACTGACTCGTGAACATCATCACCCAGGTAGAATTGAAAGTTTCTTGTCATGACAACATTCGAAGGAGTTTTAAAAATGCATGTTTGATGTTTTGACTCTCAGTTGATGTGTATGAAACAAGTTAAACTGTTTAATATGGAATTTGTCATTATTATTTGAAAAATGTGTTTATTATTTGTTATTATTGTTTGTGTAGTTTGTGCTCTGTAAAATTAGACATTCTAGATTTATATTCTAGATATTCTTTTTTTTTCAGACTTAATACATTATGTATAAACTAAAAGCATGTTGTCTTGAGTAACTGTTCAGAGACTCCATTCATGTTTAAAAGACCTCATGAAAATTTTTTTTTGTAAGTGAAAGCTCATTTATTGTCATGGATTATTTCTCAGGTGCATCTCACAGTAGTTTTTGAGTAACTCTGGATTTTGTTATGCTCTTTTACTCAAACTGGCCTTTAGTTTAGTCTCCTTGAACAAAGTGGGTGTGTTCGTTTGTGCTTGTGTGTGGTAGATGTTGTGCGCAGCTGGCTGTTTCAAGCTCTGATTGCTTTTGAGGATGATTAATTGGAGATGCTGTTTAGATTCAGGTAGCATACACACCTCACACTCTCGTGCAGTTACTCAGTAAACAGAGGTATTTACATTGATTCTGTTCTGCCTCAATATCACGAGGAGAGTGGGTAAATTTATGCAATCCATAGTCATTACAGACAGGAGCCATATTTGTCTTTAAATTGCCAAAATGGGATAGAAAAAAAATCATTTTGTTAAGACTTTTTTGCCCAGTGAACATTCCTAGAGTTGAAAGAACAACAAAAAACTGTATTTTCCAAATTAAGGACCTTCACATTTAATTTCAATCAGCAAACTTTTTTTTCTGTTATGGTCCACACCATAAATACAATGTAGTAAATTAAAATGCAATTATTCTATTAGTAATAAAACTAAATAAAGTAAGTAAGTAAATTGTATAAATTTACACAATAATCAATTAAATGTTTAGTTTGAAATGGCATTAGATCTGAGAAGTGGCAGCAATGATCAAATATTCAAATTAAAAGCAACTGGTCAGAGAAGAATTGGACGACGGGGATATCAGTTAATCACTTCAAACAGAAAATGTAATGCTGTGAGAAAATGGTTTTCTTACTTTTCTTAAATTTCTTAATTAAAAACATTTTACAGGTACACGGTGGACTTTAGCATGTGAGGACCAAAGTGAGGTGAGTTCATTATTCCCATGACAAAAGAGAAATTTGAAGGGCTATTTTTGCCTTTTTTCAGATTACAAGCTTGACTGGAAGAGAAGAGAGAAAGAGGGTGGGGGGTATTTACAAATACAAATACAGAAACAGAAAGCTCCCAGATTTTATTTATATATAATTATATATATATATATATATATATATATATATATATATATATATATATCTATATATATATATATATATATATATATATATATATATATATATATATATATATATATATATATATATATATATATATATATATATACTACAAAAAAGTGAGTATAGTGGGATTCTAGTTTCCTTTTTTGTATCGTTAGACAATTGAGCGAATAAAAGAAATCTGAATAGAGAGAGCAGGAACTGAAGCTAAATATACTGGGGCACAATCAACGAATAGGTAAACTCAATTAGCGCGGTTAGTAACGAATTGAATTAGGATGTTCATAATAAAGTTAACTTTTATATCATACTTTTATTTTCTTTTCTTTTAAATTGTTATCTTTCATCTGGGAACTATTTTAAAAATGCAATACAATTTTGTTTGTACTGTTGCAGTTGCTGGGGCAGATTTTCATTAACAAAAACACATACATACATTTTGCTGTTGTTGCTTATTTTAAATATTTTAGGTTTTAGGAATGATGCATAGCCATAGATCTACATAGGGTTAAGTGACCACATTTTTCATTTAAATCTTTTTAAGTGATTAAAGACACCTTAAAAAAAAAGGCATCTGCAAAGTCAGCGGTTGGATTGGTGTATGAACTGAGGTGTGGTAGGAACTAAAATCTGCACAGAAGGTTCTTTTTGGCAGCCCTGAGTTAGAGCAACACTTGTATAAATAAACATCACAATCTCTCATTTTAACAGCGAAGATATCTTTAAAAAACAATAGTGGCTTTTCAGGGCTTTTTTCAGCTTGATCTGTATGTTTATATTCAGGCGCTTCAACTGTTAGGAGAACACACTTTGACCTGGAAATTAGTAAAAAGTAAACTCTAGTGTCTGTACCTCCAAAAAAAGTACACACCAATCTTATCAGGCAAGTTTCATGCACAGGTAATGGACTTGTTTTACCATGAATTTTCAGTTTCTCTGGTTAAAAATTACTGGACTGTTAAAAAAAAATCAAGCCATGATTAATTATGTTGTTAAATGCAAATACGAAACTCATAAATGTTTAAGTACTGTGAAAAACATGGCCCAGTTATTTGAAGGTGGAGCTAAGAAGCTGTTGATCATAATGCACTGGCTGTGACTCTCTGATTGGTACATTTTCTGCACAGCAGGATAGGTAATGAAGCTTTTTACATAAAAATGTTTTAAATTCCTGAAACATCAATTTATGTGTCAAAAGATCTCTCATCATTTTTCCTCACCAGTCATCAGCCTATATTAATATGACAGGGTCAGCTTGTGTGTAATTAATACCTTTTAAGGTATCAGAACTGTCTAAATGTTCAATTCTGATTTGTTTGGTGCGTTTGGTCACACAATGCAGCCCCTTTCCATCCTCTGTGGGAGCGAACACAACTAGAATTCACTGTTAATGAAAGTAAATGTGAATGACTCATTTGGCTTTGTTGATGTAAATGTAAAACCTAACTTTATTAGCACTAACTGATATTGAGAAAAATATTGAGATAGACTTAATTCAAACCTTTTAATACATTTTAATAAATATTTTGCTTCCTGTAACAATTTAGTTTGTTAGTTAGTTCCAGTAACTAATGTTAGTTAGAAACCGTGTTTAAGTTGATGGATGCCGCAAAAGGCAGAAAAATGTATCATCACCATTCAGAATAAAAAAATGCACATGTTTCTGATTCAGAACTACATTTGAAAGTGGCTGGGGTTACATACATTTTTTTTAATTGAGTTGTTGAGACTGTCAGAAAAAATATCAGATACAGGTTTCATGTGGGAAACAAACACATGTTTTTGTACTTTAGGCTGCGGTCTAGATGTTGCTGAATACTGGCATAAATAAGATCAACAGATCAAATGTTAATGCTAAAAAACAAACTCTTCAGTTAAAAAGTGCTGCCATTCGAAATGCTTTAATTCAGTGTCAGTTCAGTTTGTTAAGTCATTTTACATAGGGATTTACATAGGGTCTGAAGGGGTTACACATTGTCAGTGGTGTTGTTTTGACAGTCTTATTTTCCAAACCATATGTTGCTGATGAGATCTGCATGCTGCGTCTTGCAGCCATGCATGTACCAACTGAATGATCCAACCAATTTCAAATGAATGTCTTTTTTTTTTTAAACAGAGCAGACTGTTTGCTGAATTGTGAGATCTGCTTTGTGACTGATAATTGGATGAACGTGAAGACCTGTTTACACCATGTGTGTTGTTTGGATATTTTTTTGATCTTTTTTGATACATTTGATCAATAGGTATGATGTAGTCAACCAATTAAAACCATGTGAACTTAAGTTAAGACAAATATTACAACAGCTTGTACAGTTTAAATTGAGTTTTAGCATTTCACTGCACTGGCTGGCAAGCAAACCTTTGATGCCGGTAATTGAATCTCTGTTGTCTCTGGTTGATGAATGTTTGTTAGTGATTTCAGATGTTTTATTCTTCTGATCGCTCTGGATCTCTATTCGCCCGTCTTCCTTTCCTCTCGGCTTTTTTCATCATTTCTCATCTGCCATCACTCGCTCTCTTTTTCTCCTCTTTCGCTCTGATGCCTGAACGACTGTTCAATTTGACGCATGGCTACTCTTCCTCTGTTTGTGTCTAGCACTTTCTAACGCTAAATGGTTCTTCAGATCAGACCTTAACTGAGAGCTAGATTTTTCTTTTCTCAGTTTTAACTTTCTGTATTTATTTTAAAAACAAAATTCAACTTGCAGTAATTAGATGCAACACAGTTAAATTTAAATATATTGGTATATATTGCACTAAATGGGTACGCTCCCCCCTCTTCAAAGGAAAAAAAAAAAAGTACATTAACAATGTTCACCTTGGAAATCAAGAGAAAGGAACTAACAGTTACATGGAAGGCCACCAAAAGTAAAAACAAATCCTTCTCTAAAACCTTTTATTTCTTTTGACCTTTAACCTTAATTTTCACAATGTTTCGAGTGAACACTCAATAAGAAAGGCTTTAAAACAGATTTGTAAATCTACAAAACACATCAGATTTAGTTTTTTTGCTTGTGGAGTGGTTGATTTGTTACCCAGGAACTAGGAGTTTTCTATGATAATGCTTTTTCAAATTTTGCACATTCACTGCACCAAATGTGATTTGAGAAAGACATTATATGTTTTTTGATAAAGTGTTGTTTGTCTGCTGCCTTTCAGTTAAAATGTTGGCAGCCAAAGCAATCCTCAGTGCATGTTCTTGTGTGGGTTTTTACCACTGTCCAAAAACTTGCTTCTAGTGAATTGTCTAGTAAATTGTAAGTCTCTAAAGTAGTGATTGGAATTGTCTCATTTGGGGGGAGCTGTTTCATTCTCAAATTAGCATTTTAAGTAATTATTATACAAAATGAGTTTTTTCAAAATGCATTTTACATTTATTATCACATATGTATGCTTGGGTTTTTAATGTGGGTGTTTGGGAGCTTGGTCAAATTTAAAGTAATTAAATTATTTTGGAAAATTCAAAACATCATAACTAACAACCTAGCAAATACCCTAGCAAACATAATTGTTATTTATAGGGCCATAATTTACAAAATGTGCCCTGTTGGTTATGTTTGTGAAATTATAATATAACGACCATCAAAAATTCCTTTTTGATCATGTATTTCTAATTTAAATTATGATTGAAATACAATTTTTAATTACTACTACTTGCTGATTTTTTTACCTCAAACTTCAATGAGTGTTTACTTCTAATATGTTCTCATGCAGATTACTTGTGAAACCTGCTCAACTTTCATTTTAAAACTACTAAAATGTCTGTACTAAAATTCGTTTTTCATATCCATACTACTTTACTGGCTGCCGGTTTTACCTCCCAATCCCAGCCTGTTTCTAGGTTAGTTTCTCTTCCTTCCTGTGGCCTGGAACCCCACTCCTCCCAGTCGCCCACTCTAGTCTTTAAATTATAAATATTTTGTCCAATAACCTGAGTCCTGATTCATAAAAGAAAAGGACAGATGTACCATAGTTCATGCAAGAGAAAGCAAGAATCCACTCCAAATTTGTTCAATACAAAGAGCAGTTAAGGTGAGAGAAAGATGTTTGTGACTAAACATTGGTCTGTGATCATGGATTTTAACCTGACTTTCTCCTATTGCGAACTGAAAATAGACACCAACAGGTCCAAGATGAAGAAATGTATGATTATTTTGTTATCAAAGACGTACAGATCCTATCACTCTTAAGTATTCTGTATGAAAACTACATATCTTCTTTAATTTAGATTGTAAGACAATGAAGTTATAATTTTGCATTACAGCTCATAGAAGTCAAGCCGCACATTGTGTTGTAGAGGTTAACCGATGTAGCTTTTTACCAATATAGTCGATACTGATCATTCCACATCTGGATTTTTTATGCTGATCATTGCTTTTTTTTTCTTTTTTCTTTCCTTTTTCAGTCAAAAATTGCATGGCTTAAGTTTGAAATAAATGTACATGAAATAATGTATTTTAAAAATTCATTAGTGCATTTTTTTTGAATGAAGGAATTATTAAATCAATATTTCCATAGTTTTATTGATGTTTAATATAATACTAAACTTAATATATATATTTAACTTAATACTAAAAAATATATATATCAATCGTTATATTTATGATACCACATGAACTAAATCTCATTTATGTGTTATTTTTTATGTTTGTCAACTGTGAGTCTAATTCTAAATGACAGAGATTACACCAATAACACGTTTGCCTCTGATCTACAGCACTGTCAGGGTCATTAACAGGTGTAGACAATAACCTTATCAGTCTGTACATGCCAATCATCTAAAATTTCCATTATTTACAATTAAATCAATTTCTTGACATCTATTGCTCTTTATAGTATTGCACCTAGAACAACTAACAACTGTGCATCATCCACTGTCACATAATTAGTACATGAGAAGAACAGTCTAGTATCAATTTCAAACCAAGGCAAGCCTGGTTTCTCACTAAAGCTAAGCAGGCTGAGGCTGGATAGCACTTGAATGGGTGACCTCAAGGCAAAACCAGGTTGCTGTGGAATGTGGTGCAAGCAGGGTCTGCTTTTCCTGTTAACCCTGTGTTCTATGTGGGTCCTAGTACTCCAGTTTAAGGAAGAGACACTGTACCTTGCAGGAGCATCATCCTTCATGTGTTAATCTAAGGTCCTGACTACCTACAATCATAAAATTCCAAGCTTTTTGCATCTAATTAATAGGCATGTAACCTCAGGATCCAGGTCAGATTTAGCCACCGGTCTCTAAGCACCTAATAGTACTGTACTATAATTGGTAACATCAACGCTGCCACTTGTCCATCTATCAATCATGTCTTCCAGGTTAATGCTGCACTTCGGCTGGATCTAGCGATTAATTCACTTTCTAAATCATTTTTTTGTCCAAAGAAAAGCACTGCATAAATTATAATATCTTCATTGAATTTGCTAAAGTTTAAATGTACTTAAATAGTTGTATTTCAACAAGATTACATGTAGAGTTTTTTTGTTGCATTTTCTATGGTGAGCTGTCTCTTTAAATGAGGACAAACCGAACTTTTGAGCTTTCACAGGAATAGAAAATTGTGTATGTGTGGGTGTATGTCATGTTCCCCTGCAGTGCTGAATCAACCCATTGTTTGGCCACCTAACCTCTTCAAGGGTCCACACACACACGCGCTCACACACACGCACACACACGCACGCACACGCACACACACGCATACTCCTCTGTCAAAATATGTCTGGCACAACATCAGTCTATACATTCCGCAGAACCCCTGGAGTTTATTGAAAACACACATGGAAAGCTCCCAAACAGTCACCCAAATTCCTAATCCTTGTTCAAAGACAACATATGACATCAGTAAATTAAGAATTAAGAGTTGTTCTGTGCAACATATTTGCAAACACAGCAACTGTAGACATGATTACATTTAGTGCTGTAGGTTAATAAAAATAGAATCTTAATATGGCTGAATGTGGTGATGACACACACTGCAGAACCTATGCAGAACTTGTCTGAGGCCACCAAATTGTTTGGTTAGATTGTTTGTTTGATCTTGTCGTTTTGATTCTGAAATGGAAAATACTTAAGGGGATTTAGTTATTTTAGAATTTTGGAAAGATGTCTTTCATTCTTGAATGGTTCAGATGACATTCAGATGCTGCTTGGTGCAGTTTTTCTAGTATTCTAGGCAACAGCATAGTCAATATTTAATTCATTTCCTTTCAAATTTCTTCCTTCCACAAATATCAACAAAAATACCTTGTAGTCCACATGGGCAAATACGTATACGTTTCCAAGGTCACCCAATATTTCCTAGTCTATAGTAACTATAGCATGACTAGAACTGACAAAAAAAAGTCACACCGACTAGTGCCCTATGACATGGTGTGTGATAAATCAATCTGATTAATTTCATTTGATTTCAAAAAGTGAAGAGTGTGCAGCAGTTTTTCTATAACAGAAACCATCAATTGGCCATTGGCTAAAAGGCAAACATAGATGTTTCACGCAAGCACTGCAGACTCCTTGCAAAATGGTGGACATGATTTATGTACAGAAACATGCAAAAATAGAGTAAAATAGCATGTTTACAACTTACTAGATTATTTGTCAATAACATTTATCCAAAAAAGATCCTACAAAAGGGCTACAAGGAGTACAAAGAGCACAAAAAGGGCAACAAGGAGATAACAGCTAGACCTGGATCCACCTTCTTGATCAAAGTGTCTCTCTTGATGGGTTTGTAGAATTTCTTGTGTCCTCTTGTATCCGAGCAAGCTCCTGATTGGTTAACACATTGGTAATGTCTTCCTCTGTGCATTACCAGTCAGCCTGTCACACTCACTCTTCTTGAGAGTAAGAGAGCCCCAAAGTGCTGTTAGCTTGAGAAAAATCCTAAATAAACATCATTATCATGCAAGCTGCAGGGTTCATAGTATGAGAAAATAGTAGGCCTTACAAAGTAGAAAATATGGCATATGTTTACAGGTAGCTGGAGATTTATTCAAAAGTAAATATTGCAATATAGTCTGTATATTTGTTATCCATCCACAACTTATCCCATTATCCTATTAAAGCTAATTATATTGTCTTGATACGTCACTTTGTTAAACTGATTCCAGAAGTGTAATGTGTGCATATTTTCGATAAAATATCTTTGAAAAACCAGTTGTTTATAAGTTCTGTGAAAATATATTTTGAAAAAATAGTAATGTGAATAAATATAAATCAAGCTAAATATGAAAAAAAAAATTCTGCACAGATAGAAATAGACTGATGGAAAAAGTTTTTTTTGACAGACAAACATATTGATTAGTGTTCACAGGAAAATATGTCCTCACTGGAATTCTCAGATTGTTTATCTCTGCATCTGTTTGTGTGTTTCTGGTCTGTGACTGCAACAGATGTATCTCTGCTTGTAAATGCAGAAGCTGTTTTATCCTCCGTAGAGTTTCCGTGTATTTCACTTTTCTCACACACACTGCCTACCTATGCAATTTTCCCCTCTGCTGCCTTTGATCTGGACGTGTGAGAGAGTCAGGGTTGCTGTTCAATGATTGAACACTTAGCAGGGGAGTGTCATTACCATAATCATATTTCAACAACACACACATGCACACACTCTTTATTCTCTGTCTCTCTGTATCCTACGGGGATGGCTGGGGAATCATGAGTTTGCAGAAATTAAATACAAAACTATTTAAGGAAATGGGAAACTACATCCATTCAGACGCACTTCCTCTAAGCCGAATGGTTCATTTTTTGAACCTTTCTGAGAAGTTTTTTGTAGGCTATTCTCAGCTCATGTTTGGGTTTTTTCCTGTCCAGCGTTCATCCCCAAAAATAAACACATGCTTCTGATGTCATTTGCCAGTTTAAAACTTTTTTTAACATGGTTATGCTGTTCATCCTCAAGTGTGGGGGCAGCGTTTCATTGTAACCGGGTATTTTTTAAAAGACGCCCAAGGTGAAGTTTTTTTTTTTTAAATACTGGTGAATTGTTTGCCAAAATAAACATGGCTAAATGAAGAGTTTGCAGGAGTTGAGGTGTTATAGGAGTTTGTAAACAAAAGCTCTGCCGCATCAAAGACAAAGTCCCAAGACTAATGGGCGCAGAGCAGAGAATGGGGTTTGCTCTGTGGTTCATCTTCTGAGGTGGAGCATCTACTGGGCTACAACATATTTAACAACAAATTTTTATCACAGAACAAACATGCCAAAACACAACAATATGCTTGTTAATGCTGCTGATGCACTCATCTGACACTCACAAAGATAGGTAGTTTTAAACAAAAAGCGATTTAGTCTCAGATAAATGGGAACGTTTTAAGAGTGAAGCAGTTATTGATAAAGACTTATGAGAGAATTTCAGTCTATAAAAGACTTTGTTCTTATCTTTGTGTGAGCTGTATTACCTAGACAGTGAAGTGATGCACTGATGTGCTTCAAAGCTGAGAAAAGCTTTTGATTGGTCGCTCTAACTTCAGTGTTGAGGAGTGGGCTGCCCTCTATAGACTTACCCTTTACAGTGCTTTTGGAGTTTGATTTCCTCGAACTGTGCTTGTGTGGACATCATTTATTTTTGTAAATAAGTTAAGAAAAACAAAAAAACTTACTTACTAAAAAAATGACTGGGTAAATGTGGACATGGTCTGAGTGTAACATGTTATCTGAATAAGGATTCATTATATACACAGATGTCAATCCTAGGTCCTTAAGGGCTGTAGTTGAGCACAGTTCCACTCCAACCATGTTTCAATGCTCAGAGACCTGCACTTTGAACAAAGGGGATAAGAGTATAATAAATGTGTTTGTGTAATTGTTTATGTAAGAAGACTCAAGTTGACAAACTATATAAACTATGCTACTTGTTTTTGATTTAGTGAAAAAAGGCAACTGTGTTTTCTTTACAAATGGCTGAAATCCGTATGAAGCGCTGTTGAAAACATTTAGATGTCCTCTTTTCAGCTTTTTAGTGATACTCCCGTTATTCCTCAGTCGTTTCAGGATTATTTTGCAGTGTATGTCGTACATCAAATATAGAACAGAATAAATCTTAACAGCAATGATGTAGACACACTGGTCCTGTTACACTGCTACGCAACTCACATGGACAGTTTGAAAGCCCTGCTCTGTTAACAACATGGGCCCTTAAAAAAAGGTGACCTGCACAGAGAATGTAAATGTAAAACCGAACCAAGGTAAGAAGTAGGGTTGGGTGGTTTTGCAAAGTAAAACTGTGTGACCAAAAGTAATCATAAAATGATGTTTTGTAAAAAGTCAGTCTAAATAATAAAAACAACAACATTGTAACAGTATTTTTATTAGTAACATGTAAACTACATTATAGGCATATTTTAATCAAATAAAAATCAATATGCTGCAATTAGACTAAACTTGTTGG
Source organism: Danionella dracula (assembly GCA_900490495.1). NCBI lineage: Eukaryota > Metazoa > Chordata > Actinopteri > Cypriniformes > Danionidae > Danionella > Danionella dracula. Next base: position 286,003 of record UELW01000578.1, read on the forward strand.
TTGAAAAAGACTTAAACCCAATTAGACTTAAACCCGTCCATGAAGTAGAAAAACACGATCATCACTAAACTTTTGCAGAAAGACTCAGCTTCTTCATAAAAAGTAAAAGATTGCTTCAATTTAAGTGATTTTAAGCTAGACAGGTCATCTCTTTACTGACAGAAACCATGGGCATAGAAAGGTTTTACTCCTCTCCAGCTACACAAGATGATCGAAGAACCTACCCTAAAAATTTCCTCTATACCAATGAAGGTCTCCAGGTCCCACAGAAACAAAACTATATTTGTTGCTAGTCGTTAGATTTATAAAATGTAGTTGTCAAGACTATTTATAAAACACACAAATCAAACATGTGAGTAGTTGAAGTAAATGAAGTGTGCAGTTGGACAACAATGCTTCAGATCAGGTGAAGGAGGCAATGTAGCAAAAAATCGCAGTTCTTCGATTAAGTAACATAAATATGAGTTAATCAAGAAAAAAGGAAAACCCACCCAGCAATAGCTTGAGCTAAACTGCACAAATCTCTGGCCCTCTAGGAACTGGGTGTGGCTTGGCTTCTATTAAGGATGATCGAATAAAGCTTGGTTTTATTGTTTACGAATTTACAAAAAAATGTTATTTAAAATAGACAATAACAATTTTTGTTGTTGTTGTTGTTTTGCAAACTTTGTAAACATCTGCAAATTCAGTTAAGTAGACGTGTTTTCCTCTTTTTGTAACTCCTTAAACTATTCTTAATAGTGATAAGGATGTGTTCCAAAATTAGTTTCACATTGTCAATTCTAGACACCAGGTAAGATTGAAATGAGGTTGGTTTTCATAGAGAATCGTAAAAATATTTACAATGATTTAAAAAAAATATATATGTAGATGTAATTGTACTGCAGGGCAGAATCACTATTATTGTTTGTGTATATGTTTATACATTGAGGATAATTACTTTAATTCTGTATGTGCTTTAAGCAGTTACATGGGTAGCCTAAAGCAAAGGCTGGCCTGAGGCTGTTTTAACACATATCATGATTATGTTTTCAATGATGGAAGTTCTGTCACTCTACTAGAATAGAAGGATGTCTGCAGATTCTCCCAATAGTTTCACTGTATTCTGAATCTGGGATTCAATAGGGATATCTTAGGTAAAATCTCAAATTTTTCTGCATTTAATTGGACCATAAACTGGAGTCAAATTTGACAAACTGAAAAACACATATGGCTCAATTAGTATAAATATTCTAATTAACTTTGAAGGCCAGAGAGACTCTTCCAGATGAGAAACAGCACCTGCAGTGAAGCATCCACAACGCAACACACTTCAACACCTCAAACTGTAAAATCCTCATCCATGGTAAACGTTGACTTGAATTGTCCTTGGAGACTTTCAACTTTCATTATGAAAGCTGCTGAAACAGCTGCTCGTGATCAACTCGAAATGTGTTTCCCAGAAAATAATGGGACTTTGATTAAATGTCATTACTTTTTAATTTTCAATTGAAAATTTGAATGATTTGTTATTTGAATGTTTGAATTTTGTTTGTAATAAACTACTTAATACAAAGCACATCATATCTGACTTCTCTCTCTCTCTCTCTCGCTCTCTCTCTCTCTCTCTGTGTCTCTGCAGCTATAATGCATGGAAATTGGTGTTGGGGTGACTGAACGTGTGATGTATGAGCAGCATCTTTCGATCAATGTCTTAGCGCCTCTCTTTCTCACACACACCCCAGCCACTTTTAACAGCACATTTAACACTCTTTAGTGCTGAGAGCAGCTGACCTTAAGCATGAGTAACTCTGTTTTGGCTGAGATTCATACACACATCAATACAACAGCAAACATGTGCATGTTGTGCTAATGTGAAGACCCACATTTTAATAGAAACGTGACATCTATAGAGAATGTCTATATAAAGAGTCAATTTCTCAATGAATTGCTCTATGAATCATTGGTTTATTGCTGCTCGCTAGACTTAAAGATGAAAGATAGAGAATATAATTTGAGACCTTGCAGCTTATTTTATCAAGTGAAACTGACTGCTAAATATTTTTTTAGAATGTTAAAAAGGTATTCATTTGTACAATAATTTTCTCTGGTAAGAAAAAGGACTTTGTAAAGTAGTTGTTTACGGTGTGTTTCAGGAATGTGTATCATGTTGTGATGGTCTGCCAGCTATTTAAAGTCTTGAAGAGTGTGTGTGTGTTTTTTGGACCAATAAACAGTCATGAGATTGTGGACTGCTTGAAAGTTTTTTTTCTTTGATAAAATACTCTTCTCTACAAACCAGCTGCAAGCAGAGATTAGCAGAGAAAAGTTTCCAAACTCTTTCTGAATCCGGCTCACGTTTGTTCTGTGAAGAAACTCCAACATTTTTGCAATTAGGAGATTTTGTAACTAACTGTAAACTAAGTTTAAATGGAGTGTTTTTTTTGTTGAGAAAACCTCTTCAATTGACTTTGGCAGCCTGTCAGCAGAGTGTACTTTCTGTACTTTCAGCACTTCAGAAGAGCATCTGGATGCACTGTTGACAATTCAATGGCATCACATTTTTTTCTGGCACATTGTTTGATTTTGAACACTTGGAATGTTTTCATCACAGTTACACTATTTGGAGATTGTCTGAGGCAAAGTCGTTTGAATAGTTTTCCTCTCATGTTGAATCCTTTATGAATTGCAGCTTGAATGCAATAAGAATCTCAAATAGAAATTCTGCTAATGCAATTAAGATTACTCGAAGCTAAGGCAAAGCAGATTTCTTGGTTGCCACTCATCTTAATATATAGTGCATTATAAACTTAACTTTAGTGAGGTTTTGTCTGCTGTTTTTCATCAACTGAATGTTGAGGGTAGTGTCAAAGCTTGATGAAGCAGATCCCATTGACATCCCATGTTGAACAGCTATAAACAGGGGCTGGCCTTAGATCTCACTTACAGCAGCATTACAGTTTTTGTCCAGTTAGATGTTTATGCTAATTTTAGCAAATATTTTGCTCCTTCAGAAACCTCTGGGTGATGTCACAGATACTACGTTCTTGGCTTCAAACAAAGGATTTCCTCAAAGAGTTAAAACAAGTCTTTATGGGAAATCTGTGTATTCTGAACTTTATAGATTATTTAGCTGCTAACTTGTGCAATATGAATGAGCACATATTAATAAATCATCACGTGTCTTTTTTTGTTCATGAAGTTAATCCTGAATTTGAGTTTGAGTTTAAAAATATTCTGATTGTATGCAAATTTGACTCTGTTTCTACCCTGCAAGGACTGATGATGTTGAATGAAAGTTAAAGGAAAAGGAATTTAAACATTTAAAAAAAAATTTCTTTGACCAAATGGTGTCTAAAGATCATAACGGGGATTTTATAACTTGACAATATCATGTTAAACCTTAAGGCTTCCTTTTTTCTTGTTTCAGTAGATGTTACACAGTATAACTTATTGCAGTTACTGTAGATGTGGATCATTGGATTTCATTGTCTGGTTTTGGAAAGGTAAATCCAGAGAAATGTGACAAAAATAACAGAAACAAGGCTGTTGTTATGAGTACAGCTGAGAGAGAGAGAGGCAGAAAGGGGAATAATCTCATTAAAGAGATCTGATCCTTGTTTAAAAGATTTGGGTTAATTGGAGAGAAACAGAAACCACTGCCCCAGATACACACACACACGCACACACATCCACTGCTGCGGAAACTCCACTGAGAGTAAAATGGGGAGCAGCAGTTCTGAGAAGAAATATATGCACACAAAAAACAAAAACATACTCAGAAACCAACAGAGAAGCGAATAAGCATGACTGAATGTCAGACTCTGTAGCGATTTCAACTAAAACTCTCTATTTAGACCAGGCACACAGAAGGATAAACTCATGGTCTGGAGTGTGAACAGATGCTATGTCTCAATTAAAGTCTCTCCATCATGAACATCTCTCTCTCTCTCTCTCTCTCTCTCTCTCTCTTCCTCGCTTTCAGGTGTAAATGAGTCCTGGGCGTGCATGTTGGCACTGCAGGTGTAAAACATCTGAATGGTTTTCTCGATCCGTTGACATTAATTAACCATTGAAAACAATTAAGATCTCAGGTGCATTCCAAAATACTCAGCTGTCAATCAGGCCCTCTGTCCCCTAAAACAACTGTACTTTGCTCATCATTTTCTTGGATCCAAATCCTGAATGTGTTTATCACAAAACGTAAACTGAAGAAAGTTAGAATATCACCTTGTATATTTCTATTACACTGATTTAACGGTCCTCTTTTGTAATCAACAAAAGAAGAACAGACAAACAAGGTTGGAAAAAGGGAATGGAGAGAAATAATTGAATGCAAAGTTAATGCTGAACCTTTAAATGAAGGGCTGAACTCAAGTTGGTGCAACACGATCTGACTGTTGAAGCTCATAACAAAGAGCTGAAACGGATCTTTCACAAACACACACAGAGGCACACACAGGCACAGATTAAACTCACCTGGTGTGTGTTACACAGGCAGCTCTCATTACAGCACACAGTTAAATAAGGATGAAGTTAAAGCAGCTACTGACAGACAGGACCCCCACTACCCCACCCTCTCTTGCGTTTTCAAATTCTCTAACTAGCTCCAGACTATATTAGACTGAGCTGATTACCTCTGTTCATAAAATTTGATTTGAACCCTTGTAATTTATAGGCATAAATCGCATGTAAAAATCTAAGCACAAAAGTAACATTTTACTGGGGTGCAAAGTGGCATAGCATTTTACACTGTTGCCTTTCTCCAGAAATGATGTTAGTTTGACTTTTAAATCATAGCTGGGGGTTTTTCTTTGTGGAGTACTTCTTTAGGTAGGCGTATTCAGGGTCTGGTTTCACCCAGACTAAAAAAAAGAGAGTATGATTGATTTGGTGGACTTTAAAATGCTCAACAGAGTTTAAAACATCAAACATCTAGATGCTTACCTGTCATGTTTTTTCAGCTTGAAACTTGAGACACTTTTCCCTAGGGTCAAGTAATGAACATGCAGGGTCACTCCCTTACATTAGATGGCACTTAGGGAATAACAGAGACACTCCTGGGCACACATTGGTGCTGAACAACACTGGCCACACTGAAAAAGGGAGTTTTTATTGAGCCTGAAGTTCCCTGATAGAGAACAAGAGTTTTCGCCTCCTTATATCTTAATGGTTTCTCACTTTAAAATGCTTTTTTTAAACATTACATTGGAGATGAAGCACTAAAGATTTTACTCACCAAGTTAAAACCCCTCTGTGCCACAGTGTAATGCTTTATACATAGCTATGCATCACATTGCAATTGTTGTGCACGTCAACCCTTTGCATTTGTTTTTTCGGGAAAAGAATGAGAAAACACACATTCTCACAGATTCATAGATTGTTTGCTGGAAATAAATGTTATTTGGAAAGTGGATGCTTTTTTTGACTTTTAGAAAGTGGCAAAAACTGAATTTAATTGATATCACTGTCAGAGAACAAAAACTCTCACCTTTTTTTGGGACAGCTTCAGTGTGAGAGGTTCAGGTGAGTTTCCATTCAGTGATACCTTAGATCCACACGATGCCTCTCCTGTGTTGTATAAGTAGTGGTTTCAAAATATGTTACTTTGTCATTATATGAAAGACCATGTGCAAAAGAGACAGTGTCTTTGTGAGGGGTTGTTTTAATGAGTGTACCCAGTAACAGCCTACAGACATGCACTTCATTGTTTTTAGTTCCCTTCTGGGCTCATGGGAGCATTTGTAACATTGAGGGCCATAAAGTCACAAAAATCATGATTCAATTCTTTTAGCAAGCTAGTGAGAGGTAAGGAAGCATTATTTGTTTGTTCATTGTTCAGATGCATTCATTGTTAAGATTGTTAAGCTTTGAACATAATGCTTCAGATCGACCTATCTAATTTCTGATTAGAGCTGCCATCATTTCAACCAATTGTATTAATAAGAAGACAAAGAAGAAATATTTATTGAATGTTGTGAAACTGATGGTCCATGACCAGAAATCCGACGTCTGTCCCCAGACAAAAATTTTAAAAGTCATATAAGTGCAGCCTGTCTGTTCAGACTGAGGTCATGGTGCAAAAAATCTGATATCCAAATCCAAAATAAATTGGATTTGAAAAAAATTATAATTAAGCTGTTCAGACGGTCCTATAAATATTGTCAAAAAACCCTATTTGGGTCACTTTGGGCTGCAGTGTTAATGTATTTTACAACTCTAGCTCTGCTCAGCTCTAGAGTTTGTCTTCTTTGGAAACTTTGCTTTAGTATTTATTGCTGATCTTAAGTGTTTCTGTTACCTGTATACCTGAAAATTGCCTTAAATCTGCCTCCATTATTGAGTGCAACCAGCCTCTATGGCCCTGTGGTCTATACCTCCTAATCTTTAACCCCAGAGAAACGGGTTTGGACTCACTGCTCGTTACACTAAGAGGAGTTCTGAGTAGAAAATCAGCTGCTAAGACCTCACATCCTCACAACTGAATTTGTCATTGCTTTCTTGGTTGTTTTGAGTTGGCAAGAGACTGTGCAGTGCGCCACATGCCATATTTTTGAAACTTCAGTTGCTCCAAACAAGTAAAAAAAATATCTTATTAGTCAAATACTTAAAATACATCAATACCATTGCAAAAGTTTTTTTATTTTTTCGATACATCTAGTCATTATGTGTCTGGGGTCAATGCACTTCACGACAACATAGGGGATAAAAACATTTTTGTTTTCCATGATCAACAAAGGCATTGAATGTAGGTCAGACTTTACGAAAGAAATAAACTTGGAAAAACATTTGGTTTAACTGCAATAGCTCATTTATTCATAGAGCTTGTATCTATATCAAAGTGTTATCAAACTATTAGGACTGATTTTATGAAGCAGGAAGTCTGAGAATTGAGGTCTCTTGTACAAACACACACTCAGACATACTTACACCTCTCATCTTATCCTGTCGGAAACACTCATTGACTTTACAAACATGTTGAGGATTATCAGTGTGTGTCGTAACGCACTTCAGCAGCACAGACGTGACATAGGCTTCAGCAGAAGAAAACTTTATCAGTGTCTGTCTGGATGTGTGTTTTAGAAACACTTCAGAATGAGGCAAGGAGAGGAAGAAAGCCTCAGGGTCGAGATGAGTTGAGATATTTTCTGCTAAGCTGAAACCTTTGAACCAGTGCTTAAATCTTCAACAATTTCACCAGCAGCGCAGACAAACATTAACAGAGGTTAGAAAGGAGCAGCAGTGAGTCAATGGCTTGTATTTATGTTGCATATTATGAAAAGAGTTGCCGTTAAACGTTAATGTAAAACCGTTGGAATTTCAGGACATAAAAACATGAATGACCTTGCCTACTGTAGTGCATATTTGTAGTGTATTTGTAATTGAAAAGCCCCTTCTGTGTTTGGAATGAGTGACTTATAACACACTCATGGTTGAATGGTGGTATCTTTAAATGTACTTGGATTGAGAAAGGCTGTAAAGAGCTTTGCTTTGAGGTGGTGCCACTGTAAATGTATTATGAAACTGGAAACATTTTAGTGCAATCTTTTTCTTATCAAAACGTAGCTGGTATGTTGAGCATTACATTTGCTTTGTTTGATATTTGTTTTTTTTGTGTCAAAATATGTTCAAAACATTCATTCATCTTCATGTCGGCTTTCTTCCCTTTCGGGGTCGCCACAGCGGAATGAACCGCCAACTCTCTGGCATATGTTTTATGCAGCGGATGCCCTTCCAGCCGCAACCCATCGCTGGGAAACATTCACACACTCATTCACACTTTAACACTATGGACAATCGTTCTTACTCAATTCACTTATACCGCATGTCTTTGGACTTGTGGGGAAACTGGAGCACCCGGGGAAAACCCACGCGATCACGGTGAACTCCACACAGAAATGCCACCTGCCCCAGCCGAGCCTAGAACCAGTGATCTTCTTGCTGTGAGACGACCATGCTACCCACTGCGCCACCGTGTCGCCCTGTTCAAACCATGTACAAAACAAAAGATAAAAAAACATGTGAGTACAACATTCAGGATTTAGTTCAACCTGTTATGTTATTTGTTATAACTCTGTAATCTTCAACTAATTAGGGGTCGAGCACCAAAGGTGCAAGACACCTATTGTTTTTCGAAAAATTCTTATTTTTTTTTTCTTTCCGGGGACTTTTGGGTACCTGAACATTAACGAAAAGTCACAGATTTTTGCACACGTCTCAGACCTGGTGAAAATTTACGTTTGATTGTGTTTCGAAAAATGAATTGAAAAAAATGGCTCAACAGCGCCACCTAACGTGTTTTTTCAGCTTTTGCGCAACCAGTTTGTCGTAGCTGAATGAAATTTGGTACAGATGTGTAAATTATCAAGCTGCAACTTTTGCTAATATAAATCCTGTTTCCAAAATAGACAGAAAGTCGGTTATTTCGCAAAAACCTCTAAAAATGGGCGTTTTTGCTCATTCTATATTTTGACGAACTACTCTCACAGACTTTATCCAAACATCTCTAAACTTCTTGAGTTTCATCATAAGGCATACGGCATGTGATATTGAGAAGCTTGTTCGACTATCATAAAGTATGTGGTGGTGGCGGAGGGCCAATATCCAAATTTCGAATCGAAACAGGAAGTTGTTATAACTCGTGCATAGAATATCCGATCCGGCTCAAACTTGTTTCATTCTTATCGTAGTCCAAGCCCGAGAACAGGCGTATGACAATGAACGACATTTGACATAGCGCCACCTAGTGGCCAACATTAAAAGCGTGTTTTTGATAGTTTTACGCTTCTATTTCAGGCACTGTATTGCATACACACTTAGAACTTGTCGCATGCGTGTAGGACCTTAAGACCTACAAAAATGTTCATTGGGTCGAGTTTCGAAACTGAACGAAAGACCAGATTTTTTGGGTTTTATGTAAAAAACACAGACTTCATACTTTGACGAACTCCTCCTAGGCGAAATGTCCGATCCAGATGAAAATTGGTGTAGTTAGTCGTAAGGCATTAGGGGAAAAAAGTTATCAAAAGCTAAGAAGTACGTCAAACGGCCTTGGGGTGGTGCTCTATAGCGCCACCTTAAGCGGTTTTGTAGTTGTTGCGCAACCAGTTTTTCGTAGGCTAATGAAACTTGGTACACATATGTAAATGACCAAGCTGCAACTTCTACTAATATAAACCCTGATTCCAAAATCGACAGGAAGACGAATGTTCCACAAAGACTTCAAAAAGTGTGCATTTTCGCTCGTTTCAAACTTTGACAAACTCCTCCTAGGCGAAATGTCCGATCAAGCTGATAATTGGTGTGGTTACTCATAACGCATTAGGGAAAAAAGTTATCAAAAGCTAAGAAGTACGTCAAATGGTCTTGGGGTGGTGCCCCAGCAAAGTTCAACCTTGAAAATTGTGCAAAAACAATTTACATATTTTGGACTTTATCTCCATTCTAGGTAATCCACTATCAACAAAAACAGGTCAGGTTGTCAGGTTGAACAAAAGGATATGCATCACTGTGACTGCGCTCCAAAAATTGGCTCTACAGCCCCTCGTTATATGTGACCAAAAACTTAGTTTTAGCTGTTTTTTTTAAAGCTGTTGCTCAAGCAGTTTGTCGTAAGCGAATGAAATTTGGTACACATGTGTAAAGTACCAAGCTGCAACCTTTACTAATATAATCCCTGTTTCTAAAATCGACTGGAATGCGGTTATTTTGCAAAAACCTCTAAAAATGGGCGTTTTGCTCATGCCACACTTTGACAAACTCCTCCCACAGATTTTATCTAAACATCTCCAAACTTCTTGAGTATCATCATAAGGCATACGGAACCTTAAAATTATAACTTTTTTTTTAGCTATCATAAAGAATGTGGTCGTGGTCGCAGCCAAAGTCCAAAAATAGATTTGAAACAGGAAGTTGTTATAACTCGGGCATAGAATTTCCGATCCGTCTCAAACTTGTCTCATTCTCATCGTAGTCCAAGTCCGAGAACAGGCGTACAACAAACATCATCCGTCATAGCGCCACCTAGTGGCGAGCACTGAAATCCTGTTTTTCATAGTTTTATCCTTCTATTTGAGGCTGTGCATTGCATACACACTTAAAACTTGTCGCATGTGTGTAGAACCTTAAGACTTACAAAAAAGTCCATTGGGTCGAGTTTTGAAACCGAACGGAAAACCGGATATTTTAGGTTTTGAGTAAAAAATATAGACTTCATACTTTGACGAACTCCTCCTAGGCAAAAAGTCCGATCCAGCTGAAAACTGGTGTAGTTACTCAAAAGGCATGAGAGAAAAATTTATCAAAAGCTAAGAATTACCTCAATCAGTCTTGTGGTGGCGCTCTTTAGCGCCACCTGAAGAAGTTTTGTAGCTGTTGCGCAACAAGTTTGTCTTAGGCAGTTGAAATTTGGTACACATATGTAAATGACCAAGCTGCAACTTTTACTAATATAAACCCTTTTTCCAAAATTGACGGGAAGACAGATATTTTGCAAAAACCTCAAAAAGTGTGTGTTTTTGCTCGTTATAAACTTTGATGAACTCCTCCTAGGCGAAATGTCTAATCAAGCTGAAAATTGGTGTGGTTACTCATAACACGTTAGGGAAAAAAAGTTATCAAAAGCTAAGAAGTACGTCAAATGGTCTTGGGGTGGTGCCACAGCAAATTTCACCCTTCAAAATTGTGGAAATGTTTTTACATATTTTGGTCTGTATCTCTGTTCAAGATAATCCACTATCAACAAAAACAGCCTGGTATGATTAGCCTTAACAGGCTCAACTAAAGCATTTGCATCACTGTGACTGCGCTCCAAAAATTGGCTCTACAGCGCCTCGTTACTGCCCCCTTAAATGTGACCAAAATCTTCTTTTTAGCTGTTTTGACCCATTGAACATGTTAGAAAGCCCACCAAAATTTGTTTGAAGGTCATGTTCAATAAATATAATAAATGAACACTGTCACTGAAATCTTGGACGACAGCTCTGCAGCGCCTGCTTGAACGCAAAAAAAAGCTTAACATGGAATTTAACGAACTCCTCCAAGGACAATTTACATATCGAGCTGATTTTTGGTCTGGTGACTCTTAAGGCATTTGGGACCAAAACTTATCAAAAACTTAGAAGTTTGTCACACGGTCTTGCTGTGGCACCTTAACGAACTTGACCTTTTTTAAACGTGTAGGGCTAAATGTATTTGTTACTGTAGCACTTGCATACTTTATCCAAACAGTATGAAAAAATTATGGAGTTACGAGCCTACCCTTCTGACAAAGTTGCTATGCTTAAGTGACAATACGCTTATAGCGCCACCTACTGCCTGTGTATATTTGTGGCTGTATCTCCCACATACTTCATCCAACGTATGTGAAAAAACTGAAGCGTGAAAATCTTGTGATTCTGAACAGATTGATATGCTAATGTTATGCTAATCTTATGACACTGACTCTTGTTTTTATACGTGTTGTTTGTGTAACAATATGGATCGTCTTCAAGTTTAAAGATTTGTAACGTTGGATACTAGGTGAATTGCCTTTTCACCTTTTTTCGAGCTCTCGACGACGACGAGTGAAAAAACTCGAAAAAGGCCGGGAGGCGGTGCCTTCGCTCCGGCGGACGCATCGTGCGAGACCCCTTCCATCGCTGCTTGCAGCTTTAATTGTTGGTTAAATCTATTTTAGTCCATTTGATTGCACAAATAAAAATTTGCTGCTAAGATACGCATTAGGACTTAACAAAAAGAGCATATTGATTACATACTATTTGAGATTTTTTTCATTTGAATACTTTGAACATAGGGTGTCACTGTGGCACAGTGGGTAGCACTGTCGTCTCACAGCAAGAAGGTCGCAGGTTCGAGCCTCGGCTCAGTTGGCATTTCTTTGTGGAGTTTGCAAGTTCTCCTCATGATCGTGTAGGTTTACTCTGGGGGCTCTAGTTTCCCGACACAAGTCAAGAATTGGATAAACAAAACATGTCTATAGTGTATGAGTGTGTGTGAATGTTTCCCGTTGGTGGGTTGTGGCTAGAAGGGCATCCGCTGTGTAAAACATATGCCAGATGAGTTGCCTCATCATTCCGCTGTGGTGACCCCTGAAAAGCCAAGAAGATGGAGGGATATTTATCAAAAATTTTCCGATACTCAAACTTTTTTTATTGAACCATTATTGGCATACTGGTAGAAATATATTGCTAAAAGTATTAGAGTTATTGTCTGTGTGATATCTTTGTCAACTTAATTTTTCAGCTTATTTTATTTATGTAACAAAAATGTTATTGATATAAAACAGAACTGTTTTTGTGTCAGCATGATGTTTGCTTGGGCAGCGTAATTATATTAACACACTATTTCAATTGCAGAGATTTGTATTAAGCTCATTCTTTTTATTTAAACTTCTCATCATCGTGTAAAGATATATAATCCTCTTAGAAGTGTCTATAACAATGTGTTTTCAACTATATGTCTTCAATCTACACCTGTGTGATTAAACATTTACTTTCTCAAATTCACCCAGGTTTTGCTATATTCATAAAGATTGAGCATTTGCTTTTTTTCCCATATGAATAAACTAGGAAGGTGTGTTGAGTGTGTTTCAGGACTGCAGAGCTCAGTGATTCAGTACAAAAGCTTCATTCAGCAGTTTGAGAATCAAGTGTAGGACTGAATAAGGGTGTGTGTGTGTGTGTGTGTGAGCGTGTGTGACATTCATGGGTCACAGAACAATAAAACACTTTACCGATACAGATCTCATCTGTTCCAGGTTATTATTCAGCTAATGTGACATGTGCTTTTGAATGTTAATGAGAAAGTAGTTCCAATTTTCAAATAAAGTTTTCTGTGATTCAATCTAAGATGGTTACTTCCACCAGACTATAATTACAACTGATATGTATAAGTAATTAAACCTTTTCTGTTGTTCAAATTGGTAGAGTCTTGATTGGTTGGAGAAGGGGGACATGTGAAAAACTGGGAAAATATTAACACCAAATTAACAGAAAAAGTTTTTTTTTTTTACATATACTGGATATATGAAATGGAAATCTATACATCATATACTCTGATAACATAAAATAAAATCTGAATTTAAACAAGATTGAATATGCAAATACTTTAGTAACAAAGTATTTAATTTGTATATAATTTCAAACAGAAAAAAAACCTGATTTCCTTTATAGCGAGTATCCTTTATCCAGTGTTATCCAAGAACCAGATCAGATCTGCCTGAATGTGGTTCAGTGAGCATGTGACTCTGACCTTTACAGACACGGGTCATGTGACACACATGCATCATCATTCATCATCCTACATCATATACAGTCAGACAGGAAGTGAAAGACAGATGCCATGATTGAGTGAGCTCACTTTGAAATGGACCGATATTGAATTTTAGGGATGGTTACCCGATATTATGTTTCAAATGTTACCTTTAAATCTTTCTTCAAAATAGAAAGGTGTTAAACAAAAATGGGAGGAAGGGTTTTTTTAATTTATTTATAAAAACATTTGAGACAATGTGAAAATGAGAAAACAATGAAATGATTGATTTAATGTGTTTTAATTGGAGAAGTAGGCTTTTTCCTGCCTAAAGCACATTAGATAAAATGCCACATTGATGAGAATTGATCTTTATGTCTGATTGATTTTCAAGTCGGCGAGATGATATTCATTTTGATTATTAAATGTATAATTCCTTTTTAACAAATGTCTGAATAAAACTCAATAGGTAGCCACAAAACTTTATTTGTTAAAGTTAGTGTTTTGTAGTTAGAGTTGATTACATGTAAACACCTTTTATTCTTATAGCTTATAAAGGCTACAGTTAATAGATTTATTCTTTTCATTATGAATCATGCAGACCATGTAGAGATTGAATTCAGTTCAATTAAACTCTAATCGAAATTTTAATCAGCTCATTCACTTTGATCCCATGCAGGCTCATATGTGAGCTGCTGAAGTGGACAGCAAGTGTGTTGAACTGAATGGAATAGAGATTTTTGTGCCTTAGAAGAGTCTGTTTATTTCTCAAATACTTCTGTATCAGTGACTAATGGGTTTGTGCTACCAAGAAGGATTTTTGTCTGGTATTGATTGAACAAAAATGGCGTTAGTCAAAGAACTGACAAAGAAAAACAAATCTAAAAAAAGTTGTTTCCATCAAAAAATTGGAAAAATGAAAATAAAAAGCAGATCTGCGTAAATAGATAGTTAAAGGAAGTTTAAATGGTAACGCTTAAATTGATTTCCAGATTTAATCAAGAACAGATGAAGACACATGCATTAAATGCCTTCAGATACATTACATTCCACATGAGGATACACTGTACATTACTTTGTTATTTATGTGTATGATTAAAATTGAGTATGATTAAAAAGAAAATGAGTGATGAGAAGGAAAAAGACCTCAGCTGTACTCATCAATGTTGGGAAATAAATTACAGTCTGTGTGCGTGTGTATGTGCATGTGTATCAAGGAAGACGCGGCTGGAGGGTTTGTGCACTTTCCAGTATGTGTTTAGATCAGTGTTCTATATATTGGTCACATCATTCATCATTGCAATAGGCAAAACATTATTTTTAATTAAAATCTCAGCTATAAATTGTGACGAGAGAGACGGTGCTAGAGCTAGAGAGAGAGAGAGAGAGGGCGAGGGAGAGGGAATGAGAAAGGGAGTGAGAGAGAGTGTGTGCTTGAGAGAGGGGTAGAGAGGGATGAGGTTAAAAGAGGGAGAGGTGAAGAGAGCCAGCATATGATTAGGTCATTGATTTATTGTGCAGTAAAGCTTTCTGGTTGAAGATCAATTCTTAGAGGAAATACTGTACAGAGACCAAATCATATCAGAGGAATTGATAAATCAATCTCATTGGATGGACAGCTGTCAACACATAAACGCTCTTTTCTCTCACCTGAGGCCTGTATTTGTGCTTCCGAGACATTCATGGCTGAGAAGGAAATAATATACAGGCATATTCTAAACCATTTTTATAAGTGACCTGTATGGTATTGTGACCTGTATGATTGTACGACTGCTTAGAAAAAATTGCTAAAATGTTTTCATCATGTATTTGCAAATACTTCTTGGCGGTTCATGAGGCATAACAGACTGTTCGAAGATGGTGGAGATGGTAAAATTACTTGAAAAACTCATCAACACCTGTCATGCACATACGCACGCTCAGTCTGCTGACAGGAACAAGCAAAAATCAACTCTATAACTGCCTCATTTACATACTGCATTCAATGTGACAACGACACCTTAATTATGCACGCATGCATATTCATTGAGAGGACTGAACTTTAGATTAGTTGAGCTGCGTTGTTTGCTTTGTTTTATTGACGTTATTTTTATAAGGAGATTTAATCGCATCACCGACAACTTCACGGTCTTATAAGTTTCCGTCTGGTTAACTGGAGACAGACATATGTGGCTATTCAATAGATTTATTTGTATTGATTCATAGTTAATTATACATTTCACCTTTGGCTGAGTGACTGTAAATGAATGTCAAATATCTACATTGGTGTAGCTATTGATTTACATGATTTACAATTCCACTCATGCATAGAGTGATTATTAATAACTTGATTAAAATTCAGGTCAATATTTTTTGTGGGTGTAGGTTCCGAAATGTCATGCAGACAGTCAGGGTATAGGTTTAATGAGAAACTCATTAATTTGGAATTAGCTCACAAATGAGTTGTTTTTGCCATAGAGCTCAGAAAATAATGAATGATAAAATACAAGCAAATAATAAAGAACATAAAAGGATGTGTAAGTGCTGTGGGTCACCTCAGAATTTACCCAACTTGAGTACTAATGTATAAACATTTCTTTAACATTAGCTATCCAATCACATGGAGTTAAACTGCTGAAATACAGTTTAATAATTTTTATACGTAAACCATGTACGTTAAGGCCACAATATATGCTTTTTTACAACAGAAATATGCAGATATATTGCATATACTAATACATTGCAACCTAAACTGTCTTGTTTTATAAATATAATTTTAATGAATTGGAACTTATTTTTATTTATTTTTTTTACATTTTAGGGTGTAAGTAAAGAGACTTGATGATTTCAAATCAGCAAAATATGCTAAATGAGCCATTAGTACTTGCAAAGCAAAACAAAAAAAAAACTGTATGCAACTAAGCGTCTAAAAACTGCAAATTGTTTTACAGGTTTAATATAAACCAAAACCAGTTTCAGTATTTTGAAAGAGTGGAAATAGAATTCTGAGAATGATGACTTGAATGACAAATTTTTGTGTTTTCTCTCAGTTGTATGCCATACATTATATTTATAAAACTGTGTTTATTACAAAAATAAATATTAAAAGCCTCCCCCAAACAAACAAACAAATAAACAAACAAACTAACAAAAAAAAACATTCGTCATTCTATGTTCATAAGTGTTTTTGCACACAATGTGTCTCAACATATGAAAACTATGACTCCTCCAGCAAAAATTGAGAGGTTCAGAGTGAACTAAAGGAGGGCAGCTTTATGTTCCTGTATTCGTGATTTATGAGGGGAATTTAAGCTGATGTAATAATAGAGAAATGCCCCATGCTCAAGAATGGATGGAAAACAAACAACAAATCAAATTGTTAAAAACAACAATCATGTGAATTGTTGTTATATGCTGTCTTCTGTTATGAGTCATTTTGATTAAAACCTGTTGAGAGTTGTTGACACTGTTTGGAATTCAACAAAACACTCAAGCAAGATGCACAACAAATTTCTGACCCAAATCAAACATGCAGAAGCAGAGATGGATTTTGAAGAACATGACAGCTTTTTGTAAAACCATTTGACAAAGTACACATTTCTAGAGAGCGAAGGTTTAAATTTTTCCTTGTTGACCAGTTACATCATCAAGCTGGCTCAGGTTTGTTAGATGTTTTTACTTGTACTGGTCATATTTTATATTCCACTCCAATGTTTTTCCAAAGAAAGTGCCTTTGCTGATGGAAAAAAAGATAAAACAAGTACTGTAATACCAAAACTGTGGAAGGAACAAACTGAGCATTGTTTTGATAAATTCTAAAGAATAGAACAAGATATTCTTTAAACTTCAGAAATCTAAACGATTCATGAAACTTCAGATGAATGCCAAGATTATTTTAAGTTATCTTAAATATGCTTTCTCTTAAGAAGCTTCAGTTTCTTTCTTGTCTCACCCTGTCAATCTCTGGTTCTGTTCTTAGCTTCTGTTAACTTATTTGTTCATCTATTCAGTCCAAAATTCTGTTGTATTTGTCCTTGTTATATTTAGATCAGTGTATTTCTTAGTAATCCCAGATCTGAGTATATTTGTAATTATTGTTTTCATTTCAGTGTGCTCCTTATTCTCACTGCTTGTTTGTCTGCATGCACCTGACCCTTGTTATCTCATTATCCTATCGTCTCCCTGTTCATCATTTATTTAAGCACTACATCTCCAAAAAATGCACTGTCCTCCAACTGTGATCATCACCTGGCTTGACAGATCTCTGCCTTCCCGGTTGTAAACTCCTCGCGACAATCTTCATTATCTGCTCTACTCATCGTCTCCAGTTCTATGCTTCACAGCACTACCACTCACCTGATACCCACGTGTTCTTCATCACCTCCGATGTCTTCGTGTTACAGTTGTGTCCCCTGGTATCGTCTCCTTGTGTTCTAGAGAACACTAAACCTATCAATGCAAACCAAAAAGAATGTTTATTTTTTGTCTTCTGAAATAAATATTTGAATGCTTATCCATACTGTCTGTCTGGTGTTCCTGACACCCAAAGCCAATTTATGAGTTTCAATGCTTAAAATATTTGTATTGTAATTTATAGACTTAAAGGAACTATGGTAAGTAAAAAAAAAAAAAAAACGAATTATTATATTTAAAGTTGATCAATGTGCTTTTATTCTCATTAGCTATTTTACACTGTACACAAGTGATATTTTACATCAACCTTTTTTTTCACAGAGCGCAGATATGGTTTCATGTCACTGTGTGAATGTTACTCTGGTAAAACACATTACCCTGTGCTTTACACTCTCGCACACACGTCTGTAACTGTGTGTGTTTAATGAGCTGTCAACGGGAGTGTGAAGGAATGAGCTTGAGTAGATCCCGCAGACACACAAACACATTCTACTTTGGTTTAATTGGCTTGATTTCACTGAAGCAGTTCAGAAGAGTAGAGTAAATCACTCCCTCTGCGGATCCACCAGGATTCAGAAGGAAAAAAATGAAAGTTTTTGCACAAACTCACACAAATGGCCTTCAAATTCTTTCAAGGCCTCGGAGATATGTCACCTCAAAATGAAAATAAGCATCTTTTTCTTTCTTTCTGTTTTTCAGTTTCTTTATCTTGTTAGGCATAAATGGTTATATTTAAATGTTATAGTAAAATAGCTTTATAAAAATATATATGCTTTAATACTAAACCTTTACAAAACTTTTTCGATTTTAGTTCAAACAGTATTTTTTGAGTGGCACATATGAGGACTACTACTGATATCTACAATATATTTTTGTTATTTTAATTAAACTATTAAGAGTTTTTCATTATTTATCTTTAGTCAGTTCACCTCAAAAATATTTTCATTAGCACATCTTGAACTGCAAATAGTAATTAATATCTTATCATGTTAATCAGGTTTAAAACTATTAAGTAATGTGCACAACTTTATTTTTTAACTCCCGTTTTTATTTTATTTAATAGTCATATTTGCAGTTTAGCTGGTCTCCTGTGTGACCCTGGTGCTCTGAATTACCTCAACTAATGATTGCACTTTGTTCAAAACTGAATTAAGACAGTTTTGACTATTAGATTGACTTTTAATTTCACTGGAGCATGTGAGAATCATTTTCCACTGTGAAAAAGTCTTTTAAAAACATGAACTCATTTAACTTTCAGTTAATGAGACAGAATTTCAGAGCCTTTTCTTATTCTGGAGAAAAAGAGGGCAATTTGTCCCATTTGCAAATAAGGATTTATGAAGTTGTCACAGTTTGAAATGGTTTTGCTTACCTTTCTTGTCTATATTCAAACTTATATATGTGAACTATAATGCCAAAAACTTTCACTTATGTTGATTTGCATATCAGCTCAAGTAACACCCTATCCCTAATTTAAAGGGTTCAATAATAGCTTTGACTCTTCTAAAAGCTTTAATGTTCACAGGGTTGATAGAAGTGTGTTTATGGCCATTTCTCCAGAAGGGTATTTGTGAGGTCACATAGAGCTGTTGGGTGAGAAGGGCTGGCTCTTACTCTACACTCAAAGGACGCTTTCAGACTTGGAATGTCTCGTTTGTTCTGTTTCCAAGACTTGTCGCTCCCCCTCCCAAATTTCCCACAGATCATGTAGTAACCTCTGATCCATTTCAGAGATGCTTATGTAGTTACGTAAATATAGTGTCAATGGAGATAGATCTCTCGCATCTCCAGAGAGACAAAATTGTGCGACATGGATTGGATTATTTTTTTGCTGATGTTTTTACCACTACCTCCATATTTACACATTTACAGTTCGGTGCTGTTTATCATATATGAACAACTCTGTTATTACATCAAGTCAAGCACAGGCAACTTCCTCTTTTGAGCCACATATCCCTCTAATCTATCTCCTAAACTGCTTGAACCGAGACTACCTCTGGAATGCGTTTTGGTAACGTTCCTGAAAATAAAAAGGACTGCTTTCAAACACACAGCAGTAAACCGTTACTACAGCCAATTGTTTCTGGAAATACAATACAGGCGTCAATCTGAAAGGTCCCAAATGTATTCTCAAATGTGTTCTTTGAGGTTGAGGTCAGTCTATGTAGACCAATCTCTTCATGTCTCAGACTCTTTGGAAGAGCTCCAAATGGTTCCCACAAAGTTGGGAGCTTGGAATTGTCCAAAGTGTCTTTATAGTTCTTTTCTTTGTAACTAAGCAGCTTCTGTCTCCTGGCAGCCACCAAAAAAAAAAAAAAAGCCTAAAGTTCACGCAAAATTAAAATACAATCAGCAGAATTAAATGTAATATAAAAGTATATAATTATCTGTTTAGAATAATGAATATAACGCCATCATAAGTTTTGCAGCTTTCTGTGTGTTTTGTCATTATATATCAAATGTCATTACTCATCATTGGAGTAAGAAATGTCTAAGTTACTTGATGATGATCATCTTTCTGTCTGTCTTTGCTTGACTGAACCTGGCTTTACGTTGACAACAAGACATGACTTGACTCACTTGTCCAGAGAGAGGCAGCAAGCAATAAATAAAGAGCTGTAGTACAGGGCTGTATATAGTCCCCATTTATGTTTCATATCTATATATTATACAGTGATCTACCATAATTTAACACGGAGGAATGAAAACAACATTGATATATTATACATTTTTCTGTGTGAGGATTGATTCAGTATCACGTGGCATTTCTTTGTCATCAATAAGACCATTAATACTGTATGGTTCCAGCTCTGTTTTCAAGAGACATACCAGTAGCTTCAGGTGTGTGTAAAGAAAGTCGGGTGTTAATTAGCTAGATTCTACATCTTGAGAGGATGACAGCAGTTGACTATTCCTATGCGTTTTACTTCCTGTCTGGTTATTGAACATAGACATGCACACTCAACAGCATCCACTATATACTGCACGCACCATTAGAGTTGTATTTTGTGCCGTTGAGAGCAAGGTATCCTGGGAGGCGTCCACCCATTCAGGCTAAACACTAGAATAGACAGAGACAGACACAGCACCAAACACACAGAGACCCAGGCAAGTCTGATCATTATTCCAGAGATGTTACTTGGCACAAGGACACATTTTTGCATAATTTATGCATGAGTGTCATCAGTTTTTGAAAAACGGACCTGGGCATTTTCAGATTTTAGCACACACACACACACACAAACACACAGGCACCTACGCGCACACAAACACACGCAGAGAAATAGGTTGTTCATAAGTTTATGAAGGTTTTTTTGTATTATGCCTTGGGAGAGCAGAGCTTTATAGGCTGTTTCCGGACTCTCCTCTCCTCTCTCTCTCCTCTCTCTCTCTCTCTCTCTCTCTCTCTCTCTCTCTCCTCTCTCTCCTCTCTCTCTCTCCTCTCTCTCCTCTCTTCTCTCTCTCTCTCTCTCTCTCTGGGTTTACAATCTTCTTTCCTTAGATGAATAGATGAAAATATTACTCCATAAAAGCCTTGGTGCCACATGGGGTTTGCTTTGAATGTGTATGGAGGAGGAGCTTTTAGAGCCATCAAGTCACAGATAGAAAAAAGAACAGATAAGATGTACCATGGAGAGGTTTATTGCAGTGGGTGTTTTGTGAGAATATTAATGTAAAAATGACTCCTTTGCAAACCATTTCTCCTATTTGCTACTGTTATATTTCTCTTTTGGAATAGATTGAGTATTTTGGCTGTATGAATATTTGAATGGAAGTGGGTATTCTTTTATATTCGGGTCTATAAAGTGAAGTTGCTGTGCTTTTGTGGCAAAATAGTTTGCTTTGTAATAAAGAAATTGCAGATTATTACACTTTCACAAGGTCTTATTTACTGAAAGCCTCGGCTGTCCTCAGAAATGTGTTCTTCTTCAAAATACCTTCAAAGAGACGGATTTACAGATATATACCGTTCGTTTGGATTTAGACAAAGTAACAGTAAAACTCAATAATAAATATTTTTTAAATCTTTAACTGAGGTGCTGAACCTGTGCTCTGACAAAAGTGGGTAAAGTCTACAGTTTGTAGTCTAGTTATTGTTGTTTTTTAGTAATCAGATATAGTTTAATGACACATTCATGCATTTTTTTAAACATCATTGCGCTGTTATTTTGTTAAATACAGAAAATAATATGTTACAGTGAATAATCTGCAGACAGACAGAATTTTCATTTAAGGAGATTTAAAAATGCTTTGGCTTGGTTTATTCTGAGTTCTTTGCTAGCTCTTGCTACATGTAGCCTCAGAAGCAAAGAAGTTTTTTTGTACTTTTTTTTGTTATTGCTTTATTGAAAATCCTGTATTGCAGCTGGATGCACATGGATCCTTGTATATGTTTCAGTCTTTGGTATTCATTCAGGTTAGAGGTAATTTACTTTTAGTAAAGAAGAACTTTTAGTGTAGACTAAACCTCGCTACAGCACAGTTCTCCCGCAGCTTCCATGGTTTCCTCTGGACACCCCACTGGATTTTGAGTTTAGTAATAGGAGTGTGCTTGTGTCAGTAAGGGGTGAGAGAATGTGCCCCTGTGATCAATCGATGACCCCTACAGTGTATGCTGTGGGATATCCCACACAGCCATATCTTGTTGAACTGGTAACCCTCTGAAGCTAAGCCTAGTCAATATCTGAGTGGGAGGCTACATTACAAAAAAACAAGCCAACAGGGTTGCAAGTGGGTTCAAGCACCCCATTTATGCTAGACACATGAACAGTGGTCTCACTGTTTAAATCTATTATGGTTTTACAGTACCTCTCTAGTTTCTCTTTTGTTCTTTATTTTGAATGTATTTATCAGGGAAAACAAGCTGTCAGACATGTACAATTTAACTTTAATGATCAAAAGGTTTCTTAAATGTTACACAAATTTAAGAAAAACCTGTTTGGGAACTGGCAAGAAAAAAACAACAAATAAAACAACCGCACAGTTTTGGAGAAAACATGGCTGATGAGGATTTTAGCGGTGTTTTGCAATTAAATGATCTAATATGTTTTATTAAATTAATTATGTATTGATTATGTAATAGAAAGATACTATTAAATATAATATAAAGACTTGTGTGGAAGGTAAACTAGTTTGTGGATTACTTAAATGTTTACATAAAGTCAAGTAAATATTTAGTAAATATTTGGGGCAATAAATATTATTAAAGTTGTGAACTAATGTAGTGCTTTTTAACTTTAAATCAACAATTTCATTTTTTTTTTTTGCCTCGATACCACAGCAGTATGTTCTAATACCAACCTTGTGTTTTGTTCCCTGCATGTTCCTAATGCTAAAATACGCGAATCTACATTCTTACCATGTTAGATTCACCAAATGGTTTTTATTTAAAGATGGATCAAATCCCAGTTTATTTGGACAGGTTCCTTCCTCCCCATCACAACCAATAAGAAAGCTGATTACAGCTGCTTTGTAGCATTATCTCTCTCATGGTGTGCCCACTGTTAACCAGCTCACTCGAACAATGATTTCGAAATGTTTAGATTCTAAATATATGCTGATGCTAGTACTTGGATTCACGATAATTTGGATAACAATATGCTTCCTGATGCATTAAAAATATGGTTCTGATTCTTGGCTAATCTGTGTGAAGTAAATACAGTATGGCTTTTTGTTTGTTAGTTAACCAAAAATTTTAAAAAGTTTAAATTTGCTATCAAATATGTAAAACAGTGTATTCTACAATTGTAGAAGAGAGTGCAGCTTCACAATCCCCAGAGATTGCATCAGGTAAAGGAGGGTTTGTAGGAAAAACTTGCAAAACAAACTATTTGGGAGTCGTAGTAAAACAAAATGAAACAAATTTTTTTTTACTTCCATGCTCATCAACCTTTTGTTAGAGACTCCCAAAACCAAAAAAAATGATGCTTTCAAAAAAAGTAATACTGGCATCTTTAGGTCTAACCTGACAGTTACCAAAATAAACTTGTAGGATATCAGGGGTAGCTAACTTTTAACATAGTGCTATTGGTAATAGCGGATATACTATAGTACCTTGAATATATTGTGGAATTTGATTATAACAATCGCAACAAGCGGCTAAACGGCATTAATTCAAAATTCAGTTTGGGGTTTTCACTGCAGGGTTCTGAATGAATACGTGTGAATAGTACTAGTTGCTGAGCTGCTACAGTCGGGGACTGTCAATACTCTGGTAATTGAACATTTAGCCCCAGGGCCTCAGGAGCCACCCCTTGAAGGTTTCTCAAGTCAGTGGTTTTACCACCTGCTTATTTCATTGTGCATTACATGATTACACTCAGCATGTGTCTTCTCTAAATCTTTTTTTCCAGGTTGTTAAAAAGCTAAAATGTGCCCTGATGTTAGCTTTTAAAACAGTCGGAACATTTTTAATAACCCTATTCACGTGTTCCGTCTTCCTCCATCACTGTTTGGTACCGCACTAAAGCACAAAGGTGACGCATAATGTAGAAAAACATATTTTTTGTATTTTTTGAAGGTCGTTAAAGAAGTAATTTAAAATCACCTATGACTTCCGGTGCACAGCAGAATAGATTTTCAAGTTTTTTGTTGATGTAAAAATCTCTCAAAGCTTAGACACATTTTTCCTATCAGAACTTTTTATCATACACAAATCATTCAAAACACATTGGTCCTCTGACCAGAGGCTGCTGGTTGTCGGGAAGTCCCAATCCCAAGTGATGGAATGCCCTGCTTCTTAAAATTAGACTCGCTTCATCATTATCAATTTTCAAATACAAGCTAAAAATGCTTAAATTTGACCAAGTCTAGTAGCTGTAAATAAATATTTAACTTTATTACTGACTTTTGTTTGTTTTAACTATGTTACGTCTGTTTTACTGTGTTTTAACACTCTAATCTGTTTGTTTAACCCTGGTGTGTCCTTGTGCCTTCTCATTATTGTTCAGTACAGTGGTCAACATAAGTTGTTTTAATCTTTACTTTATGAAAAAAAACAGTGTCTTTCTGTTTTTGTCACACTTCTCAATTCCAGACAGGTTAAACACGATCAGATTCGACACCCCTTCAATACATCTTTAGGGACACTCTTTGACAGGAGGACTTTCATCTGGATGTGATGTTGATTCTAAATCCCGACGCAGAAAATTATAGGGTGTCATTTAAATATAATTTAAGTGTAAAATTGGCCAACAATTTAAGTGTAACAGCTCCTCGGCTAAGTAAATCTAGCCACAGGGGTTTCAAGCCAGTGACTTCTGTGCCGGTCCCAAGCCCGGATAAAATAGAGAGGGTTGCATCAGGAAGGGCATCCGGCATAAAACATGCCAAAACCGGATTGGTCGAGGCCCGGTTAACAACGACCACCACCGGTGCTGTTGACCTACAGGGTGCCGGTGGAAATTGGACTACTGTTGGTCAAAGAAGGAGAGGAGGGAGAAGGATTCGTAGGCAGAGAGAGAAGAGGAAAGGCAAGAGTATAGGTCTGAGAATAGGGACTCTCAACGTTGATACAATGACTGGGAAAGATAGTGAGCTGGCGGACATTATAGAGAGAAGGAAGGTAGATATTCTGTGTGTGCAGGAGGAAGGGTAGCAAAGCGCGTAGTATTGGAGGGGGATACACACTGTTTTACTATGGTGAGGATAGGAAGAGAAATGGGGTAGGATTGATCCTGAAGGAGGAGTTAGTGAGGAATGTTTTAGAGGTGAAAAGAGTGTCTGACAGGGTGATCAGTTTGAAGTTATAGACTAAAGGAGTGATGTTGAATATAGTGAGTGGTTATGCTCCACAAGTAGGCTGTAAGCTGGAAGAAAGGAGAGATTCTGGAGTGAGTTAGATGAGGTGATGGAGAGTATTCCCAGAGGGTTGAGAGTAGTGGTGGGAGCAGACTTCAACGGTCATGTGGGCGAGGGCAACAGAGGTGATGAGAAGTGATGGGCAGGTTTGGTGTTAAGGAAAGGAACCCAGAAGGACAGATGGTGGTGGACTTTGCCAAGAGGATGGAAATGGCTGTAGTTAACACTTATTTCCAGAAGAGGGAGGAACATAGAGTTACCTACAAGAGTGGTGGTAGGAGTACGCAGGTGGACTACATCCTAAGTAGACGAGCCAATCTGAGAGAGATCACTGACTGCAAAGTAGTGGTAGGAGAGAGTGTAGCCAGACAGCATCGGATGGTGATGTGTAGGATGTTTCTGGTGGTCAGGAAGAAGAGGGGAGTAAAAGAAGACCAAGTGGTGGAAGTTGAAAAAGGAAGACGGTTGTTAGGAATTCAGACAGAAGCTGAGGCAGGCTTTGGGTGGTCAGGAAGAGCTTCCAGAGGACTGGGAAACTACAGCAGAAGTGATCAGGGAGACAGGTAGGAAGGTGCTAGGTGTGTCAGCAGGAAGAAGGAAAGAAGATAAGGAAACATGGTGGTGGAATGAGGAAGTACAGGACATCATCCAGAGGAAGAGGCTAGCTAAAAAGAAGTGGGACATCGAAAGGACTGAAGAAAGTAGACAGGACTACAAGGAATCACAGCGCAGGGTGAAGAGGGAGGTGGCAAAGGCCAAACTGAAGGCATATGATGAGTTGTATGCCAGGTTAGACACGAGGGAAGGTGAGAAGGAATTGTACAGATTAGCGAGACAGAGACAGAGATGGGAAGGATGTGCAACAGATAAGGGTGATTAAAGATAGAGATGGAAGGGTTCTAACGAGTGAGGAGAGTGTGCAGAGAAAATGGAAGGAGTATTTTGAGGAGTTGATGAATGAGTAGAATGAGAGGGAAAGAAGGGGGGAAGAAGTGAACATTGTAGAGCAGGAAGTTGAAAAGATTAGAAAGGAGATGAAGTGGAAAGGCTGTTGGTCCAGATGACATCCCTGTGGAGGTGTGGAAGTGTCTAGGAGAGACAGCAGTGGAGTTCCTATCTAGGTTATTCAACAGGATTCTAGAGAGTGAGAAGATGCCTGAGGAATGGAGGAGAAGTGTCCTAGTGCCAATCTTTAAGAACAAGGGTGATGTGCAGAGTTGTAACAAGTTGTATAAAGTTGATGAGCCACACAATGAAACTTTGGGAAAGAGTAGTGGAAGCTAGGCTAAGAAGGGAAGTGGATATTTGCGAGCAGCAGTATGGCTTCATGCCCAGGAAGAGCACTACTGATGCAATTTTTGCTCTGAGAATGCTAATGGAGAAGTACAGAGATGGTCAGAAGGAGCTACACTGCGTCTTTGTGGACTTAGAGAAAGCGTATGACAGGGTGCCGAGAGAGGAGCTATGGTCCTGTATGAGGATGTCAGGAGTGGCAGAGAAGTACGTCAGAGTAGTTCAGGATATGTATGAGAGGAGTATGACAACAGTGAGATGTGCTGTAGGTCAGACGGAGGAGTTCAAGGTGGAGGTGGGGCTACATCAAGGATCGGCTTTGAGTCCCTTCTTGTTTGCTATGGTGATGGACAGGTTGACAGATGAGGTCAGACAGGAATCTCCATGGACAATGATGTTTGCAGATGACATTGTAATCTGTAGTGAGAGTAGAGAGCAGGTGGAGGGACACCTGGAAAGTTGGAGGTCTGCTCTAGAAAGAAGAGGAATGAAAGTCAGTCGTAGTAAGACAGAATACATGTGTTTGAACGAGAGGGAGGGAAGTAGAACAGTGAGGTTACAGGGGGCTGAGGTCAAGGGTGGAGGAGTTTAGGTATTTGGGGTCAACAGTCCAGTGCGACGGGGAGTGTGGAAAAGAGGTGAAGAGGCGAGTGCAGGCAGGTTGGAGTGGGTGGAGAAAAGTGTCAGGGGTGTTGTGTGACAGAAGAGTGTCAGCAAGAATCAAAGGAAAGGTGTACAGAACAGTAGTGAGACCAGCTATGATGTATGGGTTAGAGACTGTAGCTGTGAGGAAGAGACACAAGGCAGAGATGGAAGTAGCAGAGATGAGGATGTTGAGGCTCAGTTTAAGAGTGACAAGGATGGACAAGATTAGGAACGAGCACATCAGAGGAACAGCTCAGGTTGGTTGTTTTGGAGACAAAGTCAGAGAGGCCAGATTGAGATGGTTTGGACATGTGCAGAGAAGGGATTGTCGTTATATTGGTAGAAGGATGTTGGAGATGGAGCTGCCAGGCAAGAGGAAGGCCAAATACAAGTTATATGGGTGTGCTGAAGGAGGACATGAAGGTAGCTGGTGCAAGAGTAGAGGATACTGAGGCCAGAGTTTGGTGGAAACAGATAATTTGCTGTGGCGACCCCTAAACTGGGAACAGCCGAAAGAAGAAGAAGAAGCTCCTCGGCTAAGTAGCGCTGGACTACTGATTTGGTTCCTCACCCATCTCCTCTCCACTGTTTGGTTAGATCGTCTACTTCTGGCACAGCTCTGTAAAGTCATGTGACAGAGGCATTAACACATGCACAAATTGAAGGAGTGTGAGCTGAGAAGCCACCTTCAGTAAAGTGACACGAACAGATGCTTTGTTGAAAATGAGTTAAATGAACTCTGTCAAAAAGTGAGGGTGATACTTTTCAGAACTTACACCTCAAAATAAGATTTTATTACATGTGTTTCATTTTGTTATTTTTCTTTAACAAACAAAAATGAAATGTTTTAAGGAGTTTTTTTCTATCGTTAAACTGAAAGAGTGACTTTTCAAAATCCAGCTGGAGTTTGCATTACACTGAATTTGCCCAGTAGGCCAACTAGGACTGAGTTGATATCATGATAAAGATCAGGGTGTGTTTCTGGATTTGATGCTGATGTGATAATGAGTGACAAACTCTAATGAATGTCACAAGACACAAACAGAATCTCATTACACAAGTGTAATCTGATGCAACTCAATGTAAATAAAACCAAGGCTACTCTCAAAAGTTTCAAAGGATGGCTATTTTTTATCACCTAAATCCTGCTTGACTGGTGAATAGGTGTACTTTTTAAACATCTGCTTGCTAATATTTTTAAAGGCCATTAAAAATGATTATGATGGATTATCCTACATAAGGATTTTTCACACAGGACTTGATGTAGAAAATAACAATAAATGTTCATTTAGATGTAAACATGCAAATATACAAAATATAGAATGTTAAACATTTTTGTTATTTCCAGAGATCAATGAAGGTATTGAAATAAATGAACAAACGAAGATGAACAAACGAAGGTATTTAAAAGTATTGAAAAGCACTGCTTTACGAAATGTAAATTTAGTTCAACTGAAGATTCAAAACTGAAGAAAGCCTGGCAGTAATCAAGAAAAGAGAGCTAAGGATTTGCCTACACGCTGCTTTTCATCACTTTGCATTCATTTACATGAGATATTGTAAGGTAAACAATACCTCTATACACACAGAAACATTCAAATCAGAGTTCTCATTCATGTTGATATTTGGGAGAAAAAGGATGGGCGGGGATTTCTCAAGGTTGTTGATTTTTGGGGCAAAATTTTGTCTCCTGAGCTCAAATACTCTTAATTTTTTTGCTAAATTGTAAAGTTACCAGAAAAGACAAATCTGAGACCTCACTCATTACAGCATCTGAACAGTTTTGCGGAGCCATGTTTTATACACCATTCACCTTTGTTTGATCGGCACTAGAATGCAGGGATGTGTGTTGAGGTTTGTGGCTGGTGAGGCACTGACTTTCAGAGTCAGATTTCCATATATATTCACCCAATATATTTGCCAACTACTGATTGTGTTTCATATCTCATATCAGCATTCTTTCCATTCACATAGCAGGTATGCATTGGACTATGGAAGTAAATTTATAGTGGTTCTCTCTTTCTTTCTCTTACACATACGAACTCACACAGGACTAGCACACCAGTCTTGCCTTGTAAATACAAAATGTGCCATAAAAGCTTGAAATGATGTTGAAATTGTGTTAGCTTCTAACTCTTCTTTTGAAAGAAGCACTTTAACTAGGCCAGTGGTTGTTCATTATTTATTATTTCACGTTTTGATTGAAAGTCAAATGTTGAGAGTTTAGTTATTTACATGCACCAATCTGGCCATCTGTCAAAACATAAAGTAAATATACTTTGTGTGACTGATGTTGTTTAGAAGATCAATGTACTGCTTGCCTGTCTCACCTGCTGTATTTCAGTGTGGCATTATGTCAGACCGTGAAGTGAAATAAGTGACAGACAAACATGAAATACATTATGTTAAATGAAGAGCGTGGACATATAATCTAAATGTCTTCTATTCATAAAAGTATTTTACACATTACCCAATTTGTATCTAGCTGGCTCATCTCACTGCCTACACAGGTATTTAACAGGAACTCAACAAAATCTAGCAATTGAATGAAAAAGTTGAATGAAAAACCAAACTTGCATTTATAACCCTTTGCAAGTGTTGATGCATTTGTTCTGTAAGTAACATCAACACAAGGTGTTACAAAAATCCCACCATATATCCAAAAACCCACAAAAAACACACTCTAATATTCCATTGGAGATATCATATGATGTATATATATATATATATATATATATATTTGAAATCACCTTTTCCACCACTATGTGATGTGTTTTTGACATGGTTTTATAATAAATGATGAGCAACTTATTGCACCAGTCAGGGTTAAAACTTTTGCTGCCAGCTTAAAGATAATCACCATTTTTGACTAGACAGGGAATGTTTTGTGCATGTTAAAATCTTGGTAAAATGCACATTGAAATGTAAATCTATATATGTTTTTCAGGAAAAAAAAGTCCTGCATGAAAGGCTGTTAAATGCGTATAAAAACTTAATTTTTGTTGTGGTTTATTTTTTCGTTTCATATG
Source organism: Danionella dracula (assembly GCA_900490495.1). Classification (NCBI taxonomy): domain Eukaryota; kingdom Metazoa; phylum Chordata; class Actinopteri; order Cypriniformes; family Danionidae; genus Danionella; species Danionella dracula. The sequence goes on from UELW01000578.1 coordinate 316,392, forward strand.
CAATCAAAAGACGTGCATTTTAAGTGCGCTTCTCTCTTATCTCATATATATAAACACATATTTAGGGCTGCTGTGAAGCTGACCCACAGCAAAAGTTAAAACCCAAAAGATGCTGCAGTGCAAAGGCAAAACTGCATTATTACTGGAAATAAATGATTTGTTCATCTTGAGAATGTTACATGCGGCATTCAATCATCTCTGGGCTGGCTTTCAGAAACACTGCACTGCACTTCAACCATGAACATAAAAATAGTGCTTAAGATGATAACTTCTCATTCCACGTGGCTTCTTGAAACAAGTGTGTAATGGAAATAGCTGAACTATTGTCAGACTAATGAAGAATGTGCTTAATTAAAATACTAGGTTAGGCCTCTGGTGACTGGAATATTTCATTTGTTATCTTAAGCAGCACATGGATCAAGAAACCGACTTCTTGATATAATAATGTGATTTGAGGATATATTGTTGTTGATTGCATATAGCAAAATGCAAACAATGATTCTGCAGAAATAGCTAGACCATTGAGACATAGGGAACCGGTCTCTGGAGGAGGGATTCATGAGTTAATAACATGAATATACCAAATACAAAGCATGATGATCCCTCTCTGTGGTAGTCCTTGGGGCTGTGAAGGCAAAATACAAATCCACAAAAAAATTGTAATCCAGTGTGGCAGACGATAGCATTCACAGGTTTAGGTTCTGGGTTACTCTTGACAGGGTCTGGAACTCCATTTTCCCATACGAGTCGCTACTCTCTTCTCATACTGTTTTCTTGTGTTCTAGGATGTCCTCCAACATTGCAGAAGTGCAGAGAGAGCACCAATGACTTGACTCTTCCTCTTTAATCAATCAATCAAATTTTTTTGTACATTTAGTAGTGTATTTAAAGCAGGTTAACAAATGAGACATAATATGAAATTATAATAATAATTGAGAATAGAAATACAACCGATCTAGGAACCAGTTTCTGTAGATGAAGCTCTGTAAGCCTTTGAGTTGGAGCATATAGCTCCAAAATGCCTGCTTCCTTTTGCCGCATTTACAAAATGCAGATTTATTCTCTTAACAGTGAACTAACACTACACTGGAGGAGAGAGATCAGTCACTCTCTGAGGGCAGCTACCAGTAGATTAGAGTTGCTTGATTATGGGAAAAATATTAATAATTATTATTTGGGGTAATAATTTACATCACAATTATTTTTATCTATTATGTTTTTTGTCTTTGGAAATATACTGAATAACCATCCATTTATATGCTATTTTTCCATAGATAAAAAAAAAACTCTCTTAAAGTCCTTATAGTTTTTAAAGGTTTAAAATGATAACTATAATTACAATACATTTTAATTATAATAATTAATTTAATTATAATCAATCATAAATAGTAAGCAAATATAAATGATTAAATAGATGTATTTGAACATCTGAATTTAATAAAAAAGACATTATTATTCTTATATATATATATTCTTCCCATATGGTACTTACTTGAGTTTATTCACATCACTCCCCTCTCTACGTGCTCCAGCGCAATAGGAAGGGACTGATCTGTAAAACCTCAAATGGCCTCAAGGGGGGTGGGGTCAGAAGTGGACAAGTTCTCATTCACTGCAAGGTTAAAAATGCAATGTTAAAGCTTTGGAGCTAAAAAAAAAATGTATACCCCTAGTGCTGTATTTTATTTTTTTACATTTAGATGGATAGTTTTGACCTTCATGACCACTCTGAGGTGGTAAATTATTTTTAAATGGGTTCGTTTAGATTATTTAAAATGTGTATATATAAATATATGAAGCATTCAACCAATCAGACGTCTGTGCTACGCCTATGTCCCGTCTCTCTGGGCCCATATTTGGTTAACGGGAAGTGATGCACTTTGACGAAGGCAATGGTTGGCTATGCCCATTAATAGGTTTTTTTCACTAATCATGCTAAACATCGCACATGCTACGTCCATGCTATATACAGTCTATTCATCATAGTATGCTAATGTCTCTCACATTATTTGAGCCTGTGTGTACATCCTGAAGGACAAATGAAGAGCATTACAAAATTAGACTAGAGAGAGCCCCGCTGAGCATAGAATGTGTGGTCGGTATGGAGCGATCCCCACTAACGTGTTTGGTAATCCATAACTGAACAGTTCTCTAGATACATCGATCTGCTGTTGTAGTGACATAACACAGAAGTAAATCCCAGAATTAGCTCTGGCACAAAATAAACACATTAAAGTCTCTGAATGCGGCAAATAAATGAGCTTGGCATTAGTTAATAACCATGTGAAGGCATAAATTTAATCTTAAAAGCAATACTAGTGTTTTTCTCGATTATGATATTTTTATGATTGTTTAAACCCCAAATCGACAATGTGATCAAAATTGTATTAATTGCACTGCCCTTTTGCTATAACCAGAAGAAGGGACATTGCCTTTGCTATAACCGGAAGAAGCGCAAGTACATGTGCAAGCCCATTGATCTAGAGCAGGGGTCGGCAACCCGTGGCTCTGGAGCCGCATGTGGCTCTTTAGCGCTGCCCTAGTGGCTCCCCGGAGCTTTTTCAAAAATGAAAAAAGAAAAAGAAAAAGGTTAAATATGTTTTTTTTGTTTAATATGGTTTCGATAGGAGGACAAACATTCTTAACGTTTTCCAATGCTGTAAAAGAGTGTAGAATAAATATTTAATTTCAACATTTCTGTCAGCGACGATTTGCGTCATCACCCGCGACACACGTTTCTACCAGAAGGGGGCGGGATGCCAGGTAAGGAGGCTGCTGTAAACACACCAGCGGCTGTGTGGTGGGCCCTGGATCCCAAAGAGAAAAAGAGAAACATAACTGAGGAGAACTGAGGATTCAACAGTTCTTGGACCGAATCCTTCACATTCAGTGCCGATGTGGAAGGATGATCTGAATGTTTGCTCTGAAGTGGGAAGTTGTCTAATAACAAGAGTAAAGTGGAAAGACATTTCCAGGGAAGGCATGCACGTATTTAGTAACAAAGTGGTTGTGATTTTATGTACTTCTTTTCAAAAGGCTGCTGTTTTATTTTTATAAATGTATGCTGTGTTTTTTCACATTGCTTGTTGCCCAGTTAGGGGCACGTTGTGCACGTTCCATTTTGATGTTGTTTTTGTGAATCCTCAAAATAAAAATGACATCAAAAATTCGATTTCTTTATTGCATTTCTCTAATTTCATCAAAGCAATGAAACATAATTCATTGATATTGTAATCGTACAACAGAGTAGTCACGTGGTGCGTCATTCTCTACAGGATGCACTGCAGAGAAAATAAACATTTAATCATGAAGGCTCATTATGTATTCGTAGCAAACTTAGTAATTTTTATAGTAGGCTAATATAGATACATAAAGCATGTGTTGCCTTCATTATAAAGCTTATATAAGGCTTTTAATTTTTTGTGGCTCCAGACCTATTTGTTTTTTGTTTTTTTGGTCCAATATGGCTCTTTCAACATTTTGGGTTGCCGACCCCTGATCTAGAGCGACTGTCACGAAGTTAGTAAACAGTTTAAACAAACACACTTAAACAATACAAATATTACACGACAGGAATAATTTTTGATAGTGATATTAGCGATAGTTTTTACTTACCTTACTGATGTTTTGGCATCCGAAATACCAACTGGTTTTTGTTTAACGTGCTATTGAATCACCTTTGTGCGTCAAAGCTATTAAAGCTTGGCCGGCATAGCATGCAACTCACCCTCTTTTAAGGAGCATTTAGTGAGAAATGATTCCACACTTTAGAAGATTTTACACACACACTTTTTCCTGAAGACGACGCTTCCTCCATTGCGCTGGCGGCTTTATATCTATGTTTGATCTGTACATCTTGGTGTCACGCACCTCTGTGACATCAAGTGAACAGGCCAACTAATCGATAACGGCATTTGTTGGCAACAAATTTCGATATTGATTAATATCAATTTTATCGATAAGCTGTTGCAGCCCTAACTAGATGCCTCATTTTAACCTAAAGCGATATTTGACTAACTAAATGATGTCGCAGACAACTAAACGAGGCCACATGTGGAACATGTGGAATTTGTGAGATGTAATTACTCCCTCATTGCTTCAAAACATGTAGTTTCTCACCAACATTAAAATTTTTTGTATTTTGGGTAAATTGGTGGGACAAGAGAGGTTATGATTTAATATAGAGTATGGATATGTGGTTGCATAAACTTCTTCTTGTCAACAAGAAAGGGATATTTTTTTTCCTGGAGCTTCAAAAATACAATGTCAGTTATTAATAGAGAGGCGTTTCATGTTTATATATAAATGTCTTCAGTTTTGCTATGAGGATGAACAAAGGCGTGGATTGAGGGAGAGGGAAGTTTTATTTTCCCTGTGAAGACTTCCTTTGACTTTTATAAATGGGTTGATTTGTTTTTATTGCACATGGTTCAGGACTGCAATAACCACAATTGTGATTGTGTGATTTATTAATTAACACAAATGTAATGGTGCAAAGCATCATGGGAATAAGCGTCCCTCAAAGACTTTAGTCGTTTGTTCATTCTCTGGGAAGTGGTGTTTTTTTAAAATAACTATGATTGCTGAAGTAACGGACATTTTTTCACATTGTTCTTTTTCTTTTACTGTTCACAGGTGATTACAAATACATTTTGACGAATATACTCACAACAAGAGAAGGAGCCATTTTCAAACACCCTATTCCTGACTGAGTAGGAGTTGCCATGGGAGGTATACCAGTGCTGCTATTGGTCAGTCTGCTGGAGGTGGCAGCTCTGGGTGAGTCTTTCAATTTCATTTTATAATAATAACAAGAAAGGATTGTTCCTGCTGTTGAAATAGGTTTCACATGTAAGCTTGTTTTTCAATTAATTGTCTACTTAGACATTCTGCTTTGGCAGATTTTGATTAGCCACGAAGTGTCAGAGCTGTAGTAAGCCCGCGCGCGCGCACGCGCACGCACCCACTCACACACACGCGCACACACACACAAACACAAAATCTCAATTGTTCTTTTGTGTACTAAAACATTGTGCTTTTAGAGTCATGATCTGCTGTCCAGTTACTTTCTTTTGCACATTGAGAAGGAAAGGTAGACTTTGCTCCACGAACTAATTTTTTTTTATAAATTTTGAATGCTTTATATAAAAATGATAAACTTTTATTTTGAACTGAAACCTAACTTGGTATGTTCAGAGGACCCATGTGATTATTATCACATCATGTAAAAATGGCAGATTAGGAGCCCTTTAACAGTTTCAGTAAGCCAGCAATAAGACTGTCAACATTGTTAAAATCCTAAACTCTTCATTACTTCAAATTTCTAATTTTCAAAAAGGCATTATATGTTAAAACCAAAACACATCAAAACAATATGATCTCATCTGCACATATGATTAACAATAAAAAGCATGAATATACATATACACGCATACATACAGGGAAGGAAAAAAAATATTTCACCCTCTGCTGATTTTTATTGCTTTTAATGGTCACAGAGAAATAGTAGGTTTTTTTTTCAACAGTTAGAGATTTAAAAGCAACTAAAAAGCTGGAAGATGCATGTTAAAAACCTGCCATGATGAAAACATCACTAAGACCCACCAGGTTTGCACACATCCTACTCCTCCTGGATCCTTTCAAATCATTGATGTTTTGAGGCTTGTTTGTCAACTCGAACTTTTAAGATCACTCTACAGATTTTCTATGGCGTTATGGTCTGGAGATTAGCAAGGCCACTCCAGAACCCTAATGTGCTTTTTCCACGAGACACTGCATGGTTTCTTTAGCTATGCGCTTTGGCCATGTGTTTTGGGTCTTTGTCATGCTGGAAAACCCATACACGACCCTTCTTTAATGTCCTGCTGAGGAAAGGAGGTTCTCATCCATGATTTGATGGTACATGGCCACATTCATTGCCCCTTTAATGAAGTGCTGCCCTCCTGTCCCATAGCAGAAAAAAACACACCAAAGCAGAATATTTCCACCTCTGTGTTTGACAACTGGGATGGTGTTCTTGGGGTCATATGCTGCATTCAAGTCTGACGAGTTGAGTTTGTGCCAAAGAGCTGGATTTTGGTCTCATCTGACCAAAACACTTACAACTAGTCCTCTACTGTATCATTCAGAAGTTCGGAGGCAAACTTCAGATTAAAGGCACTGCAGAATTTCAGTTCCTGACGGCGTAGTGAGTTACCGATTGTTTTCTTTGTGACTGTGGTCCCATCTGCCTTGAGACCACACATTCACAAGATCCTGCCATGTAGTTCTGGGGTTATTCCGCACTGCTCTCATTATCATTGAAACGGTGTGAGCTCTTGCATAAAGCCCTAGACCGAGGGCAACTGACAGTTGCTTTGTGTTTCTTCTGTTTGCGAATAATTGCACAACTGTTGTCACCATCTCACCAAGATGCTTGGCAATAGTCTCTTTGCCCATTCCAGCCTTGTGTTGGTCTACAATCTTGTCCCTGACATCCTTGGACAGCTTTTTGGTGTTTACCATAGTGGAGAGTTTAGTATCTGATTGATTGAATGTATCTGTGGACTGATGTTTTCTATACAAGTAACACATTTGGATTAGAAACACTTCCTTTAAAAGACTGCTTCTAATCTCAGCTTGTTATCTGTATAAAAGACACTTGGTAGCAACAATCCAGCTGATCCTGCATTTTTCTGGATTTTATTGTTATTCTGTCTCTCATTCTATGTATTTGAATCAATCTGTTCGACTACCCTGGTGTTGCTCTGTGTGTCTGTTTAATGATCTGTCCATCTAATTCTCTATATAGGGAGTAAGAGGAAAAAAGTCTGTGAATTCTAAATAACTGAAGAAATTACATTCCCCTGCCTAGATATTTTTCCTTCAATTATTTTCTCTATTATCCATCTGTCTGTCAGCTTGTATATTTATCTGTGTACGCATCGATCTATCCATCCTTTCATCTGATAAACTCTATTTTTTTTGTAATATATAATTTGCATTTAGACTGGAACTTTCCCAGATTTATGGGCCGGTCACGCTGGCTTTTGAGATATCTGACAATTTCTGCATAGTTGTGCAGCAGTTGAGTTCCCTCCCACTAGGCAGCTTGTAACTATAAAACTTAAAGTATAAATCACTCAAACAGAAATAGGGTTCACTAATCTGCTTCAAATAAACGCAAAAATCATAAAAACTGAATCTGCTTTAATATAAGATTTCAGTAAGCTCACCCTTCACCTCTTATATTCGATGGTCCATGTCATGTTATGTGACCTGACATTGCAGGTAAAGTTTTTGTCTGAGAATTGCATTCTGGAATTGCACTGTGCCCCTCTGTATACTTCACATTATCTCATAAAAATATGTGAGTTAAATTTTTATTATATTGTGACTAATTTGATGCCACCAACAAGACATAGGACTAAATTGCACTTTATTACTGACATTAACGAAGCCACTTTTCCCTACATTGGGTTAGAGTAGCAGTGGTGATTTTCTTTTCAATCCAAGTTGGTGTACAATTCTTAAGATATTTGTTATTTCATTTACCAAAGAACTATATATATATATGTGTGTGTATACTGCTAGACCAAATACATGAAAGTGTAACACACAAGTGTAAGTCTCCCATTTCATCAGCCTATTTAGTTATTTTGAGCCTGTCAGGACAATAAAATGCTTAGTCACACGTTTTTGGTTGTGACCCCAAATTATCTATTGAATTTCTTTTTTCTTTTGAAGGTAAAACAACTTGTGCGTTTAAAAATGTGGACAGATCTGAAAATCCCTTGTTTTGCATTATATATTTTTGATTTGCTGTGTAAAAAGAAGCAGAGATACATTTCTGTAATTTCTCTGAAGAACCAAAATTTTACTTATTATTATTTCTTTTGTAATGTTAGTTTGAAAAGATTCTTTCACAATCCAAGGTTTCTTCTGATGTTTACCCACTCAGAACTTAATAGAAATGAATGTGAAAGATGAAGGCCGAAGTGTGCTGCACAACTGAAGGTTTTTCTTGAAAAGAATAAAGAATTAACCATTTTTTCCTTTTTTGTCCTTCCTTCATGGATGTATTCTTTAATGAAATAGTGAATGCCTTTGGTTTAAAATTCAGCTGGAAATCAGATTAACCGGGCTGAGCTCTGCTTCTAAACTTGAATACTACAGACCTCAGAACAGTCTGAATTAAATCATATTGACTTCAAATTATCGTTTGTGTACTTGTATGAATGAATGGTAAATATGGTCCCAGGTGTTCGATATCAGTGACCATTATACAAATTAGTAAATAGTTGTGGTTAAATTAATTTGTGAACACAGTTGTGGAACACATTCTTGTTTAAAAAAATAATGCCATTCTAATAATACATTATAAAAAAAATAATTATTAATACATTTTGGCCATTTTTATACAGCACAGATGAAAAGCAGAACTGGAGATAAATCGAGCAAATTTCATTTGCATAGCACATTTTTGTACACATTGTCAATTCAAGTCCTTTACAGAAGACTAAAAAACAATTAATAGATTAAACAGACATTAAAACAGATCAGAGATAAAAGTAAGGGATAAGACATTTCACACTTATTAAAAGTTCATAAGTGCAGTTCTGCTCGGTCAGCAGTGCTCAGTCAGTAAACGCACATTCAATCAGATGTGTTTTTAGTCTAGATTTAAAAGTTACAAAAATAAAATAAAATAAAAGTTACTAAAGTTTGACTTCCTCTAATCCCTGTAATATATTGAACAATATGCAACAACAATGATCTGACATGTATGTAGGGTCAGCTCAAGGGTTTATTGGGGCCCTAAGCAGAATTCTATGCATGTCTTAACTTCAGATTTTCTTCTTTATTTGTTTATATTAATTATGCTTTATCAAGCATTAACACTTGTAAAATTTTAATTACTTAGCCTGCCAGCTAAGATTAATTTACTTTACATAACCTAGTATAAATAGTTTTTTACAACTTAACCTTTTCTTCTCTTCTGGTTTCTTAGTTTTTTTTATCTGAGATGTTTTTTGAGAAACCATTATTAAGTTTCTCCAGTGCTGATGATAAAACATTATTGTCTCCTCACCTCTCCTCCACCTCATTAGCAAAAAACTATGTCATCAATAATGATAGGAATGACTATTATACTTACTGGAGTCTTACTTGATGATGTCATAATGTTTTCATAGCCTCAAAAGAATGCTGAATTATTTCCATTAAGTTCCATCAAGTTATTTTTCAGAACTAAAATGTGTAAGTCGGTTTTTTTTAGGGATGGCTGATGTTTACCAACTTGGCATCGTACGATGTCTAAGAGAAACAACACAAATAGGGGGGTTATGGGATAGTTTTTTTACAGGATTGTTTATTTGAAGCCTGTTACACAGAAACCAGCACCTGTCTATCACTTTGTTTGCGGGACTCTGTCATGAACTGACAGAGTGATCTGTGTCACTATAATTTTGGTTGGTAAAAAAGGAGTACATTCACCTATCTGGCAATACTTTGACTTTAGACCGAATGAAAGAGGACAGCCACGAGACACGTCTGAAGCGTTGTGGGGAGTAGAGCAAATAGAAAGGAAAGCAGACTCAGCATCGCGATGTCTATCTGGCGTCATCTATCGACCCAACCCTAGTTTATATGTGTTCCTTATGTTGTGACAAATATTTATGAATGTTTTCCGTCACTGGAACTATCTATACTCAAAGCATTTATGCTTCAAATATTTACTGATGTCTTGGCATTTTTTTTTTTATCCGGGATCATTGACGTGTTTGTCAATGAACAACCTTCCGGTGCATTTGCTCCTGGGGTCCCACAGTTTGCCTACTTACTCCTAAAACTGTGCTTGGCTGTCAGTAACTTTGTTTTTTTGTGTTGTTAAAAAAATGTGCGTCTGTAACATTTTTGATTATTTGTGAAGTGTTGTCAAAGGACTTGCTCTGAGAGGAAGTGTTGAATCCTGAGCAAGACTGTGTGTTCTACACTAGTGAAACTAACACAGCTATAAAATGGTCTACAAGTCAATAATTAGATGCTCAATGCTCCAGTTATCGGATAAATAATGTAGTTTGGAAGCAAACTCATCAACAAAGCTTTAGTGCCTGGGTTAATCTTCATGGGTCTATGTTACACATCCCCAGTTTAAAGTTTTTCCATCAAGATGGAGGGAGGAGATTTTACCCCCAGGAGAAAGTATGATGTGCCGATCTGGTGACTGAACCCTAGAAGTTCAGTGAATCTCTGGTTCTTTAAGGAAGTGAGGCATCACACTCTCTGAGTCTATGGCTGAAGTCAGTATGCGCTTTATTACTGTGTGTATGAAGCTAGGAATCTAGTGAACGTCGCAAGAATAAGTGACACCTTTTCCAAAAGCTTTCAGACTTGTCTTTCTCTCAATTATAAAAAAGTGTTTCAGATAGCAGAGGACTAGCTGCCAGGTTGATTCTTATTGTGGTTATGCTGCTGATGGCTGTTTGCGACTGGGGAAGTGAGAAGAAATTTGAATGAGTTCCTTTCCTATTAAAACAGTGAGAATTAAATACTCAGCTACATCAAAAGATATGTATATTAAAAACAACCAAAACTATTTTATATATAAATACACTTTATTGTGCCTCATGGGCTTCAAAAAGGCCTCATCCTATAAATTTCAAGCTAGAATTGAGTTTTTCTCATTTTCTTTAATGATTCACGCCACTTCGCAAAACAATTAATACTAAGTTTTAAAGTGTTATTGAGCCAGTTGTTAACCATAAAGTGTGAATCAAAGATTGAGACATGACTATTTATTAAAGAAGACACTGATAATTTCCAAAACTAAAAACAAGCAAGCCTTTAGGGAATTCAGGTGAGTGACAGACTCAGCAATATGACATCATCAAGGGAGTACAGTGGTGAGAGTGGAGGAGATCATATGTGACGAAGATGGCAACGATGGTGAAAATGAAAAATATGATGACAAGGGATTCAATGTGAGGAGAGGTACACTTATTTTGACAGGGCTAGAGACACTGGAGGTGAGAAGACGAGGGTGGGTTAGGAAGTAACGATGGCAGCCCTTTGGCTGCCAGACACAGAATGTTAGGAGAGTGAGTTTTTAAGAGGACTGTGACACAGGTGATCCGATGAAAGATAATAAAAGGCAGGTGTAGTGGACCAATGATCCAGCAATGGTCAGTGAACCAATACATACATGCGAGGAATAACACAGATCTACAATGAACTGAGCAGAAAGCACTGCAGCATAAACAAAATGTGAAGCTAAAAATGGTTAAATAGAGGCAGTTAAACACAACTCATAACCCTTTTCAACAAGGACACTAACAGAACAATACAGAGGCAACCTGTATAACAATTTTTGTTATTACTGTTATTGATGTTATCATATCTCCACTGACATCTCACACTGTATTTATTTTCTCCTTCTTCCTGTTTATTTTATGTAATCGAGTTGAACAGAGACGATATGTCTTTAGGATATTCCTAATGGGTTTTTAAAGTCTCTAATTAATTTTCTCCAGCTTCTCCTCTTCTGCCTTGATTAAGGCTTATAAGATTGGTTTGTATACAAGAATATGTTAAGCACGTAAATAAGAATTTCATTAAATGCATTTTAGTCGTGTTTAAATTAGGAATATGGTCTTTGACATCACTATTTTGAATTTAATTTACTTATTTGAAGGATTTTTTAACTTTATAATAATCACCTTGTCCAAACAAACTGCATTATATAAATGCTATTTGCAAATGTAAATATATAATTGGGATGCAACTAACGATTATTTTAATAATCGATTAGTTAGCTATTATTTTTTTTCCGATTAATCGGATAAAACTAAATGCATTTTTTATTTGATGTTTTACTTATAACTATACTAAACCATAAATCACAATATTATTTATGTATAAAAGTAAACTTTAAAAAATGCAAACTTGAGTTGAATGATATTTAATAATGAAATTTTAAACCTTAAATGAAAAACTAAATTTGTCCTTGAACTGTAAAACTTTAAATTACATTTAAATTAATAAATAAATAAAGAGAAAAACACTTGTTAAACAATTGATTTTGAAAACAGATTTGGTTACAAGTTAACTTTGTTGTGGACTATTAATAAAAACTCTAGAAATGAAAAAAGCTAATAGTCTTTATTAAAATGAAAGGAAATATTAATTTTCATCGGTGTACAAATGAACCGTTAATTGCATTCACTGAAAACCATAACAGCTGTTATTCACACTGTTTAATTTAAGCTATTTAAAGTAGCACCATTTAACTAATCACTATTTCTCATGAGGCGACTGCGCAGAGTAATGCTAGCGAGTTGCAAGTGAACTACTGAAGTGAATGAGCTACTTGGTGTGACAGCTCTTTGTTATCTGTGTAACTTAGTCAACAAGGTAAAAGTCTGTTCGAGCAGAAAAAAATCCCTTTTAGAGATCGCAGAAATGTATTGCTGTCAATGTACGAGCAGCTGAGAGAAGACTGCAGAGGGAGCATCTGCATAGAGGCAAAAACACATTTCTGCGAACTCCGAAGAAGGATTATTTCTGCTCAAACAGCTGTGTAGCTTGTTGACTGTTATACAGATCACAAAGAGCTCTTGTATGTTTATTATTAGCACTTATATGGAATAAAAGTGGGGTCAAAAGGTTGCAAGCAAAAAACTCAGTTTTGAGAAAGCGCAAATGAAAACGCAAAAAGAAATTTTGAGAAAATGAAACATTCATTCATTCATCTTCATGTTGGCTTTATTCCCTTTCGGGGTCGCCACAGCGGAATGAACCGCCAACTCTCTGGCATATGTTTTACGCAGCGGATGCCCTTCCCTGCCACAACCCATTGCTGGGAAACATTCACACACACATGCACACTTTAACACTATGGGCAATTGTTCTTACTCAATTCACTTATTCCGCATGTCTTTGGACTTGTGGGGAAACCGGAGCACCCGGAGAAAACCCACGCGATCACGGGGAGAACATGCAAACTCCACACAGAAATGCCACCTGCCCCAGCCGAGCCTAGAACCAGCGACCTTCTTGCTGTGAGACGACTGTGCTACCCACTGCGCCACCGTGACGCCCGAAAGTGAAACACAAATGCTAAAACAATATTTCCGAGTTAAAAAGCAGTTTTGCAAACGGAAATTAAGAACTGCGAGTAAAACTCAGCCGCTCAACATTTGCAACTCAAGTTTTTATTTGCGTTTCAGTCGACTTTTGCACTTGTGATTCAGTTTTTTGCTTGCACTTCAGTTTTGTCCCCTTTTTGCCACAGAGGGAGGAGCTAAGAGAACAGACCCACCCACGAAGTTGTGTCATCTGCCAGAGACAAGCAAATAAATGAATATTTTACCATTATGACTCAAATGATAGGCAGTATCCACATACAATTGAAAAGAATAGTGCATTTGTTTCAGCAAATAAAGGTAAAATGTTGAATCAATACCTGAGGTTGACTTGGGTCTCTTTGTTGTTCCGCTATGTTGAGCTGCTACACAGTGGTCCAGCTCGTCTCTGGCTGATAACGCGGCTTCGTGGGTGGGTCTGTTCTCTTAGCTCCTCTCTCTGTGGCAAAAAGGGGACAAAACTCCGCGCGCGCAAAAAAACAGAAGCGCAAGCAAAAAACTGAATCGTAAGTGCAAAAGTCGACTGAAACGCAAATTAATATTTGAGTTGCAAATGTTGAGCGGCTGATTTTTACTCTCAGTTTTTAATTTCCGTTTGCAAAACTGCTTTTTATCTTGCAAAACTTGTTTTTGCATTTACGTTTCACTTTCTGCTTTCTCAAAATTTCTTTTTGCGTTTCATTTGCGCTTTCTCTAAAGCTTTTGACCCCAATTTTATTCCATACACTTATACCTCCAGAAAAAATACAGTTTTCTAGTTCATTGCTGGTCGTCACACTTTTTTGAGTTAACGACATAGGTCATTCGCACTAATTTTTGGAAATTTCTTCTGAGAGGGAGTGCAAAACAAAGCTGCGGCCATTGCCTTTGCTATAACCAGAAGAAACTAACAGAAGTAGTTGTGCAAGTAGCCCATTGATTTAGAGCTGCTGTCACGAAGTTAGCAAACCTCCGCAGCTTCAAGTGATCAGGCCAACTGATCGATAATCATTATCAATTATTATCGATTAGTTGTTGCAGCCCATATATGTTTATATCTGTTGCGTATACACATACAATGTTGTCTATGTGGATGTTCAGTACATTTTGTTTTCAGTGTTAATTTGTTTTTGTTTTTATTTGAACTGCAATGGCAAGGTGTTTATTACACTTTCTCAAGAATACGTGTGACATAATCACACTTACCTTTATTTGCATTTTAAAAATTTTATTAGCACTCTAGGATGTAAGAAATGGTAGCTAGTTTTGTGCAACAACTCTCTTCAGGACAAACACTCGTCAGTGCTCGATGGCAGGTTGAGTGTTTTCCTTCATGCAAAGTGAAACGACAGCTGTCAAGCACTCGCGGCTTCCTCGTTGTTTTCTCTCAATTGTCTGTCCAGAAATTTCTTTTTGTTTCAAGCTATCTCTATTTTACTCTAGTGTCTGCTTGTGGACAGCTGGTTTTGTGTGGACAGACAGAAGCCTGTGCATTTTGGCATCAGCACTGTTGAGTTTCGAATGAGAGTAGTTTTTCTGTAAGCTATCCTGCCTAGAGAAAACTACATAGTCTTCAACCATCTCAATGATTACAATATTATTTCTGATGAATACGAAGGCAAAACACAAATGCTGAAACACTTGACTTTATGTATGTATGTATGTGTATATATATATATATATATATATATATATATATATATATATATATATATATATATATATATATATATATATATATATATATATATATATATATATATATATATAATTTGCTGATGACACTGTTTTACTTGGATCTTCCTTGGTGTTTTACTATAGAGATTTCTTTGTCGTATAATTAAATTCATTGATATTCAGATTTAAAATCAGTGAGCCAAGGAAAAGCTTTTTTTTTCTTAGCTTTTATTTTCATGCCTATGCATTTTATCAAGCCAGACCAACCCCCAGCTTTAAACTAAATTTTTAGCCATTTGAGTGTAATGGAGAGAGAGTTCTGTATGGAAATACTGGTCGGATTTTAGAGTTAAAAACCCAGAAAATAAATATCAAATAAACAGATAAATACATATCAATAATGTATAAAAATTAATTAATATCAAAAAAGTAAAATTCAACAGAAATGCAAGTATTGGAAATGATAAACTGAGAAATCAGAAAGTTCGCATTATTTTTTTTACATACTTGAACACATGAAACTATAAATCAAATACATTTCAAAAACTAATTTGTTAGGCAACAACAATTCCAAAGTTACACAGTGATGCCTCTGCATTCTCCCCTCCCTTGAGAGTGACTAGTGACAGCACCTTCAGGTGGGTCACTAACAAGCCCCCTGTGTAGTTTAACAAGTTAAAGGACTGAAGTGATATATAAACAGATTGTAAACATGTGTAAAAAACTATTTTGAAATAGATATTCAGACTGCTTTCTTCATGGACTGGTACTTACCTGTAGAGGAGGAATCAAGCTCCGTGGGTCAATGTGTGCTTGTGCTGAAAGAAAACTAACATAGCTAACATGGCTGCAAAATTAGATTTGACTTCCAAAATGTTTATTCGTTTATTTAAAAAATCTAAGATTTCAAACAGGTTAAATTATCATAAAATAGTTCAGAAGCATTAATAATGGTTTGACAGTAAGTGTGTTTGTGTATATTGCTGTTATATCGGTTTTGACTGCAACTTCTGATTTAAAGACATAGCATGCAATTAATTGCACTTGACCAATTAAATCACTCTTATCTATAATTACCCTATCATTACAAGAGAAGAACGAGTACTAGTCGAGCTCTCATAGTAAGTAAGGTGTCAGGGAAAAGGAAGCGAGCAACATCCCCACAAAAGAGTGGAAAGGCAGGATAGCTTGCACAATTGTATGTTTACTTTTTTTTGAGTAAGTAACACAAAATGTGGAACCACTTATTGGAGATCAACTACACAAGATTAATGACTCTCAAGAATGTACTTACATTTATTTTGTATTTACATTTTTCAAGCAGTGGGTAGCTCAGTCATCTCACAGCAAGAAGGTCGCTAGTTAGAGCCTCAACTGAGTCAGTTGGCTTTTCTATTTGGAGTTTCCCCCACAAATCCAAAGACATATGGTACAGGTAAATTGCGGTACAGGTGAAAACTGTTGCGCATAGTGTATGATGTATGGATGTGAATGAGTGTGTGTGGATGTTTCCCAGTGGGTTGCGGCTGGAAGGGCATCTGCTGTGTAAAACATATGCCAGACGAGTTGGCGGTTCATTTTGCAGTGGCAAACCAGAAAGGGACAAAACTGACAAGAAGATGGATGGATGGATGTAAAATCCTTCTTTCTTGCCTCAGGCATATGTGATGTAATTTCTAAGAGAAGTGATTGTCTTAAAACAAATACAAAGTCACATTCTTGCCTTTGTCTTGCCAGTTATTTACAATCAAAAGGTACTTTTTATGGGTGTGTGGGGTGTATTTGTGATGTATTATAAAAGAACATTTACCTTTTCAGTGAACTGAAATACACTACAATCTAAAAAGAAAATAATTGAATAAATAATAAACTATTTCTTTTTATTGGAATAATTTGACAGCAGTTTTTAAAAATGTTCAAGCTGGGACAAAGAGAGCTCATTCAATTCTTTAACACTTTGTGGTAATGGTAACTAGTGAATTTGTAAAGAGCAGCTTTAGCGATATGATTTATGGATTTCTCTTTATCTTTGATTGCATTCAGCTTTAGCATGCTTAAGTGTGTGGGTTTTTTTTCTTCATGGGTGTAATCTTTGAGTTTTTCTCTCAGTGAAGCCAAGGGCAAGTGAATACAACTGTCATTTTTTCACACACAGATATTTTCTTTTATGTATCTTTTATGTTTATATGCCTGGACGTAAACAACCATGGGTACAGTCACAAAAGAGTAGATGGTAAATTTGAATGTGGCAGTCAAGATGAGGAATGTTTTATGTTAATCTCACAGGTTGAGGTCCATTAGCATGAAAAAAGTCATCATGAAAAAATGAATGTAATCCTAGCGATTATGACAAGCTTTATGGTTGCTGTGTGTGTGTGTGTGTGTGTGTGTGTGTGTGTGCGTGTGTGTGTATTTAGACAATGGTTTCATACAGTTATGTTTGGTAACGCTTTCCTGTGTTAATGTGTGTGTCTCTTATCCGATAAGCAGCTGAATTGGGTCAGACTTTCTAAAAAAGCATGGAGCTGCTTCACCTCACAGTATGCAGACAAAAAGACTATGATCCTCTTTCGTTCAAGATCTTCATGGCTTTATTTTCAATTTTAATCTTTTCAAAAATATGGTAAAATTGTGAGTATTTCCTTATGCAAGAGCTCTTTTTCTGTTGTCATTCAAATATCTTTCTGGACTGTTTTTTGGTCTCCCGGGTCTCGACTCTTTCATGGGTTATGGTTTTTAATTAATACATCAGTGTCCTATCAACAATTGCCTTTATGAATATATTTCATGTATTGATATTTGTTTTTGCCTACCTTAGTCTGATTGTATTGAAAAAAAAAAAGCATTAATAAAAGGGGCAAATAAAAGCTAGCTGATGGATGTTTTATAACTAGACTGATTTAATTCTTTACTTATTATACATTACTCCATTAGGATCTTAAATTTTTTTCCCCAACTCTTGGCTGTTTCTGAGAAGTGAGTCCAGGATAAAAAATTATTCTTATCACAGACTGACCTGAAACCTGGTAATGATCCAAATCCCTCTGAACAATGGATACTAGGACCTGTAACTGTCATTCCTAAGACCAATTGTAGATGTATAGGCCAGAAAGTAAGCCCCTACTGCACCAATGAGATAAATTATTGATCTCAAAGTGGTTCTTCAGGTTAATTGTGCAAGCCCAGAAGCCTTGAATTGAATCACAGTTTGAGGTAAAAATAATCTCCTTTAATGTTTAACGGAGGATAAAAGGTGTATGACGCACCTTAACTTTCATTTGCCTGCGGCCAAACAGGTAAATGAACAGGCAATTATCATTTTTTTGCTTCTGCTGAACTGGTAATTTGGAAAAATACAAGACTGTACTCGTGGTTCTTTCAAGATGATGTACTAAACGTGAAGATCCATGAGTTTATGTGGGTGTAAATGAACATCCTTTCACTTGTGTTTGGCCAACTCTGCCTGACAGATTGGAACTTCTTTTGGTTTAGTGTGAAGGCGCTGGTGCAGAACGGCTTAAGATACTCTGGTCTGTATGTGTGCGTGGGTGTACTTGTGTGTGCGTGTATTTGTGTGTTGGAACAGAAAGAGCTCAAACAGCATGACATGATTTTGCTGGTCTTAACTTGTGCTAAGCTGCTCCATTTCACAAGTTACATAGAAATAATTGGACTCAAATATGTTTATCTGAGCTTTTATTTTATGTTCTTAAAGTTAAGAATATGTTTATGTATTAAATGTTTTAAATCGTTTAATCGTTTAAATTAAAACAAGCATAAAAATATGGTAATACTAACAAAGATTATCTATTGTAAGATTATTTCAAAATGCAAACATTTACTATTTCTTTCCTTCAATTCTTTCCTATGCCTTCAATGTATTTATCAGTTCTCCAGAAATCAGACGCTTTTTATTTTTCATTTTCAAAGCATCATTGATTTACTCAGCATTCACTGGTGGTGATGAGCTCCCTTAGTAGCCTTCAACTGTCTTGAAGCATTCGGAAAGAACGTGGCTGCCATTTCATGCCTAAGGACTCCTGCCCACCACCAAACACTTACTTCAATACAGGGCAATGTGGGCGAAGTAGCTTGCCCAAGATCACAGGGTATTTCCTTTTTGTCCTCCACCTTCCCCAGCAGCACATGTCCTGCTATTGTGCATAGCAGTATTAAATCTTTCATCCATACCATGTCCCAGCTCGTCCTATATTTAACTGTAAAGGACATTATTTTTGGAGGCTTGTCTTTGTCCAACCTCAAACTTTGCTAAGCATTATTTCATCCTTTGGGGGGTTGAGCCCTTGCCCTTTTAATGGTGAACCCAAAAGTGATTTTGAATCACTTTTTTTTAAATAAACATATTATTTATTTTATATTCTTCTCAAATAGATGCATTTATTAAAATGTAATTTAGACAAAAAAAATCTGTTACCTCAGTTACCATGACATCAGCTTACTGCACCAACAAATATTCAATCAAAGCACAATTCCTGTTCTTCTTTGTCTTTTCTGGTGTGTTCATTGTTGATTCGCTTCTCAAAATAAACCATCTACAGACAGACTTGAGTTCTTTATTTGTAAGTTAGTTTTCACAATTTTTATATACCAAGCACTAGTTTGCTTGTAAGTTTTGCTTCTATTTTACAAAGTAGGAGGGAAGGCAGCGATTTAAAGATAAAACTGAAGGGGGCAGTGAAAAATCTGTGAGGATGTATACAAATGTTCAGTTAAAGATTGAATTTAATGTTTATATTAACATTTGAGTGTTTTTACAATTAATTTTAGTTTGCAAAAATAAGGATGAATGTAGAGAGTTGAAGAGAAAAGGAACCCCTATTAATTTTAAAAATCCTGTTGTAGTAAACAAAGAAATTCATGAAGAATGGTTTCATATACCAATTAATACTGAGCAAGGATGGAGAAAAAATACAGTCTGAGAGGAGCAGTATGATCTTTTACAGAAAACTGCTGGTGTAAAGTGAAGAGTGACTAAAGAGAGGATGTGTAAAGATTGAGTGTGATTTTTAAAACACAAACACCTGACTGATTTCAAATAGATACAGAAATACAAACATTGAAACTTTGAAATTGAAAATTATGTTAACTTAAAAAGTTCTGGATTTGGATTTGGTCTTGGCAGTGTGTTCCTGGACATCTTCGTGAAAGAGACATCTGAAAATGATGTACGTATTTTACTCTAGGCTCCGCACAGTTGTCAGATTTATTCAAACTATGTTTCAATTCAGAGCTTTGCTTGTTAACTCCACTCTTTCTTCATTTTAACAGATGTACACTGACATCCACAACTTCAGCCGATGTGTTGAACTCCATCTCTTTCACTTTTAACAAGAACCACCCAATTGATACTACTCATCTGGTACTTCCTGTAGGTTCTTGTCAGATATAGCTAATGTGAGAATATCCTCTGCAACAAGGGTCCATAAAGCAAAGATGAACAGGCTTTTCTGTCAAAGCATTGCACATCATGAAAGGGTTTGGGGTCTATTGAATAATTTGATGTCCGTGACTAAAGCATAGCTTCACTGCCAAACTCCTCTGCTCCCCTTTGACTTCTCATTTGAGTCAGAAGCGTTGATTTCCTTCTGCCCTCAACCATCACCCAACGTGACAGAGAAGAAAGTTTCTCTCATACATTTTAGGGCTCCATCTGTTTAGGTCTGGAGTGGCGTATTTCATATTTGTTCTTAACCAGTGGTGTGCATCTTCTATAGGGTTCTTTTAATCCAGGTATGCAACTGACTAAACATTTGTCTGGTGTAGGATGCCTACTGCATAGCCAGTAATCAAAAATCTGGTTATTGTGTGAGATATGGACATGAAGACGTCGGCTGGCTGAAGTTAAAAGTTAATGTGTCTTAAACAAATGTAAAAATGATTCACCCCCCTCAGAGTGATCATGATGTTACACCACAAAGAACAAATTCAGTCTCAGCAATCAGATGCAGATAACCTATAAGCTTTCTCTTCCTGCATGTTAATCTCTGTTAAACTTTACATAACATTGCTTGCGCCTTGATGCAACTGTAATCCACAAAGTGGTTACGTCATTGTTAGGGGGAGGACTTTTGTTTTTTGGTTTGAATGAATGATGCAGATGCGAGAAGCATAGTATAAACATACCTCAGAGTTTATTGGCTAAAAGATTCACTTTCAAAAGAAGACTCCTTTCAAGGAAAAACAGCCTTTTTTTATTAAAGAAAAAAGCATTCACTATAACTCTTGTTTGCATTATCATTTATTTTGTAACAGTTTAGCACAAATAGCTTAGCAAATATTGCAGCAGTAGTAGAAAACACTATTAGTGCTTTAAAGATTATTTTTTTCCCAGACACTTTATTCTGCTATATGATCCTTTAGTCAGAGTCATCAGCTGGCTCAAATGGGGTTTTGGAGCAATAGGAAGTTTCTGCTCCAGAACTGAACTTTTTAAATGAGAGGAGAACTGCATAGCAACAAGGAGTCTGCTTAGATATATCATTCAATCAAAGAGTTACGACAAAGAATAATAATTCCTCCTAACAAGGTGCAAACTTCTGCTGCTGTAGTTTTCTGTGGTCCCAGGGACATTATCCTGATCAAATACACACTGTATTTGTTAAGTCAGTATAAAAATAAAACTAGTTTGTTATGATCTAGATATTAAACAGCTAGACTGAAAAAAAATATGAAATACCCTGCCATCAAGCGGGCATGATAAAATAGTTAGGGTTCTTGTCCAAATTTTAAATGGTAAGTCTTAATTTTATTAATTTAATAAAACATATTTTTGCTTAACAGAAC
This sequence comes from Danionella dracula, assembly GCA_900490495.1. Lineage (NCBI taxonomy): Eukaryota > Metazoa > Chordata > Actinopteri > Cypriniformes > Danionidae > Danionella > Danionella dracula. Next base: position 337,973 of record UELW01000578.1, read on the forward strand.
ATGTATTTTTTGTTCACATATAAAAAGCCAAACGTATTTTCAATTCCTATTTAAAAGTGTTAAGTACCATGAAAAGTTAATTGTTTAATTTATATAGGATGCCTTTTAAATCTTAATATAATATGCACTTAAACTTAAGTCTTTTTTAAATCCATTCAGATTAAAAAATAACATTCAAAGTCAACTTTGAATAAATTGGTGGAAGTATTCCAACATAATGATTTGAAGTGATAATTATTTCAAAAGTTATATTATAATATAAAAAAACCGTAGTCACAGAGGCATATTAAACAAAACTTGTTTTACACTAAATACTTTGTAAGAATGTCTTCTGAAAAATAGAAAAAAAACAATGTGTCATTCACATAACTGTCAATCTTCTCTTTTCTTTTTTTTTTTACCAAAACTCATCAATAATAAAAGTTGCAAATGAGGAAATATATCAACTTAATCTTACAGTCTTTATGTAAGTAGAATTTCAATGGTGAGGACAACATAAACATCATTTTTTGGATCATGAGTGAGACATTATGATCTTCTCCCACACTAAAACTGTGCAGAGATCATAGATAATGATCAGCATGCTATGGATAGCAGCGGGAACAGTGTCTTGCAAAGCCCATCTTGCAAAGGGACCGCAGCCTCCTGCCGTAGTTTACCTTAACCAAAAGCACTTATAAGTGGGGGAGAGAGAGAGTGTGTAGCCGCAGTTTTAGCGGCCACATTTTTAACGACCCTCATATAGGGTATATTATAAGGTCTGCACATTGGTAATGAGCAGATCCACAATCCCTTTACAGCCTAAAACACGACAAAGTCCCCTTTTAACATTGATGCAGACATGTGACCCTCTAATATCCAATGTGATTACTGCTACTTTGCGTCTCTTAAACAATCTCAAGCTCTCACACACAGGAAAGAATGCCATCTGACACTTTAGTGAACAGTGCAGAGCAGGTATAGCACGTGCTCTAGCCAACAGAAAGCTTTTATGCAAGAGAACAATAGGAGAATTATGAATTCAACAGCTTCTTTTGGCTTTCCTGTGTGTGTGTGTGTGTGTGCATGTGTGTGCGCGCGTCTGCGTGTGAAGTGCTTGTATGTGTGATCATTTGATCCTCATTGTTACTTTGGCTTGTAATTGAATATGGAGTGTAACAAAAGTAATTTGCAGGTGCACCTCTATGTGTGTGGCTGACAGGTTATTATTCAGTTTGATTTGCAATCAAGCCCACTATTAATTTGAAGCTAAAAAGTAAATCTGTCCAAAGTTTCATCATTACAAGTTATACGATACCAAGTGTAGGTGAATGGAAATCACTCTCAATTTTAACTCCTATTATTAAAGTCAACTAAAGTAAGCTGTTTAAATATGCATTTATGGATGAAAGGTGTGAACACACTACTAATAGTGTTGTTGAAATGCATTATTACTTTTGTAAAATTTGTACAAGAATAATAATTTGTACAAGAATAATAATTTTTCCTTACTAAATGTTGCACTGACTAGTGAGATGCTCTTAATCTCATTGTACATGTTTATAATGCAAATTGTATATGTGTATAGTGACAATAAAGGCATTCTATTCTATTCTATTCTATTCTAAAAAGTAAAACACAAAATGAGTTAGTGATGCTTAAACGTTATGGTGAAAAAGTCTTTGCTCAGACATATTATTGGCTCATGCCCTTCTCCAGCAGTACTGTTTGACATAATGTCTGCCATTTTTACCCAATTTAAGCAATTTGCTTGAAGAAGCATTCTAGGATCCAAGTTGCTCTATTTTCAGGTGTATTTCCGAACACAAGACCCTTCATCGTTACCAGTGAAAGAGGGAAATTGTTTTTGTTTTAATGGCAAAGTTCCTGGACAACTGATTCATCTCTTGAAAGGGTTATATGTACCTTATTTTGGTAACTCCGTGTTGCCTTTTTTTGATCAAGCAGCAATTTCAGTTTTTTTATTTTCTGAAGAAATTTTGTTGAAGAATGGACCTTATCCAAATATTTGTGATTTTCATTCACTTCTAAAAGTAAGTTTCACACTTTTTGTCCAATAACTGCTTGAGGCTGAGGACTTCAAGGTGAATAGTAAAAGTATGGCAAGCCTTTTAAAACTCTTTCAGCAAATATGTATGCTATATGTTAAGATCTCTAATTCACTTTTTACTACACTTTTTACCTAAATGTCTTCATGACTAATTCAATACTTTTCACTCATATGGCTCTGCTCCTTGACTGGAACTCAACTTTTCACAGCAAATCATCCATGCCCCGACGTACATTTTAACAACTAATTATACAAGATCTCAAAGGTTTTTGTTTAACTGAAACTATGTATGTTCAGGAGACCCATAACATTAAAAGAAAGCATGATAGGTGGCCCTTTAAACCATTAACTTCTCTTGGAGATGTTACAACATGTAACTTCTTAAACCCAAAACATGTAAAATTATAATGGCATGTGAGGACTTCAAATTTAATCACAGGTTCTGCCATGTCTGTGTTTTTCAAGAATCTTTCTACATTATATAAACAGTATAAAAAGCCAGCAATCTTGTTTTGTTCAGGTCAGCTTTCTAATTCAGCTTTTCCAGAACACAACAGCTAGAGTTCCCACAAGAACAAAGAAATATGATCACATTACACCAGTTCTGTGCTCTCTTTGTTGGCTTCCTGTAAAATAGCACATTGACTATAAGATACTGCTCCTTGGCTTTAAGGCGCTGAATGGCTTGGCTCCTTTCTACCTGAGCAGTCTCTTGTCACTAGCTTCCGGCTCGATCTCTTCATTCACAAGAAGCAGGACTACTGAGTTTTTTCCTGAAGCTCTGGAACAAACTCCCGGATGTTGTCCGGAGCTCAGCTATGCTCACAGAGTTATTAACTAAATTAAAAACAAATCTGTTTAATCTAGCTTTCGAATAGTTAGCTCCTGGGATTTGTCCAAACGAATATGGTGTCTGAGCGCTATAAACATACAAACTGTTGAAAAAAACAATGTGGTTAAATGTGTCTATTTAACCTATCCCCATCATTTATCACTCATCCTGCAGCTGATGCTGATCACCTGTTTGTTGTCTGTTACATTTTTCTGACCATTGGTTTTCGTTTCTTTGTCTCTAGTTTGTCTTTGTTTGTTTTTTTTTTGTTGTTTTTTTTAGATGCTGTCTGGTGAACTTTTCGTGAATGGATCTTAAGTTTGTAAATTCTGTATGCTGGGGAGGTGACTAGCATCTGCCTCAGTCAGCGAGGCTTCCAGGGGGCTCACAGAGGGAACTCCTATTTACCCTACCTGACCCATACTAGATTTTTGTGAAGCGGATTCGAAAGCACCTGCTAAAAAAGCGCTATATATATAGCAGGTTAGGTATTTAAATCTTGCTTTCTCTGAGTGAAGGGGTTTACAAGGAAACTTTTAACTGGGATAGAATATAAATGATTTATGATTATAATCATTCACACAATATGAACTTTAACATTTTTACCTCTGCGCTTTATTCTCACTAAACTTTATTCTGTGTTATGAGTCTTTTGTTAATTACATGTTGTGTAATTATGAGGTAGATGGAAGTGTTATTGCCTAGCAACAGACAGACATTTGTGCAAAAACTAGGACATATTATACAAGGCAAAACTAGTCTTATTCCTCAATGGAATTGTATATATATATTTACTTGAGAATTTTATCATTAGAATACACTCGCTGCCATCTCCATCTCTCACCATACAACCAAATGTGTCCCCATTCTTCATTTTTATAGATTTTATCTATATCAATAATTTCAGAATATTTCATTTTGCGTTTGAAATTGGGAGTCTCAAAACCAGATTGTCAAAACTTGAATTAAAGTCTAATCTAGGGGGAACAAGCCCCCCCAAAATCTAAAATGATTTGAAAAATGTAGCTGTATTATATTTGCAATTTAAAACAGATGAAAATGCAGACAAAGTTGTAATTTAAATAACAAAGTGTAATATCTAGTAAATATAAAATATATTGCAATATGAATGAAAAAGAGAGTTTTTTAAACACATTGTCTAGAAATGTATATTATTCATTTTTACAATCATTATTGTACAATCATTATTAGAGTTCTAAAGAAAAGAGTTCTAAAAAAAGCTTTATTATTAATCCATGTCAAAGGGTTATAACAACCCTGTGCTCTATCCTGCGCTAGAAATTTTTGTATAAATAAATTGTCAGTTTTTTTTAAGTTTTGTGTCAAAAACCTGACACAACAGCAGTGGACACTGGCTAAAGAAATGTATTCCTCAACAAAAATAGGATTACTTGTAGGTAGATTCTACTTTAGTCTGCAAATAAAACTTTCTTTCTTCACTGTTTGTTGATTTCATATTGTCATACTTAAACATACACAAAGCCAAATACATGCATAGTTTTTTTGAAAGTGTATTTTACATTTTACAAAGCTGACTGTTTCTTCGTCTCAGATTTCTATGAATCCATATGCTGTATGACTGAGACCGTTTTGACAAACTTTTGAGATGTAGAGACAGGAAAGCACTAGTTAATGAAGCTGCTGAAAGATGAGGCTCTGGAGACACACTCTAACACAAAGTGAAGGGCCATTAGAGCAAATTTCTGGACTAAATGAGCACAATCCACACATGCCAGAGTCTAGAGAAAATCACTTACTGCATTCAGAATAACAGTGCCGAGAAACTCTCACGTCATCCTCACCATCATCACATCACCATATTCACGGTAATGAATGTTGGGGTTTATGTTTGTCCCTGCCTTTCATCCAGTGTTAGTTGGGATAGATCCAGCTGACCTCTGTGACCTGAAATATGTATACAAGATACAGCATTGAGTTTTGTAAATTATTAACAACTTTTTCAGTTAATCTAAAAAAAATTTATTTTCAACAAACATTTTTTTCAAACATTTTCCATTATATTTACTTGTTTTTTTTGACAGAACAGCCAAATGACCAACATTTACAAGATGCACATTCAATACTTTACATCTTAAATACTACATGACTTCTTTTATAATAAAAATATGGAAAAAGATTTACATTTTATATGATTAACATTTAAACAAAATACTACTTGCCTATCAATACTTTAAATCAATATGCAATTATATGTCAGACTTGCATGAACATTTTCAATATCTCAACACAGAGATCATTTAATTGGAAACATGCACAAGCTTTACCTTCTCCACTAACCTACTAAAAAATATGATAATGAGATTTGGCAGGTTTTTTTAATGGTCCTTGTTCATTCGGCATTCTATCCAAGAATCTCCAGTTTCAAAATATGGGTAAAAACCTAAAAATCATGTACATTCTCGGATTCCTGATAAGTTAACAGGGCATTTGACATGTTTTTACAGTACAGCACAGACAGACAAACAGATTTTGTAATTTTTAAATATTGCTTTCTCTTTAAGAGCAGTTTCTCCTAAATAGATGTCTTAATAACCTGTTGAAATGTAAAGAATGATGCTCCGCTCTTTAAGATCATTCCTTATCTTTCTGGAGATTTGAACCACAAAAGCTTTTCTGTTCTCAAAAAAGCCCCAGAAAGCCCAGGTGTGCATGTGTGTAGCTGCAGACTCTTTTTTTTTTTAAGCTTTTTTTAGAGGCTTTTGCTTAGCTCTTCCAACTCAATCCTGTCTAAACTGGAGGTAGTGTTTGTGTTTTCAGAAAAAAGGCATTGTAGCACGTATTTCCATAGTGAGTCACTCCTATTTGAGCTTAAGCTCCTGAAATAATAAAATAAAACAAAACAAATGTAAAGTCCTTTGCTTGTCTGAATGTGAAGACCGATGAGGAAAAGGAGGCTTGTTGACTGTAGTAAAACATATTGTATGTTTTTATTTATTATTCTTTTTATTTGGTTTCACATATTGTATTTTTTCTCTCTTTTAATCATCCAGCATATCAAACATTTTCAATTTCTTTTATCAATTGTCAGTCCTTTACCCCCTTTTCAAAACAAAAAGGAAACCACACATTTCCCATTCAATCCCCAGAATACCAAAACTACTTTGCAAATTTTGCTCTTTATCTTTATATTTAGTTTTCCCTTAGAGTTCATCTGTTTTTATTTACTCTGGGGAGTCTTTCATCTTTCCAGAAATCACATTTATATTAATCACTTTGTTATCTAAATGGGTCAGATTGAGTCGTCGGTTTCACTTTTATGTTGTGCTTGGGTGTAAAACATCAGTTTCCCTGTGATACATAGTGATGGGAAGTTTCCTTCATTTTGATGATTCAGTCTTTAGAATCTTGTTCACTAAAAATAGTAAGTAATTTTAAAGATTCACATTCAACACAATACTACATGTAACAGCATCATATGGTGAACAATGATCAAGAGGACTCATTTCATGAGCAAATGGAATGAGTTTAATAAACTAGCGAGTCAACTCTTCACCATGTCCGGTTCTGGGTATGTTGGGAGCAAGCAGCACCCTCCTGCTTTCCCTCTCGAAATGTTCCTAATAGGAAGTGACTGAACTGCAGTTCCCTGACTGGCCACTTGAAGCTGACTTCAGAAGTGAGCAGGTCCTCATTCACGCCAATGTTAAAGCTGAACTTTGAAACTAAAAGGCTGTACTGCATCCAGCTCATGTATACAAGCGTACTAGAGAGCTGCTATATGACCGATTGATTTGCGAGAATGAACGACCTCCTTGTTCTTATCATTATTTCAACATCTGGTGCTGCTGCCGGGAGCAGGAGTATTCGTGAATTTTGTAATCCACATGCAGTGCCTAAAAAGAGTTGTTGAGCATTTTGAAGATTTGTTTTTCATTCACACAAACGACATATCACTAGTGTTACATCAAAACTTATTACAATATTAATTATATTGATATATTTATTAATATAGCAACCTTTGATATTTAGGTGATTCTTCTAATGTTCTCCTTATCCTTGCTTGAGTTTTTTTCCTGTGACTTTATAGACCATTACAGATTGTAATTGTTCAGATATGTTGAGATTGAATAGCGAGTAAATTTTAGCTACAATGCACGCATTTGCTGGTGCATAACAATGAGTCTATTTCTGTCTATTGTTCTGCTGAATACAGAGCCTTTAAGATGTTAAAAGCATAACTGTTATAAAGAATAATAAATTGTTCTTGCAAGTCTACGAAAGGAATTAATCTATGACAACAAAAACAACAACACAATGGTTATCGTGTATTTCATTATATCTTATGGTTAATTTTAAAACCTTTAAATTATTTTTATAATATGTTCAAACTAAATGAGAGATGGATTCTGTGGGTGTTAATGGCAGCAGTGATATCTTTAAGACTAGGATGAACAAATAAAGATGATGTGCTTTAATAAAGGGAATCTCTCTGTCTGATGAAATGCTATGTAACCTGCTGAAAGTCTGTGCAAGATTAATGAGATGAACATGGATTCATAACTCTTAAATATGATGCTCATAAATGTAGTCGTGAGTGTCTTTGAGTGTGAACATTAGGCTGTAAATCCTTTGAAAGGAGTGGATCGTCTCAAGGAGAAATGAGATCTGTCAGTCTCTGCCATTAGGATGCAGAGCTGAGAGAACAGTAGCGTGTAGTCCAGTAATTTCCCCAAATGCTGACATGCTGTTGTAGGTTGCTGTCAAGGTTTTGCCTTGGAGTTTGGTCTGTTTTATATGACGTGACCATGGAAGTTTTGGTAAATGAATGTGTGTTGACATTCCATTATGTCAACATTAATTCCAACATTTAATATTCTTCATTCATGCCATGTAAAATGATCAGTTTGATTGATTTTTTTAATGAAAATATTTGCTTGTTGAGAATATGACACAGTAACTTGTGCTTGATGTCAAGTTCTGTACTCTTTAAAATGGAACCGTAATATTCTTTATGTTTGAAATAATATTAGTTACGAGTAACCCAAACCTCAGCAACTATGAGTGCAATTCAAGAGAATTGCCATGGGCTCAAAATACCAAACACTTTAAAGCAATTTCCTCCTCTTTCTTCCTGAGCAACTGCCTTTGCATCCTTTCCCTCTCACTCTTTTCATCTTTATTGGCATGACATACTGAAGTATATGCTGCCAAAAAACTGACAACAGTAAGCAAGAAAAAAATGCAAAAAACACATATATAATCTTTGTTGCCCACCTCCCTCCTTCTCCCCCTAGTGCCTTTTGCCACCCTATTACTGCAGGAATGCTGTATACACACGCACAGACAGACATGAGCACACGCTTAGAGGCTGTGGTGATTTTAACGGCTCTCGACAAACACTGGGTTTAATTGAGGTCAAACAAACAACAGGAAAAAATCTTTTTTTTTCTTCTATTTTCCTGGAGGTGCCAGAAAAAAAGAAAGTGAGCATGAGCTTTATTTTACCCACTTGCAGGCTTACTTGCACACCCACGTATACATAATGTTTGAATTGATTTATTTATGTACAAAAACATATTGGTGGATGTTTTGGTAGATGGATTAGAAATAAGTACATGTATGGAATAATGACCATGACAAGGGGAACATAAGGGGGCCAATGTCGAAAAATTGGACCATGAAAACAAATCACAGGATGGAAAATTAAAAAATGTATAGAGCTCAAGCTAATTCACTGCACTGGTGAATGAAATGTAGACTATTCATTCATCCATCTTCATGTCGGCTTTCTTCCCTTTAGGGGTCGCCACAGCGGAATGAACCGCCAACTCTCTGGCATATGTTTTACGCAGCGGATGCCCTTCCCTGCCGCAACCCATCGCTGGGAAACTTTCACACACACATTCACACTTTAACACTGTGGGCAATCGTTCTTATTCATTTCACTTATACCGCATGTCTTTGGACTTGTGGGGAAACCGGAGCACCCGGAGAAAACCCACGCGATCACGGGGAGAATATGCAAACTCCACACAGAAATGCCACCTGTCCCAGCCGAGCCTAGAACCAGCGACCTTCTTGCTGTGAGACGACCGTGCTACCCACTGCGCCACCGTGACGAAATGTAGACTATGTTAACTTAAATATATTTCTGATCACTTCTGTTCACTTCATTCAAAGTCAACTATGAATTCTTAGACGTGCTTGCTTTTCAAAGTTATATCAATTCATATATCAACTTTGTTCTGCTATATAACACGATGAGGGATGTGATCAGTACTTTTCTTGTTCATCCTGAATAATAATCAAGCAGTATTATGCAAAAAAGCAGCCTGGTATGCAGTGACATGCACAGTATATGCAATAGATATTTTTTCACCTGGCTTTTCTTGTAATACCCTGTGCAACCATAACATGCTAGTGTACATGGCACAATAGATGCACTCACATTAAAATACACAATAAGCTTTATCAAATAAATACCAAGGGTGGAATAAGCCAAGCTCTTTTAAACCTAGACTAGACCAAATTCTTTGAGCAAAATTTTGGATTAGTGACACTAACCTCCTGATTGTATTTTTACCACAGTAATGGATGCTTTGCTTTATATAAATAATAACACATCATGTATTTAATTTGTATTTTACAAATTGAATGTGAACTTGCTGATCATGACTGATGAAAAACACTGTTTGAACCTCTGGTCCCATAAGAGTCCTGGGTCCAGTTTATTGTCTTCTCTTTGTACCAAGCCCCAGCAGCAAGGGTAAAACTGTACGACATGATTTATCAAGTGAGTGGTAATATCCGCTCCTTCATTTTTGTGTGTTTACTGTGCAGTACAGTAGGCCAGTACCAAGCATTTGTGTTCTAGATCACTTTTACCTGCCAGATTGTAGAGGCAATAATGATCCCAGATGGCTACTTTTTAAGTAGATGTAGGATTTTTAATCACCCTCACTAATGTATTCCTTCCCCTTCACCACTGTTTATTTCTCCATCTGCAACAAGGCTTGTGTGGAATAAATGACATCAGTAATGTAATGTTCGCATAACTAGATTAGAAAGGGAATTCATTTTTGTAGTTCTCATTACTATGTTAAAGACTAACAGAAAAGATGACTGGTTACACTAACAATGAATTGCCATTGATCATTATTATACTTCCATCCATCGGTCAATCCATCTATCCATCTTCTTGTCGGCTTAGTATCTTTTCAAGGGTCACCACGTCAGAATGAACAGCCAACTCATTTGGCATATGTTTTATGGAGCGGATGCTTTATTATACTTACTGTAAAAAAAAATTGTATTTATTATTGAGGTTAAAATTATTGTATTAATGGGGTAATCTCCAATAACATACACACACTCACGCCGACTCCCACCAGTGGAGTCTGAAGATGATCTGTGCTGTTGTTAAACACTTAATGCGTCTGTAGCCTCCCATCTTTGAGCTGAATGCAAATCAAATGCTTTCACCAACAGACAGAGTAGCACACTTATATATATATATATATATATATATATATATATATATATATATATATATATATATATATACACACACATGCACATGCACACACATGCCAGCTCGTATGTTTGATGGATGGATAACCCAGCGCATAGTCCCCAAAACTCACAGAAACACAAACCAACATCACACAGCAATTCACACTCTTTCTCAAAATTTCCTGGTTGTATATTGTAGCAGGTGAATGACATGCTAGCATAAAGGCGATGGTAATACTAATAGCTTTTTAACATAAATACTACCAGTCTGTGCAACATCAGGGCTGTCTCAGTTTTTATATATACACTAATTCTAAACATCCAAGTCATGTAACATCTGCCAGACAAAACTTCTAAGCATTTCATGAAGGTTTAAAAGCTCAGGTCATGTCCACACATACACTGTTATTTTTTTTACATTTCCTAATCAGTTTAAAAATAAACAAACAAACAAAAAATAGCGAGTAGATGCTGAAAAACTCCTAAAACGCTGTAAAGCAACGACCAATTAGAAGGTTCTCTCTGCTCTGATGCTCATCAGTGCTTCTTTTCAATGCTGGGAAATAAAGCTCACACAATGATAAGACCAGCAACTCCTATAAACAAAGAATCTCTAGTAAGTCTTCACAACAACTATTTTGCTCTCAAAACTACTTCTCTATCTGAGGCTCAAACAGTTGTTGTTCATAACTGACAATTTTTGTGTTCGTGTCAGAGGAATGCGTCAGCAACATTTAATAAGCATATTGTTTGGGTTTGGTGAGTCTGTAGCTGTAAATAAAGACAGTATCAATTATATTCTGTGCTTGTAAAGTCCTGTATTTGCTGTACCCAAAATAAAGGCAGTTACAGTGTCTAGATGAAAACAATTCACTAGCATTTAAAACAAACTTGCCTGACATTTTCAAAAATACCCGGTTATGTTGAAACGCTGCTATTAATGCGTGTGGACGAACATTTACATTTACATTTATGCATTTGGCTGACGCTTTTGTCCAAAGCGACTTACATTAGGAGAGAGACAATATGCAATTTGTTACACCATTGAAGTCTATATCAGCTTCTCATAATAGAAATTGTATCGACTGATCGATAAACCAAAGCAGTGAGGAAGTAGAGGAAGAAGATAGACAGAGGAGGGAAAAAAGAAGGTATTTTTTTAAATATTTTTTTTATAGTAGGTGTTCTCTGAAGAGAAGAGTTTTCAGTTGCTTTTTGAAAGCTGTTAGTGTTGCTGCTTTCCTGACTGTTCCACCATCCAGGGACAGTGAAAGAGAAGGTTCTGCTGAGAGATCTTCTGTCTTTGTGGGATGGAACCACAAGTCGCTGTTCCTTCTCTGAGCGCAGGCTTCTGGAAGGCATGTAGGTAGACAGGGGCTGATCTGGAGATAGTTTTGTATGCCAGCGTTAGCGATTTGAATTTAACCCGAGGTGCCACATCTGCCACAATGCCTGCTACTGAGGAACAAAATGTGAGAAACATTCATCATTCATTCATTCATTCATTCATCTTCATGTCGGCTTTCTTCCCTTTCGGGGTCGCCACAGGAGAATGAACCGCTAACTCTCTGGCATATGTTTTACGTGTCAGATGCCCTTCCATCGCTGGGAAACATTCACACACACACTCATTCACACTTTAACACTATGGGCAATCATTCTTACTCAATTCACTTATACCGCATGTCTTTGGACTTGTGGGGAAACCGGAGCACCCGGAGAAAACCCACGCATTCACGGGGAGAACATGCAAACTCCACACAGAAATGCCAACCAACCCAGCCGAGGCTCGAACCAGCAACGTTCTTGCTGTGAGATGACCGTTCTACCCACTGTGCCACCATGACGCTAGATGTGAGAAACAACTAGGCAAATATACAGTTTATTTAGTCGTAGAGAGTCATAATTGTGGATGGTGGTATTAAACCTAAGCTTTAGTACTAACAATGTAACTGGTTAATGATTTTGTGAATCTTGTTTTTTTTTTAAAGATTGTTTTAGTGCCCCTATCCAATTCTTTTTAACCTCAAAAGATCTAACAGGAGACAATGATCTGTCATCTTTATAGTTTTGTTTTGTTTACAAAAATCTGACACTCCACAGTTTGTCCTTTGCCAAACCAGCAGTGAAGTATCTGGCTGTTGGCTCTCTCGCAGTTTTGTTTGTTTTTCGTAAACAATGATACTTAAAACTCCCTCAAGAGCAAAATCTCCCCACTGGCCAAGAACAGTTTGTTGAGGACAATGACCTTTCCAACTTGATGGAGTGGTTTGTTATGTTTCTACAGTATTCTTGTCACCAGGTCCTGGAAACGGCCAGATTCCTGCCTTTGTTTTTCATCCAAATAAGCCATGGATTTCTGTAGTTTTTGTTTAATCTGTTCCCATGCTGGTATATAAACTTGTTTATTACTGTAGTTTACTAAAAACTGACCCCTTCTTGGTCTTTATCATGATCTAATTTATCTCCCCTTTTTGTTCATCACCATGAAGTACATAATGTTCTGACCTTGTTTTGTTCATTAACTTAATTTACAAAATGCTGGCCTTCTCTTTGTCCACTGAAGTTTTTCAAAACCATTGTCCTTTTCTTATTCATTACCGTAATATCCTAAAAACTGTTCCGCTTCTTGTCTGTTACAATAATGTTTTTAATTATGCCCCCCCTTCTTGTTCATAACCGTAATGATAGTCTCGCTTGACTCAGGTTATTTGTCTGACGCAATGTCGTTTTTACACAGCCTCGTTTTTCATGATGCGGAAATGTTACCACAACAACTGATCGAAATGCAGTAAGTAAGTCATATAAAAAAGACACAGAAGATGGGCAATAGTAGGTTGAATCCAAAGATGTTTTTTAAAACTAAAAGTGTTCAATAAACACAATAGATATTGGACTCGATTGTATACCTCCACATTGTTTCCAGACAGAAAAAAAAGTAAGAGTGATACTCGCTCTAGATAAAAAAAAAAATCTGGAAATGTTTAACCAATCAACCACGACTTCAGGATTCTTGAAGTATTTCCAACTTTCAATACGAAACTCATCAGACGTTTAGCTAGTGTTCCGCTGGTGTGACATCAGAGGTTGAGACTACAGTAGTGTTCTAAATTATGGCCCTCATCTTGTTCATTACTGTAAATGACTAAATGGTGGTTCCCTTCTTGTTTGTTACCTTAATGTTCTTGCCCCATTCTAGTTAATTACCACAATGTTATTACATTATACCCCATTTGTGTTAATTACTATAAAATACAAAATTCTTGCCTTTTTTAGGTAATGTACTAAATCCTGGCTCTCGTTTATTACCAATATCTTTTAATTTAGGCCCGTTTCTTGTTTGTTATTGCAATTCTCAAAATTATACTTAAAGCTGGCTCACTTCTTTTTTTTTTTGTTACTGTAATGATTTTACTTATGGGCTACTTGTTTGTTACTGTAATTTTCTAAATAATGGTAAGATTCTTGTTTACGTTCTAAATACACACCGTTTTTGTTCACTGTAGTGATATTTGAAATGCTCACTCTCTTTTGTTCATGAGTGTAATTTACTAAAAGCTGACCCCCTTCTCATTCATTATCATAATTTAATAATTCCTTGCCCTTTTCTTGTTCACTACCGTAATGTACTAAAAGCTTCCCCCCCTCTTGGTCATTACCATACCATTAAAAGTGCCATTCAGAAAAAAAGGTAATGCTACTAGTAAGAAGGCTGTATTCCAACTCTGGGATGTATATATATTCTGTAAGATTCAGTTCATTGGTAGAGCAGAATGTGTGTGAGAACATATGGGACTTTGTGTTAATGAAGGTGTGTGCTCAGGTAAAAAGCTCCTTCTTGGTCTTTGTCTGTCATTCAGTGAGTCATGAGAGTCTTTAACAGTGTCACCAGAGTGCTGAAGACCATCTGTCATCACACACACACTCACACACTCCCTTGGCACGTTTAATCCGTCACCCTGATGTTTCTGGCCGGGTGTGTTTAGGCAGATTGTTCTCTTTTGTGAATCTATACTGGACAGACCCTTTGGAATGTATGTGCGTGTGCGCGTTTGTGCCTGTGTATATATTAGAACGAGAGAGAGAGAGCCCCCTGGCTGTGTGTTTTGATGTTAATGATGACTTTTAAATGTCAGAGCTGGCCGGGTGTCAGGAGGAAGAGAAAAGCTTTGGTTTGTAATGACCCTTAAGACCCCAAGCACTCACACATGCACACACACACAGAGCCTACCATCTTCTTTGGTGTCACACTTGTCTGTGTTGCATCAGCTAAGTCTCAGTGTGTGTTAAAAATGGCAGTAAACAGGAGGCAAGCATAAGAACTCTGTGTTTGTGTATACAAATGTGTTTTTGTGACGTCTTCTTCTATGTCCTGTCTTGAGGTTTAATGATCTGTTTTCGGCAGGCAATTGCTTGTTCACATGTGCGATTTTGGGTGTGTGCACATTCTCGACCATGCATGTGTTTGTGTGGGTGTGTGTTTGTGAACATCCCCAATCTTTTTACACTCAGAAATTCACACTGAAGGTGTAATAAATGTGGAATCTGGAAGCCAATTAAAATCAAAAGCAGCGACACGCAGTGGGCAGTGACTAAGATTGTGAGGGAGAGAATGTCTGCGTGTAAGACAGCACTCTTATTCAGAAATTTTGTAATCTGTTTTTTACGTTAGTTCTTCTAAAATGTTCTTCAAAATTTTATTTTGTTCAAGCATTCCGAACAGAGATTTTTGCTGCCCTAGATCTTTTATTTATTTATTACTGCTTTTTAGATCTAACAACTGACACAACCCTTTGAATGACCTTTCCTACTAGCTGTGGCCTCTCCTTTACTAGCTGTAAAGTAACCCTTTGAAATCAAATAAATTGATCTCAAAACACAATGAGCATGGTGCAATCTTACAGATCTCAATGCTTATTTTTGTTACTGATACTTTATACAAACCCTCTTTATTTTGTTCCTTAATGTCATCTTTATACATCTGTATCTTGAACTATGCCCAACATGTATTAAATTGTATACATAATGTTAAAATTCAAGAGCAACTTGCTCTATTCCGGACCAAACTGAGTCTCCTAAATATTTAAGAAACTTGTTTGGAGATACTGGGATGAAACCAGTTGAGGGAATCTTATTGTTGTATATTAAATAGAGCTTTTCTGTAAACTATCTAATACAAATTTAAATGTTTTGAAACCTGTTTAAACCACCATTTTAAACCTATATCATGCATATTTGCTTTAATGGTGGTAATGGTTTTGTGTTGTGTTTTTCCCTCTGGCAGCATTCTTGCGTGCACCGGTGCCGATGGCAGTGGTTCGACGGGAGCTCTCCTGTGAGAGTTTCCCTATCGAGCTGCGCTGCCCAGGGACAGATGTCATCATGATCGAGAGTGCCAACTACGGTCGCACTGATGACAAGATCTGTGACGCCGACCCTGCACAGATGCACAACACCCGCTGCTACCTGCCCGACGCATACAAGATCATGAGCCAGAGGTACACCCACAACCACCTGCACACCCTTGCCTTACTCACCCATGCTCATTGCAGTGGCAATACCAGAACTCAGGAATGGAGCTTCTTCACTTGAGCTCAGAAAACAAATGATATAATCGCTTCTGCTTAGTCCAGTGTCTATTAGTTTCATAGTTTCATTTTTTTCTCATTTAAGGGGTGATTGAGATTTTTAATAACATTACACTTTATATTACCATTTCATCTGGAGATCAGGAATTTTAGCATTTCTGTTTGTCATCAATGCCTTCTTATGGAGATTTTATTGATTTTTTTCAAATTCATGTATTTCTTTGTTATAGGATGTAAAGCCAAACCATTAGCAAAACATATATTAGGATATTTGGGCTGCTTCAAAAACCACACACAGAACTATGTTGGCCCTTTTTTACAGAAGAATCATCAGTGAATTACTGTTTAGTCCGAATACCACTCTGTAGGCGTTTCTTTAAAAATAAACTTTGTGCGCTTTTTTCCAGATTAGGGAATGGTGATAGATTGTCTGTGCAGTCTGTGCATGTGTTCATCTACTGTTTGTGACCATTGTAAAAAAACTGTTTTCAGAATAGAGCTAAGCTCTCTTCTTTGTGTCTGTTTGCATGTTGCGTGAATCAGAATTAGAATCAGAAAGATCTTTATTGCCAAGTATGCAGCACACACGCAAGGAATTTGTTGTGGTACAGGGGTACTCTCCAGTGTTCAACCAAAAAAAACAAAAAACAAAAAAAAACCCAGACACAGTAACACAGGTTCTATAAGTGAATTGCTCAAGTTAAAAGTAAATAGAATATAGTAATATTCTAGAAATAGAGTGTCACAGTTGGGTAAAACTGTGACTGTTGAGTGTGTGGTATGCTATAAGTTAATCCGTAAAGTGTTTAGTTTCCTATGTTTGTATGAACAACGATCTGCCCAAACACTCCAGTTGTACATACGTTGAAATAAATACAATTAACAGTCATTTTAGCACAACATTTAATAGAAAATTCATTGCATTTATTTACCGTTGTTCCTTTCAGAACCAAACCTGTTCAGTTCAAAACCTGGTCCTTTTATACTTTGTCAATACCATGCCATGCTGTTCCACCATCTTGGATGATGACATCATCAGGATCACCATTAACTTTTTTCATAAATTTGTTTATTTTGCAATGTTTTGTCTGAATTGTGTTGGGAATAAGTGTATTTTGAGTTTGTAAGTGCTTTACTGTTTTATAAATTTTTGTGATGTTTACCCATAGCTGTCAATATCTTCACCATCTGAAATGGTATGATCCATGGGGGCGGAGCTTGGAATATATAAGGGCTCCCAGGCTTTCATTTGGGGTGGGTTGTTGTAGGAGTAGGATGTGTGCTGCACAACTGCAAAAGTTTATTTCTGTATATATTGTAAATAATGTAGTGTCGATGTTTACCGGGATTATTGCGCCTGAGCATTAATAAAATAATTTTTTTTGTCACAACTGCAAAGTTTGTCACTCAAGCCTCCTACCGTCAAGCTAACCGATAACATAGAGGTAGTAAAATATAAAGTGATCTAACTATAACTAAAGAAGTCCAAGGGGCTTAAGAGATTTTCATTGTCGGTAATGTTCAGACCAAAGCGTAAGTAAAAATAAAGTGCTGCAACAGCACAATGGAACCTGGAGCGACTGGAAATGTGCAAAGAGTCCAGACATCAGAGTCCTGTTGCTTAGTTGATAGGATGGCAAGTTTCAGATGGAGACAAAAGGGGTTGTGACTTCACTAGAACTCCTTGGCTCTAGCTTTATTAAAAGCAGTTTAAAAAATGTTGAATTATCTTTTTAAAGAATGCAGTGAAACAGCTTTAAACTAGCACACAGGAATAATAACTTTACGATGTCAACCTTTGGGGATGAACATCTTTGAAATATATATTGTACATTTTGGGATTTTACATTTCTATATGTTTAAATGTAGCATAGCAATCTTAACCTCATGTGAATCCTTTTTCTTATCAATTAGTGATTAAAGACACATTAGCTTATTTTAATATCTGGAATATATTTTATAAATTATAAATTTTTGCGGTAAATCTGTAGTCTCCTGTCTCTTATAAACTCCACCACTGTTCTTTAACACACCTCTAAAGTACACTAGTCACCTGTTGTCAGCGGACCTTAAAGCCTCTGGCCAATTTTAAGTGGTGGAATACTACTTTCCCTGGGACACACACATGTGTCATAGTGCAAGCACTGCTTCTATGATTCTAGCTTTTCAATCACCAAGCTCCATTTTAACATATCTGCTAGACGTGCTTACTCTTACACCACAACAGAATGCTTTTAGCTCTAAAGACACCTACCTGACTGACATCTACGGAACAAGATTATGAGCCAGTGGCTCATATGGATCAGTGGATAACGAACCAATAAATAACTCTGTAAAATAGCTGTATAAACAAAGCCTCCCCCAACCACCACTGTTGGCAAAATGACAAGGCGATTAATAAAACGTTAATAGAGAAATGGTTCCTTTTCCTCTTCTAATACTAAACTTCATATTGACTCAGTTGATCTATTTTCTTCTGGAATGTTACATGTTGTTTTCTTTTATTATTTGCTGAAGTGTAACATTTTTGGAAAATCAGCTTCATTTCAACGTGTTTTAGACTTCAGTTAAAGATATCTTTTCTTTTTTGCTTTTAGTATACATACTATATTCCAGAATAATGGTGTTTGGTGCAAGAGAAAAACTGATGAAATTCTTAAACCCTTTGTACACACTTGCCTAGCACTCATGTGTTTCATTCTCCAATTACCAAAGTGTTTCATCACTCACTAGTTTCTCCTCAAACATTTTATCTTATTTTAAACTTTGTAACTTTGACTAATCCCACATTTCACATTACGAGTCTACGAGAATTTCTTGAAATCATTTATTTGTGTGGTTGTAGAGCTATCTGTGTTATTCTTAAACACTTATTTTACACAGTTTATAACAGGATTTTTTTTTTAACATGATTTGATTAAACAGGAACAAAAACTTATTTACATCCGGTTACTACTATTTGCCATAGGCCACATTAGACTCTTGGCTGTTTTTGTTTATGAAGCTTTTGCTTCTTTATTGAATCCCATGGTATAATAAACTTGCTCATGCGAATTAAAGTTAAAACAGAAGTTAATGAATGTTAAAAGCAAACCCATTGTGCTTTATGTAAAGGATGCACTCCAGATTAGACTTTGAATCCAATCCATGACAAAATGTTTCCAAATCATGGTTCAAAACTTTTGTGACATTATAAATACTGAAAAATATATGATAGTATATATTAAATATATTAGTATTTTCCCTTAACTATAAATTGTTCTGTCTATTGTTATCTATTGTTCTGTAAAATTACAGATAAAAAAAATCACAGAATTATTTTTTTTTTATTTTAGCCCAATGATTGTAGTCTAGAATGTGGCTATACACTTGTAGGGTTTGTAATACCACTCTTGAAGCATTACATTACTGATAATTAATCTGCCTAATGGTTAAGAGATTTGTGCATATGTATATCAGTGTGTCTTATCACATGGTGTTCCTTGAACAAGTTTCAGAGGAAGCAGGCACAGATAATTAGATTGGGCAGGTTGTCTAATAATGCCCATTATCTTTCCCCATAAGCTGTTCGTTCACCATGCTTCTCATCTGTTTGAACAGCAACATGCTTTCTTTCTTTGTGGAGTGGTGGCTTCAATATCCAATCTTTCACAAACACCTTCCTTGGATAGCTTACCTAGTTCTCTTTAATCCGACTAGATTTTGCTTGCATTACTAAGGCTAATATATACACTACAAAACAATCTGTAAAAAAATACAAAGTTACATAATTGATCCTTTATTAATAATTTACAGGATAATCTGAGTATAGTGTGATGGCTATTTTTGCCTTTTTTTAGTTGGTCAGTGGAGAAGATAATGCTGTCTGTGTTGAGTTAGTAAACTTATATGTGAAACATTATCACTTATTGAATTAAAACTAAAACCTAATTTTAGTGAGTAGAATACAGTGCAGGTTGCAATGTTTCCCTTCTAGATTCTGATGTCATGGAAGCATTTTACAATACAGACAAATCCATTAGATGAATAAATGTTCTGTAAAATTGTTAAATCTGAATGCAAATGTACATTTCTAAAGGCCAAGACATTAAAACATTTGTCTGGTGATTTTAAGATGACTTGTATGGTCTCGGGTTTAATTTGGTTTGCTACAATCTGTAGTTTCTAATAATATTAGTTTGTATTAAAATTCATGGGTATATAGTACAAGTTATTCCATGGTCTGTATGAATTCTTAATGGCAGGTTTTGATTCCGCACAGGTCCAAGTTGTTTTATTCACTTTATAGATGCTTGCTTGACTTTAATAATCATTTTAGTAAAGTATTTAGTAATCACAATAGCTTATCACTCACATTAGCTTTTTTAGCGACCGTATTATTTAAGTTACACAGTCAATTTTTTCGTGCCAACCATTGTTTGTGGGGCTCTGCCTTACTGGATTCAAGAAATATTTGATTGAGTCAGCTGCCTGTGCAAAGATGAAGGAAAGGAACTAACATCAGCTGCTGCTTCATTGAAGAAAAGGAGAGCATTTTGTGTTGTACTTTCCAATTTTCTTGTATAATTCTACATTAAAATGAAACAAGGAGCTTCAAATTGGCTTTCACCTGTTTTTGATCATGTACTTATCTTACATTGAAGAGATTGCTGTGAAGTTTTGAAAGTTAGTTTTTATCTGCAGAGTGACATTTTCTCATTCTTCAGCTAAGTGAACTCAACTTCACTTAGCTGAAGTTGATTTACTGAACTTAAGCTAAGTGAAAGGTTAATTTTGTCGTAGTTAGACAAGATAATCGTTTCTAGTGACTAGTTAACTTCTCTAAGGTAAATGTCACATTCGCCATAGACATGTGGAGCCCACTATGGGAAGGGAATTGCCAGCTCGAGTAAATGTTTTGTGTGTTAGTGTACATTTCACACTTTTATACTGGATTTATAAATCATGAGTAAACTACAACTATTCTAAAAAATGTGAACGATCAACCCTGACTTGCTTTTTGTGCTAGTGAGCATTCTGTAGATAATCATTTAACGTTATGCTAAAGTGTCAAGAAATACAATGTCTCTCCTGATAAAAACAATACGAGCAGAACAGCATAATTGCCTATTGTTTGTCCCGGGTCTCTTTTAAATGTCAAAGATTCTATCACCAAACTATTTATTGATGAGTTGACACAATCTAGATTATTTAAAGTTGCATGGCTATTTTTCTCTGTGAAGTGAAACAGACACAGTAAAGCAAACAATTATAAAATATTTGATTTGATGATGATGATGATTATAATAATGTATTAATTTTATATAGCACCTTTCCATAGCTCAAGGACACTTTACAGAGTGTGAACAACATTAAACATACAGGATAGCAAACAAAGAACACAATAACACAAAAGTCAATTTTTGACAAAAGACACTATAAGACAAAAGCCAATAAATATGAGGCAAACAGAGGGTTAATTGCATTGAACATGAAGCCAGTAAAACAGATCAGTGTGACATCCAAGTCAACATAACAAACATCACAACATAAAAATTCAGCACTGTTTTAATCTGCATAGTCAAAGCAAGATGTAGACTGACTGGAAAAACTTGCAGTTATACTGTCCCACTCATTTATTGCAGTATATAATAATAATAACTTAAATATGCAATTGTTGGCAAAAGACAATGACATAAACGGGGTATACAGGTTAAGAGTGAATTATTCAGTTCTAAACGTACTTTACAGCAAAACAGTTCTAGGTAAGTAAAGTGAGCATTTGATGAATTAAAGGACACACAGAAGATGTGGGAGATGTGTTGGAGACAATGACAGTGCAAGACAAGAAGTGTTGTCAAAGCCACATAAGTTTCTGAACAAGGGAGTGCTGGGAGATGAAGTCTTTTTATAATGGAGACTCGGATGACATGTAACAAGATAAGAATTTGCAGGTGAAGTGAGGATAATAAAGAGCTGTGAACCCATAGATGAATGAGAACACAGAAGTAGGCAATGAACTGAACAGAATTACTGGAAGGTGCTGTTTCATGTAAACTAATTTTTTTGGGATTATTTTTTTATTGTTTCCTCATCGAAAATATTCATATTCAGATTGGTTCATGTGTGTTTGTTTAGGTAGATGGCCATAGCCACACCAAATGTATTCTAACTTTTTGGTGCTGGTCAGCAATTTGAAAGCAGCATTTTGGACAAGCATTTTGTATGTTGAAACCTTCCTCCGGACAGTGTGTCACATGTCTAGAGAAAGCTGATTGGTTGGGGGAAGCAAAACTCTGCCAAAAGTTCTGATATTCATCTTCTGAATTCTCTGCTTTTCCTGCCACTGTAACAATGAATTATCTGATTTCTTTGGCACTGCAAAAAAGCACTCACAGGACCAAAGAATAACAATATCTGATCCACTGTTCCTGCTCTTCGCATTGACTTAACATGTTAACCATCTACCATTCCTGCATTTCTGCTTGTGTGTGTACACACCTTAAACATTAAACAGCAACAATAAACATAAACTTTCAATAGAGGAAGAACTTGTCAGTTATCACAAGCAAATTCATGCATTTAATTTTTTTTGCAAGTGTGATTATAGTCACAATTCCGTACGCCAACATAAAACCTATTCTTCTGTCAACACAATCTTTTCGTCACCTTCCATTTAGTGTTAAAAGCACCAAAACCCAACTTCTGCTGGATCTCATTGTTGATGTAGGGTTCAGTTGTTTGTGGGCAAATGACGTCAGCCAACATTTGGAAACATTAAAAGAGTAAGTTGACTTACAGCAAGTGAAAAACAGCAAAGCTATTTTTGATTTTTAAATACGTTTATCAACATTTCTTAGCATGTCTTGTGACTAGATTCTCATTAAAATGGTTGGGTAAGAGCTATTTGGGTTGTTGCTAGGGTGTTGCAGGGGGAGCTGAAGGTTGTTTTAATCTTTAGATTTTTTTTTTTTTCTTCTTCTTTGGACTCTCCGGGGATGTTGAGTTGCTGCAGTATCTTGCCTGTCTTGTGATTGCATTGCTCAAGCTAAGAATGGTGTGTTATTGTATCTGGCTTGCTGCTAGGTGGTAGGTGTAGCCATTGGATTGCACCTGGATGGTGGCTAAGATGTCTGACTTGTTCCCAAGGTATTGTATGATTGTTTTAGCTCATTATTTGGCCAGTCTGTCTGGTTGTAGATGTAATTGCTCGCAGGATGTCAGGGCATTTTAGGTGGTTGATACAGAGAAAAATGCTGGAGGGGATCTTTATATTTAATTGGTTGTAGTAGACACACAGACACACGCACACATGCACTCACTGTGCAGACCTGGGCACAAGTAGATTATAACCACAAATAAACGAGTGTGCATATAAGAGCAAATTGGATTTATTAAGATAATTAGGCAAAAATGCTATAGAATCACGAGGTGGATTTTTTTTTGTCTATAGCTTTTTATTTAAAGTAGTGTGGTTTTTAATTAAATGTGTGATTAGTGTTGGATAATATACCCATTGATTTATTGGTGATTGCTTTCTTTTGTAGATTTGTTTGTGATTATTTTGACAAGTTTGGAGGCCAGAATATATATTCAAGTAAAAAATTAATTCATCTTCATGTCGGCTTTCTTCCCTTTCGGGGTCGCCACAGCAGAATGAACCGCCAACTCTCTGGCATATGCCCTTCCAGCCGCAACCCATCGCTGGGAAACATTCACACACTCATTCACACTTTAACACTACGGACAATCGTTCTTACTCAATTCACTTATATCGCATGTCTTTGGACTTGTGGGGAAACTGGAGCACCCGGAGAAAACCCACGCGATCATGGGGAGAACATGCAAACTCCACACAGAAATGCCACCTGCCCCAGCCGAGCCTAGAACCAGCGACCTTCTTGCTGTGAGACGACTGTGCTACCCACTGCGCCACCGTGACGTGATTAATAATACATAAAAATATTTTAATAATAAAACATTTGCAATGTTAATAAAATATTAAAATAAAATACAATTATAGAATAATAACATATTATTTTATTATATTATAATACATAATAAATATTTGTTGCAAGGTCTAAAACTGAAGAAGTTCAGACTATTAAACATTAATGCCTCTTAAAGATTTTAAATCACAAATTTGATGCCCAAAACAATTCTCAAAAAATCTCAATACTTTTCCCCTCTTTGTGTTTTGCTTTAACAAAACCTGAATGGGTTCAGTTACTCAGCATTGTCTTCCCTGATCTAGATTACATACTACACATTTTCAGACAAGCCAAGGAAATTGTCAGATGTGTTTCATGATGGTTGGCGCTAAAATGCACAAAGCTAAGGCCATTTAGGACCAACGTTGGGCAATCCTGATTTAGGTTAATGTGCTATGGCCCTCACAGTTCTCAAAGTCTAGAGTGCAGACAAGCCAGTTCATTTTATAAAATATAAGTCAGGACTGGGGTTTTGTTTCAAACCAGCTACTTTGCTTGTTAACATTCCACTCTAAGGCTACTATTGATAATGTAAGTAGTACTGCCTACTCCACCTGCTGGGACTGCAGAATAGGTACATATGTTATATCATCCTGTTTTCTAAAGTAAAGTAAAGGCTATCTAGATGAATCTCATGTCATACATTGAACCTACTGCACAAAATTGAGCCAGTGTCTGATAACATGTAAAAAAGGTGCCAAATCCAGTGTCACATTTAACTTGAACTAGGCCTTTATAATAAAGTATAATAAATGTCATGAGCACAACAGAACCCGATTCTCCTAATTTTGTAAGTATTCCTAAGCTCACCTGTTAAAATCATGGAAAATCATGCCCATCCAGTGTTTGTTTTTAACGTTATCATGCCGCTAGCTAAGCATCTAAGAGATGTCAGATTTGGAGCCCTCTAATGATACCATGGACTATAACTTTCCCGTTGTTCTTTGAGGAACCTGCTCCCCTCATATTCTACTTTCCTGTGTAAGCACAAGCATCTGAGTCTTTACAAATAGAGACACACACACACTGGTTTTTGAAGGTGAAGGAGCTCTCCATGGTTCAGTCTCCAGCAGCTTTTCTCTTCATGTCAATTTGTGAGTGTGTCGAGGACGTTTGACTGGATTTTAGCTCCCACATTCCCTGAAGACACACACACACACACACACACACACACGCACACGCACGCACACACACAAAACACAAGCGCAATGGCTTTTCTCTTCCAATAAAGGGCTTGTGCTTGAGTGTTGGCACGTTTATAAGGCTGCCTTCTCTCTGTATTGAACACAATAGACTCTGAGTATTGAAGATGAATCTCTGCCAGAACACAATAAATTTAAAGAGAAAGTCTACTCAATAAGACTGTATATGTCATAGTTCCAATGAAGTGGCATTTGTAAGAAAGAGATAAATATAGATTACTCAGAATGGCAGAATGGTATTAAAAAATACTCAAATACAAACACATTTAAGAGGTTCTGTGTTGAAACCGATGCTTGAATGATTTGTCAAAATCGTCACTTAATTTTATTTTTATTTGTCTACAGCTAATTTCAAGAGAACAGTATCTCTATGTAGGAGCTGTTGTACTTAAACCTTAAGAGACAGGGGTGCACACTGATTCTGGCCTGTTTATTGAGAACCACATTTACTTCCCCATCACTCGTTTTCACATATAACATGCGGATTTTACTCCGAATTGTACCTTGCCTGGGTTTAAATATAACTTGCTGTCCTTCTGTTGTGTCTGTTGAGAATTTTGGGTAATTTCTCCATTCATTGAGTTAAAGAAAAGAAGATCTTCTAATGGTTCTTTGGAATAGAGTTGTTCTTAATGCATGATGTCAGGTTTCCTAGGCAACTGTGCACCAGTAGTAGCCTAAGACTGTTGTTCTATAGCTAACTGAGAATCTCATAGAAAATTGAGAAATATGGATTCGGTTTGTGAATCTTATTAAATATAATATAATATTAATATAAATATAACAGAGAGATTGTTGGTGAAACAGTATATTGTGCTACTCATTTAATACTTATTATGCCCAGTGTAGGGAAAACAAATAAATAAAACCAAATATGACTCCAAGCAGTGATTGGAGAGAAAGGCATTTAGAAGGAAAACATTTAGATGGGGCAATCTAAGCCAGGGCAACCTGATAATATTTGAATCATCACGAGGCTACTGATTTTTGTACTACTGTAGTGGTTTGAGAGATCTAAGACAAAAATGCAATTTTCAAAATATCCAGACCAAACTGTGTTGAATGTCAGATCATGGCTATCATCACATACGCCAAGAATATCAAAGTGTATATAGCATATAGTATATGGCATATATGCATATATCATAAAGGAAAAACAACTACCTACTTGTTCTGTCTACAACTTAACCCAAAGTGGATTTTAAAAAGGTTAGTTTTCAACTTGGTTTTCAACCTTGCAAACAGTCAGACTTAGACGACCGTCCGTCCACAAGTACCCTACTATTTTTACTTTTTTGTGTACAGAGTTAATAATAATTGATATGAAAGCAGCAAATAAAGCAACATAAAAAGCTAAAGCACCTTTAAAACCATGTAAATGTATGACAATCAAGTATGTGACAGTTGATTCTAACCCCAAAGTTACATCTGCCAATTAGAGGCTTCCAAACTAGTTTCTGTTGCATGGTTAACCACAATTCTACCCAGTTTTGTTAGAAACTTAAGCTAACCACACTTTATTGTGTTAAATTCTTTACATATGTACAATAATGTATACTTTGTAGCATTAACTGCACATGCAAGATTCTCACAAGCCTTATGTTAATTGCACTTTACTTATTATATTGTACTTATGTTATTGTACTTACACTGACTGCTCCATTGTGCCACAGAAACCACACACACACGCACACGCAAACAAACACACGCATGCACGCGTACCCGCACGCACTCACACACACACACACACACACACACACACACACACACACACACACACACACACTTGGCACTAAAGCTGATTCTGAATCTGAAACTTTCGTTTAGTTAGTGATGTTTCTGCAGGTTCAATGAAGAGCATGTCATTAACAGAACATAACAGTTCTGAGAAGCCCTGAATGTTTAGTGGGGGTGTTAAGGACATAATTCTTAAAGGGGTAGGGACCAAGAACTGAGGATTACTAAAAATAAGGAATTTGGTTTTTTAGGGTTCATGTGGAAAAAGTTATACATGTTCATAAAAATCATTATAGTAGATTCTTAGTGGAGCTCAGAGTTTGTTTTATTCAGAGGGTTGTACATTTATTGTTCTTCATTTTAGATGTGATATGATGTGTTATATTTATTTTGGCCACATCAATAGGTACAGAAACATATAAAATGAAAATAAATTAGGGCCTAAAATAGACCCCTGAGGGCAGCTTAAATACGCCACTATCCTGTTGGACAGACTTGGATCTTTTGTTAAAATATAATTTGACCTAATTAAGGAGGAAACCCTGCAGCAGCTCATATGCTCAAGTCACAAAAGAATGGCTAGCATGGTTGGCAGGATTTAATGCTTTAATGCAAAGGCCTGTCTTAGTATGTTATGTCTGTAAATCCTGTAGATTGTGCTGGTAATGCAGTTTGCTGACATCTGCCATGATGTGTGCGCATGAACACAATCCTAATATGTATGTTTGGTTGGCTTTTCAGTCATATGTGTGAGCGCTCTGTGTCTGTCCATGCATGCATGTGTTTCTTCTCTCTGGGGAATCTCTATCTCTCTCTCTCTCGCTCTCTCTCTCTCTCTCTCTCTCTCTCTCTCTCTCTCTCTCTCTCTCTCTCTCTCTCTCTCTCTCTCTCTCTCTCTCTCTCTGTGTGTGCTTCCATCCTTTCTTTAATTGCAGTCTTTGACAAGCACAAATGTAAATTTATGCTGTGCTGACTTTGTGCTCCGACTCGTAATAAGACTTCACTCTCCACGCTTTCAGCCATATGTATGGATCTGAGAGTGCATGGAGGAGAAGCTTGAAACTTTTATGAACTTTCATCATCTCTTCTAATAAGGCCTCGATCCCTTCATGTCTGTATTTTTGGGTGTTTTCAATCTTCTGCCTTTAATGTACAGCGAGTTTTTCCAAACCCCAATTTTATATGTTTTATTGGCTTTAAAGAAACCTCAGTTTGATTTAGGAAGTTGCATTCCTTTTTGTAGTGATCAAGGAAATAGCGGAGTTTAAATAGATTTTTCTCAAATGAAAATTGAGGTTGTTTAAATTAATTTTGACTTTAGCAGTTTAATATTCTATACATTTGATGCTGCATAATGTGCTTCTCTCACTGAGATAATAAGATGAGATCAAGAACAGAATTTATTGAGCCATATCCAGGCAAACTGTTCGCAAAAAAAAACTTACCAATGAAGGGTCAACATATACCAGGACGTTTTTACAATAGTCTGAACTAATAGTAGAAGCAAAAAATTAGCACAAGACAAAATGAAAACAGAAACATGTGACAAAAACAGTTCTGTGACCATATAACAACAGTAAAGAATAAAACAGAACACCACTAATTGTAAACCTCACAAATAAAATTCCACAAATAAAATGACAAACAATGAAATTGGCTGCACTGGTTTCAAATGTGTCTTGATGTAAAGGCAAACAATCAACCAACCAACCTAACAATATTATTCCACTACAGTACCTTTAGATCTAAAAAGACAACATTTATGAACTAGTGTGTGTGCGTGTGTGTGTGTGTGCGTGTGTGTGTCTGTGTGTGTGTGTGTGTCGGGGATCCCTTAGGCTACATTCAGACTGCAACCCAAAGTGACCTAAATCCAGTTTGTTTCTCATAAGCGACCTGTATCTGACCCAGATTGCTTTCATATGTGGTCCTGAATCTGAAAAAAATCTGATTTTTTATGCAATTCGGCCTCAGTCTAAACAGATAGGTTGCATTTATCTCACTTGTATGAAGACAGACGATGCATTTCTGGGCATGGACGGGAAGCTTCATCATGGTTGATGACAGAACTGAAAGTAGTCGGAATAAGAAAAGTGAAGTATTATAACTAATTAATATTTCCTCTTATGTTATGTCTTCTTCTTGATATGATTTGATTGAAATGATTGTGCCAATGATTGAAATGAACTGAAATAAAGCTACACAATGACCTAGAAATGTATTCTCATTCATGTTTACTTTCCTTTTGATCAAAGTAATTTCCTGCATTCATACATTGGACAGATAACAAGTTGCATGTTGTGTGTCATGTAAACGAGCACACACACACAAAAAATTATTTCATAAAAAAAAAAAATGTAAATCGGAATTGAGTATTAAGATCTTAAGTCTGAACATAGCTTTAGTCCTGCCCATTGAGGCTCTCTCATCTGAGAGCAATTACCTGTCACAGTTAATACAGATAATCATCACCTTAAACACCAACCAATTTTGATCATCCCCACGATGTCCTATAAAAATTGCACTTTGGTTTTGTCTGGTCACCATTTCAGACGATTTGGATTCTTAGAAATACTCACTTGATGCTCACTTTCTCCTTACTTCCTCTTATCCATTCGGAATATCCAAGAATATCACTGTGTCAAATTAAATCTTTCTTCCTTCACTTTGCAAATCCTACCACCTCCCCATCTTCACTAATTTTTAATGGGAGGGATGTGGGTCTCTGGCCTTCTATCACCTCCTCGGACACTGTTTGAGGAGTGTCAAAGCATTGGCATTAACCAGAGAACATATAGAGATTCCAGACCTTAACCCCATATATAATCTTTGCAGATCTTTAAGACTCGACCATCAAGGCAAGGTCTTGGTGAAAAATGAATGAATGGGTGAAATAAATGAACACTGGATGGAAATAAATCTTGTTACGTCACTGAAGATTATGGAAGCAATGACTCAATAAATGCATGCCAAAATAAATGCTAAAGGCAGTGATCTTTATTTAGTGGCAACTGGTACATCTTGTGAACTGTGTTCACTTTTCTGTTTTGATCTGCAACAAAATAGACCATAGTGAATTTGGCATCAGTCTCTTTCAAGTGACATTCATTTATGCATTCTGTTTATGCAGGGATTGAACTTTCTCATTTTTATGAAAAGGCACCTCTAGTTTGTTCCTTTCTGGAAACAGTTGAGGCTTGATAATTAGTTTATTCAATAATACATTCTATTTCCTCAGGTCTGTTTTAAATCATGGTTACAGCTTTCCCTGTAATAGGACACACATCACTTGTGTAATGTTTTTGCTTGGGTAAAGGAAACACATACGCACCTGCACATCTACCACTGGTTTGGAGATTTACTGTCATTTTAGAGGAAATAGTTTCATAAAGGATTTCCGTTTTCTGGAAGGTGCTTCCTATGGCTCTGGAAGGATGGGGGTGGGGAATGTCACTATGTTTTTTCTAGAGCAGATCACAGCAGGAGTCAAGTCTGCATAAATATACTGTATTAATACAGATGCAAACATACATCACAGTTAAAAGATGTGCAGATGAGCTTGAATTTATTAGTTTTGTTATACCCCTTCTAAAAGACGCAAAGCTGTCTTGCTAAGATATTAAAGGATATGATGGCAAATTTACTTTAAATCTCAATAAAGCATAAAAAACAGAAACCCTCGGTGATTTCTCGCAACAAAACCAAATGTAGAAATACTAACTTAAACCTCACAACTCAACCAAATTTTGAGAG
Organism: Danionella dracula; assembly: GCA_900490495.1. Lineage (NCBI taxonomy): Eukaryota > Metazoa > Chordata > Actinopteri > Cypriniformes > Danionidae > Danionella > Danionella dracula. The sequence continues at coordinate 368,599 of UELW01000578.1, forward strand.
GCACTCCAAATAATAATTCACTACATTTTGGGGGCTTTTCCAGACACATTAAGTGCTTTTAAAGCTTGAAGACACCCTCCACATTCAGCAGAAATGTGCAGGGACCATTTGGATGCCTTCCATTCTGTGCCAGAGCACTTACTTCACACTGCCTTACTGGTAGATAAGAAACAGAGTACTGCAGCCAATTAGAATAAATAAGATTATTAGAAGGTCAGAGACCAGTGGGTAAATTTGGCCTGAATACCCCCCTACCCTTTTTGATGTAACATCCTAGGATTTTTAATGACCACAGTGTCAGGACCTCAGTTTATTGTCTCTTCCAAATAATGGGGCGCCTTTACAGTAGAGTGCACTCAAATTCCTCAAAACTTGACGAAAAGCAGAAATTTGCAGCGATGCATAAATTCTTAAAGCTTAACTAATATGAAAACGATCAAAAAGCTCTCTATAAATAATACTCAAACTAAGGACTGGAGAAAACAGAAAAAAGGCATAGGGATGGCTGCTGCGAAACTAATGTTTCAACACTGTACTGAAATCTCGAAGCTCAGACAAATTTAAACATTGATCCAAAGCTTTATTCAAAACTACTAAGTCACAGCATCATTATATATAAAGTGTCATTACCCAGTAGAATTGGTTTTCCCTAAGAGTTATTTTGATGTAAGTCATTATATTATGATAAAACAAAGTGTCTACATATTTTGACACGTTACTGATTTACAGGCTTATGAAACTGAACACCTTATGAAGAATTTCAATCCTTTTCACGTTCTAAAGTTGTGCATTTTTCTCTAAAGCTGGAGAAATTATATCTAGAATATTTCAGAACACCAAGTTTTTCAAATACTGTTTTTCATACAGTTCTTTGCATTTAACTACTTTGAGATTGATTTGTTTATATTTTACAAAAATGACAGTCATCTATTCACAAAGAGCATTCAAGTTTAACTATGTTCACCGAGTCTAATTGGGAGGCATGAAAAAAAACTGTTGTTGACAATTAAAAAAAAACAGCTCACAGCGGCAAAACAAATCTGTAATTTTATTTTCACATATACATAACATTGTGACTGGAGATGTTTCATCCACTATTGTGGAGAAACGATCTGAAGTGGTCAGTGTTTCATGAATGTATGAGGGTTCAGGGTTGTATCAGGGCAATGACAAGTAGATGTCCCTGTGGGGCAACCCCCTGCTCTCCCTGCTCCAGCGCAATAGGAAATGACCGAACTGTAAATCCTCATCCGGACGCGAGGGGGGTAGGGTCAGAAGTGAGCAAATTTTCATTCACTCTAATGTTAAAACGGCTCAACTTTGGAGCTGAAAAGAACATGTTTACACCCCTGGTGCTGCATTGTTTTTTTTAGATAGATAGTTTTGACCTACATGAACACTGAAGGGGATGAATTATTTTACAATTTGTTTGATATGTAAGTTCAGATATATAAAATGTCAACATTCAGCTAATCAGACATCTGTGCTATGGTTTTGTCTCGCTTCTTGACCCATATTTGCTTATCGGGAAATGATGCATGAAGGCATAGTTGGTTAAGTCCATGTTTAGCTTGCTTCACCGATCATAGAAAATGCAGCGCATGTTACGTCCATGTTATATACAGTCTATGATTGTTTCGAAGCCTCAAACCAATATAACTCATTTGATTCCTCTGCTTCAACTCACACGGAACAATAATCTTAACTTCATCATGAATATGGACAGGATCAGAGTGCACAAAATGAATAATGTGCCCGCAAGGAAGAGAAAACTAATGGAAGGTTATAAAGAGGAATCAATCTAACATAACGAGGGAAAACCAGGTGTACTAACTAACACTTACTAGATCAGGAAAAATAAGGAAAGCAACAAAGACAATGCGATTCAAACATAGACAAAAATCAAAGATTGCCACTCTCAGTCTCATGATCTGAAGCATGTGGCTTGAGATGACTAAAGAAAAGGGAAACAGAATAAACAAGGAGTGATGAACTGAAAACAATGTAAAACCAAAAATGAGGGAAAAACGGTCAAAGATCTGTCACCTAAAGACAAGGTTTTACAAGAAATTTGACTGATTTTTCAAATGGAAAAAGGATCAATTTGTTGTCTATGTAAACTGTATAATCCATATGAGATCATTTAGCCCATTTAAAACAAATGTAATAAATTATTGTAGTAAACCGCAAAATTAAAATTTGAAATGACCACATGAAAAATCTCCAACTATTTCTTCAAAACACTTTATTTGTCTTCATGTTAGACAATGTTTTATTTAGTTGAACTACACAAAGAAAGATAATTTTAATGGAATACATTTTAATGTGTGTTTAAACGTGTTTGGTCATTTCAATCTGCATGGCGTTAAGGGATAAAGCTGTCTGTGTGAGCATGCCAGTGATTGATTGGATGAGTGAAGACATTAGTGGACAATGTTAAAGCAGATCATCACTCTCCACTCTGCAGATCTGGACTGATTTATTGACCGCTCTGTATGTGTGTGTGTGTAAGGGGGGGGTATGCGTGTGTTTGAGTGTGTCTTAGTTGGATCATTAGGATGTTTGCAAACGCATGAATGAATGTTTTTAATCAATTGTGCAGCATTTCCCATTGATTCCTGTTCTTCTCATTTCCTCGCACTCAGCTTTTGTGCATGTGTATGGTGTAGCTAAGCATGAGGAATCATATCTCTGCAGGTCTGGATTAACAAATCAATCCCAATGTTCTTTCATTAAGTTGAGAAACACATCTACAAAAGTTGCATTCTCTGTTATTAAGACATGGATCTGTGTGTGGGTTTCTTTCAGGTGTAATAACCGAACACAGTGTGCTGTTGTTGCTGGACCCGATGCTTTTCCAGACCCTTGTCCTGGAACATACAAATACTTGGAGGTGCAGTACGAGTGCGTTCCCTACAGTACGTATCCCTCCACCTTACAATTACATAAATGTATGTCAAGGGTGTTAAAAATTAACATGATTCATTTAATACATTTTTTTTCTTTTTCAAATACACAATGTGAATGTAAATTTGTTTAATGAGAAACTGTACACTTTCATTTATTAGGTGAGCTTGTTTCTCATCTGGAGGCTTTTTATGTCTTAAAATGTTAACAGAGGAAACAACAGATTAACAATTATAAACATATAATATGTTGAAGTCTGTACCATGATCAACTATCAAAAGAATATCCTGTTTTCTGTTCTGTGATTGAGAGATGTTTTTGTATTTGAAGAGACTGATTCAATGTGATGCACGCAAAGCAATTGCTCTGTGCTTTGATGGTATATTCAACACTTGCATGCTGTTTACACATTTCAAATGAGACACAAAATCAAGTTTTCTACTGGCACTGTGATGCATTTAGCAAACCTATTTTGGTTATGGTCACAACATTCCAGTGTTACCAGTCAGTAGAGGGAGCTCAGGCATCACTTCCTTTATCACCACTACCAGAACAAAACGTGACTTAGACAATACATTTAAAATGAAACTGAATAAAATGAAAATTAAACTTAATTGAAATACATCTGTAGTTAATACATATGTATGCATTAAGAAAATCAAAATCTGTAAAAACAGGATGCACCCAAATTCATCATCACAGGTGCAGTAGCTACTCTTCAGTTGAAGGTTAAAGACAATTCCAGGGTGCAGATCTTCTTCGCACCCTCAGATTAATATAATAGATAGAATAGAATAGATATAATAGAAAAGATAAATTAGCATCAAATTAGATAAAGACAAATATAACAGTTAAAATAAGCTCTTCATTCAGCCCATGTGCATTCCAGGGGAAACTTTTGTGTAAATAATATGTATATAATATACACCATTAAACATTCCTGGAATTTGTGCTCCGCATTTAACCCATCCTAGTGTACGCACACAGCAGTGAACAAACACACCGTGAACACACACCCGGAGCATTGGACAGCCTTAGCTGCGGCGCCCGGGAGCGTTTGGGAAACTGGTGCCTTGCTCAAGGACACCACAGCTGTGGTTGTTGAAGATGGGAGAGCAAGTGTTTCATCACTTTACCACCGGCGACCTTCCGATCACAAGTCGATCTCCTTATCCACCAGAACACCACTGCCCTGTTGCCACTATAACATTCTGAATGATAACATCTTATCAATCTTCTCATTTGATCTTCTCTACCTAGTGTTTATAAGGCTCAGTTTCTGTACTTTGTACACCAAAATAAACTAAATGCTCTTATAAAGTAGACTTTGTGTTAAGGTTAGCGTAAGGAGAAAGCTTTAAAACAGGGGCCTCCAAATTCCGTTCCGTAGGGCTGGCGCTCTACACATTTTTGATTCAACCATCATGAAACACACCTGTTTCACTAAGTAAGGCTTTCTGATTGTCTAAAGCTAAAGTTTTATGCATGCTAGAGCAGAGTTGCAACTCAAATGTATAGGCTTGTAGCTCTCATGACCAGATTTGGGGTAAACCTGCTTCAGAAAAATAGGGATGGAATGAACATTATTATGTTAGTTTTTTTCTTGATCAGTATGCTAACTCTTAAAACAAGTGTATTTACCAGTATTTATGTTCGTTGAATGAATAGTGTTTCCGCATTAGAAGTTGAAACTACTGAATCATAAATGATTTTGAAATGACTTAAAAGGTATGGGATCATCAACTACATTCCAGTAGGTCTCAGATATTTGCCTCTGCTCATCAACCATGATAAATAAACACTCTCCTAGTTATTTTGAGACCTGTAACTGGCACCAATTTTACAAAATAAGATCATTAACTGCAATTAAATGTTACATTTTTCTAGTTAAGCATGCGTTATGTTCTCAATTCTTTGCTAATCAGCTCATCAACTCACGTTAAAGCTGGATATGGAGCTTGCTTTTGGAACTATATACTATTTGAAAAACTTAAAATTAAAAAAAGCTTTATAAAAAAACATCTCATTCTGTGAAAGAAGATGCTTCACATAGTATTGAGTTTTAAGAAGTGATATTACAATCACATTAATAAATTCAATGTATTTATAAAAGCATTTTCAGAACTATAAAAAAGTGTGTAATGTTTGTGGTTCCTTCTAAATAATATTAAATATGTTTATTTAAAGTATTACAATATTTTAACATTAATTTGTTCATGCTTAATTTGTAGAAAAAGTGACAGTTCATTCCTAGTTTCTTATGTTTATTTGTTTGTTTGGAGTTTATGTCTACGTGTGATTTTAATCAGAGTTTGGCAGAGGAGCATTTATTAGTCTCTGTCAGATCAGATTCATGTGTTTATGCAGCAGAGAGGCGTCAGCTCTTTATTATAATATTATCAGTGACAAACGCAGCACCACGCATATTAAACGTGTCATTGTAGGAAGATTGTGAGGAAAGAAAGAAAATAAGGAGGTTTTATTACTCCTGTGGATCTGAGTTACAGTGCTCTGGAAGGTATTTGCTACCTGAAATATATAATGTTTTTCTTATTGCTGAAATTGAAATGTATTCCCTTAAAACACAAAATGAGTGTACAATATTTGTAACAAATTACATGGTTCTATGTTCCTTCTGAGTTTTTTTTTAGTGCTGAAATGGAAGGTTTGAAAATGACAAGATTTACTGATGAGCATTTTTAATTAAAGATCCCATGTTTTGCCCTTGTTATAGCACTTAGAATCAATATTTGAGCCCTCTATACGAGCGCTCCACTGATAATGTTCAAAATGAAATATTTTTCATCAACAACTTATTTTTGGCCCTTCAAAAATGCGCACTTACACCAGTCCCTCCCACAGACGAGCTTTCGACATGCCCCTACTGAGCAGCATTCTCAAGCTTGTCTGGTTTGAACAAACACAGCAACAATTAGCAACGCACACGTGTTATTGTTTTTAAATATTATAATCGACTGTCAATGGCTATGTGTGATGTAACAGCAAAAAAGAAAAACTGAGTCTGACAAGGAGTTTGAATCCACAGAATGAAACAGAAACGGAGAAAAAGGCTCCTCAGCTCAGTGTTTACAGGTAAATCAGACGGGTTTACTCTACACCGTATCATAGGTGTACTTGTGTAAAATGCCAATACAAAATCTGGTCGCAATCTTTACTTTTTGATGCCCGAGCTTTGCACAATAGCATGTAACATTAGTAACATCCTTGTAGTGTGCGTTCCACACGATTGCATGTTTAGGATTTGAGGGAAGATGAAATGCAGAGTCGCTTGAGTGTGCTGAAACCAGATTTCCTTATAGGGTTGTAAAAGTCATGTAGTGTGCACTTGGCTTGATGTATGAAGAGTTAAAATGACGTATGTCATTAATGTATTTAAGTCTAACACAAAAAAAACTTACTGTGTGGACCTCTAAATCAATGAACACGAGACAGTTGGAAAAGCACCTGGTGACAGGGCCAGCCTCGTCATAAATCCTTCATCAAACCGTTCTTTGTTGATGAAACAGGTGAATGGGAAGTGCTGCTCACAATTTTATTCTCACGAACGAGGGATGTTTTTGACGAAGGAACAACACTTCAAGATGCCAGAAATGTCAGAAAAGCCACATTATCATGACATGGCACCTTTAAGAAAATGTCTCACAGTACTAAATAAACAATACATTAATGCAATAAACAAAAGAAAATTAAAAAATAATGTAATAAATAACTGAAAAGCTCAATAGCAAATAAACAAGGTATTTAACAAGATGTAATGAGCAAAATACATATGTGCTTTATTTATGTGTGGAATCCCAGCCAAAATGTATTGGCTTCGTAGCTGAGTGAAATGGATAACAAAAAAGATAAGATTTATTGCTATTTTATTGCTTTTTTTATTTCAAACCTGAAGTTGTTAAAAGTCATTTAACATTCAGCGTTTGCAAAATTACAGTAATACATTGCTCGGAAGAATCAATTGTGCTTCATAAGGTCTCTGGAAAAAAGCTGTTGATTCTTGATGAGAATTTGGCAACCGCTACAGACAACTATGAAAGCGCACAGGAACTTTGCTTAAGTGTAGGTTACCATTATCTTTGGACATCGCATGATGAATTTACACCCATCACATGGTATATTACACAAATAATAACAGTTTAAATATCCTAACTTTTTATTACCAAGGGTGTGAGCAGAACAGTCCGGAGCTGTACCACAATGTGTTTCTCTTCTATGCTCATCAAAAATAAACCCAAAGTCGGTTAAAGTATATTCGTCAGATTGTCTCTTTTAAATATGCTAGCTAAGTCTACATTTAGAATCTACCTCTCAGAAATCACCCACAATTGAACTTCAGAGTTCTTGGTTTGAGGCGTGTGAGCTTGTTTGTGTGAATGTAGCGTGAATATAGCAATCCCCAGAGCTCTTTTTGAAGAGATGCATTTCCAGCATCTAAAATGCCCGGTCAACACTGCAGATGATAAAAAGCAGAATAAAAAAAAAACTACCTGTAAAATTTTCGAAACAATATTCGACTTAATTCAAATTTTGTGATTTTTTTTTGTGTGATTTTGCGTCTGACTTGCTGAGCTACAGTGAGTTACAGAAATACTACAAGTAATGTCTTACATTACATTAGCGTGGTGTAAAAAAATAAGAAATTACTGTTACTACAAGTGGTATATTACTTCCAAAATTGGTCAGTAGGAATTTTTGTTTGAGCCTCATCTATATGTGGTTTATGTAATATAAATCTATTTACATTTATGTTTTTACCTTTTTGTGCTCTCATGTACCAGATTTCATTTTGAAAATGTATTTAAGTATTTTATTTAAGAATTTGATTTCACTTTAAGTTATTTAAAATCATTGTCTCTGTACGATTGCCTGATATGCATTTTCAAAAATAAGATGTAGTTTTGGATTCTTTTGTCATAGATTGTTTTCATTGCCATTAGATTTGTGGCCTATCCATTGTTAATTTAAAATTAAAGTGAAAGATTGAATGGGCCATGTCATCTATGTTATGGTTATGCTTCCTCATCAGAGACATGCCTGATGTTGTATGTTTTTATAATCTATTATTTATTTTTGTGGAGCTCAAAATGGCTTGAAGAAAATGAAAATGAAATGTCATTCTTCCATCGCTCACTTACCAAATTAACTGCATTAAAGTAGTGTATATAGTACATATAATCCACTACATCACGTATAGTGATTTAAAAAATGGTATAGCAATGGATGGAACAGGGTTAAATCACACATTTGACAGCTACTGAAAATATGAGATGATTCAAAACAATTTTTAGGACAATTATTGAGTTGTAAAAGTAGCAGTGCTAGGCTAGAGGGGTCCAACATTTTTTCAAAATGCATTGAAAAGGGCATGTTTTAAAAGACCATTTGGACCCTGAAATTGTGAATATTGTGAATTTTGCAAATTCAGTGAAACATATTAATGCATAACCATGCTTAACATTTCGATTAAATCATGTAGGTCAAGCGTTGAGGGAGATGAAGGTTGAGGTGAACAGGAGTGAGGTGAATTTAAGGTGCACACAAATTAGACAGAGAAGTATAAACAAATAAATAAAAAACTGTACTAAACTTTCTAGATACAATATTGTGATCATCAACAAAATCAGTGTACAATAACTATTAAATAGAAACACCTTTTGAATACCCCCTAAATCAAGAAAACTTTTCCTGCGCCCACAGAAAATGAAGTGACTGTTTCTTATAAATAATGGGTGTTGCTGATTTGGCTAAATATATTTAAATATAACTGCAAATATATATCAGGAAATCAATTAAAAAGCAAACACAACATTTCTATTATGTTTGTTTGCTCGAATTAGTCTCAACTAATGAAAGAAGAGAAATTAAATTGTTTCACTTCTGTCCTAGATAAATAATTAGCGTGTTGACGTGTAACAAACCAGATTAAATGTTTAAGTTGGTAACTTAATTATACAATGTTCGCATACTTGTACATTTAAAACTTTTAATCAATACATATAGATTCAAGTTTAGTTTTATGAGTTAAGCTGCTATGTGTTATAGGTGTTTGAATAAATTCAAGATATATTCAGTGGTGTTGAAATAAATCTAATCAGATGTGTTTGAGTTGTACCTTGTTAAGGGAAATTATGTTGAGTCAGGCAGACTCAAGCTGAGTTACACTTATTTGAGTCAAGCTAAATCGAGTCAAGTCGACTTGTGTTGTGCAAGGTTATGTCAGTTCAACTGAAGTCCAATAAACTAAGCCCACATCTTGTTCAGTAATGGTATGTTAATTGCGATGTTTCCCCTAGGCTATATTTGTTGTGAGTAATTAAGAGGGCAGATCGAACATAGAGAGAGACGGAATATTTCTGTTCCACAAAATAGAGACAGAGAGAAAAGGCCTGTGTCTTTGGGTTTATTTTTGTGTCAAGTGTGTGTGTTTGCTGAAGGAAGGAGTTTGGTTCAAGTGTGTGATGGGTGTTAGTATTCATAGGGACAGAGCAGCAGTGTCACTGTGTCTGTGTGAGTGACAGCAGCATCTCTGCTTTACACCTGGATTAAAACGCCCTGGAGGACAGAGAAGGTGATTCAGTGATCACGCTGACCCCAGGGTGATGGACACACACACTATTGGGAATGTCTGGAGGAGTTATTGTGTGCTTTAGGTTCAACCTTCAATTTCTCTCCAGTGTTTGAAGAGCAAACACTCCACACATAACACACACAACAACAGGCAACAAACTGATTTGAGTCACCAGAACGACATCTAAATATACATCTATGGAGAGAGGGAGAGTTTGCTAGTGTTTTCATTGAGATTTAATCACATGGCGCTCTTTCAATAATTGTCTACTGAGATTATTCTCACTCAAAATCTAACAATAAAATCCAAATGGAGATTGCTGAGAAAACTGATTAGTGAGATAATCAAAATGTCCTTTCTTTCCAAGTGTTTTTGGCTCTTCTTTCAAAGCATTCTCTGAGGATTGTTAGATAACATCACAATCAGATCGGGGGTGTGCAGTGCCTGCTGGCTTTATTAATCTAGGCTGTTCTCAGGTCAGTAATTAAATGATGGAGGCTGATAATGCATCTGCCCCTCTTTCTCTGATTTCTGACCCTGATGTGCAAATCTGCCCTTAAGGAACAAAGAGTTGAGAGTTGGTAAATAAGCATTTCAACACATTTGACATGAACATACATAACATGATCAAACATAACATGATCAAACATAATACTATGAATAATGAAGTTGTGGTCGCTACTGCTACTACTGTGACTACTATCACTACTTCTATGATTATTACGACTAGCACTGCCACTGTAGCTACAAATAGTATGGTGACTACTGCTACTTCTACTATTAATACTACTACAGTTACTAGTACTACTTCTATGACCCCTACTGCTATCACTACTCCTCTACATTCTGTAATTAATTACAATACCATTCGGAAGGGATTGAGCAATAAAAGGGATTAAATAATGACCTTACCTGTGACAACTTAGAATGATTCAGAGTTGTTAGTTTAAGCGCTTCATGACTTATGTCCAACTGTTGCCAACATCATTCCACCAAATGTCATAAAATTAGACTTCGGTAATAATCCAGGTGAAATAATTTCTTTTCTTTTTTTACTGATTATGAGCTAGGTAGTCAGACTATGGTTTTGAAACAGCAAAGTGTTACAAACATGTTTATTGACTAAATAAAACACATGTTACTACTCTACTAAACTAATTAACACTTAGGTAAAAAACTATATCACACACACTCTGACGCAAAGTACACTAAGTAAAAGGGTTTGAGCTGATGAATATCTAACTCTAATTCAGACAGATTGCGGGAGTTTAGTAAAACTAGGAACAGGGTTACTTGCGTTCTCATGCTTGGCTTTGATGAGATGAGTGAAACCTTTGGAGTTTCTTTTGTCCTGAGTCGGTTTAAATGCGGTGAGTTGTGGAGGAATAAAAGTTGAAGAAGCCTATACTGGAGACATAGCTGACCGAAGTTACCATGATACTTTAGTAAAGTTACAAAGGCATTCCGAGTCTATTTAGAGAAGTATGGAGGCTTGCAAGAATGTCTTGCTTATGCGAGAAGAGTGGCTGCTGGTGGCTGGAACCTCTGGTTAGCAATAGCTCAAAGTGATGTCCCACTTGGCGCAACTTCTCTTGAGGCTAAAATTGCAGTCTGTCTTGAAATATGAAGCATGAAATTGTAATTGGAAGTGTGAATTCTAAGCTTAGCAGTGGAGTTAATGTTCAGAATGTTTGACCAATCAGAGAGCTTGGAGGGATTCCCCCTTCATGTCAAGAAGGTGATTGGGTGTCGGTTTCTGCACTTGACTAGATTATGGAGTTGAATTACTTAATTGACAGTAATAGACTCACTGAATCACATACTTATAACTGACACCATGTTTCAGGAAATAAATTCAAATTTATTATTAATATCAAACACTGCTAAGTTGGAAATTAAAGATCATTCATACATTCTCTCATTCACCCCGCTAACTTACTATACAATATGTTCTAATAGCAAATAAACATATTTTAGCCCTACAAAGTTGGTTATACCTTACAGATAACCATACATAAGTATAGATACAATTTAAGCTTAAAATTATTAAAATCTTAATTTAACAATGTGTATATACTTATATGTACTCTCACTCTGATTATTGATTTCTTCACTTGACCCTGTCTGCAGGTTCACTGGTTATATTATATATATATATATATATATATATATATATATATATATATATATATATATATATATATATATATATATATATATATATATATATATATATATATATATATATATATGATTCTATAAATGTTCTTTTTGTCATGGAACAAAGGGAAATGTAAAATAATTGCTTTCTATTGTCTGATTTTCTCTCTTTTTCTCTGTTTTCTCTTTCATGCCAAAAATAGAGGTGGAGCAGAAAGGTAAAGATATGTTTTGATGATTATAATCATAATAATAACAACCTGTTTGTGTTGGGTTTCATCCTCACAACCTGTTTAACATTTTCTCAAACAATCATACACTTGTTTGAGGATATTTAAATGGTGCTATTTTACATTTTTAAAGTATCCAAATTTCGTCAGATTTGGAGAAAATGTTTTTTGTGTTGTGAGGTCATGTTGTGGTGGGACATTTGTTTTCTTAAACACTACCAATATAAAGTTTTGAATCACTTTGGAATCAAAGAAGCATTCTAACAGAATCACAATTGAAAAAAAAATCTAAGAATAATAGAAAATGAAATTGGATTGTTATATAATTGAAAGAAAGATAAATTATTAGTTAAAAAAGGCTTCCAAACTGCTTCCTGTCGAAATGTCCTTTTGGCATACTTCAATCAATCTAGCTTTCAGTTGACCAAGATATTGTAATGAAATTTGACCACCCTGTTCCTGGAACATCCGCCAAAAGATGGTCATTATATAAATTGCTGAAAGTGATTTCAAACTTTTGACTGGTACTGCAGTTGTCATTGATGCTTTCTCATCATGCCACTCAAAACTACACATGAAAATTTCTATACATCACAATTCTGCTCTGAATGTGTTTTTATTTTTGGTAAGTCTATTCTACAGAAATATTGCATTAATGTGACATAAATGTAATGTGTTCAGAATTTATCCCGTGTTCAATTTATATTTATTTGTTTTAATTGTAGAGTAGGAGTTTTTTTAAATCAGGGTTAACTTAAATTACATATATTGTGAATTTGTAGTTTATTTATTTATTAGATTTGTATTATTATTATTAAACTATTTTCTTTTTCTTCATTTTCCACCAAAAACATCAAAGTTTTTAAAACCCCAAAAACTCTTTGACAGTTTGATTGTGTCAATTATTTAAGCTCTTCAAGGACTTAATGCATTTTTTATGCTAATGCATTTTTAATTACTGAACTGCAGTTATGTGCAAGAATAATTTATATATTCAAAGCTGTATTTATTGGGCACTTACAAGCAAATTAGTAGAAACGTGAAACAAAAAATCTAAATTATATGTCTTTACTTCTAGATAAGTTTAGGTGTTTTTTTTCTATACTTCAAATGTTATTCAATCCTAATCTTTAAATATTTTCTTAATTTTACTCCTAGTTCATTTCTAAATTACTGGCATGTTTTGTTATTGTATGGGCATGTTGCTTTAGTTTAAATTAGGAGGCTTGATCATTTCTTTTAGTACTTCACTGTTGTGCATTCAACTAAAAAAGAATGTTTCACATTTTATACTCCCACTGCTATTGTTAGAGTTTATTTTGAGAAATACATCAATCAGGCAAAATCCCAAGTCTTCAGAAATGTGAATTATACATTATCTGGCCCATAACGTGTTGTGTTTCTGACTAGACCTGGAATTACTCTTTAAAAGAAAATTCAAAATTAATGACAGAAGTAAATGTTTGCTTGCCTTCTGCCTTCACAACAACAAACAAGTCAACCCATGACACAATTCAGATTCCTCTGCTCTCGAACTCTCTGGATGCCCTGACCATTAAATTGACTCAGTTACTTGGCCCTATGGTCTACATAGAATTCCAAAGTGGGTCCAAGGTGTGTCTAGATTGGTGCCATCTAGAGGCTCTAAGGACACTTACAGTTAAATCGTGGTGGCCCACCATTGAAACGAATTTGACAGGGCCAGTACTTGGGTTTGTCTGGCAAAAATTACACTTAGCCAACAAAATTATTCTGATTGACTGTGTTACTAGCCCTCGTGGTGAGACATTGCTGGGTCTAATGTGTCAAGATATGCTAGATAAATAGATACACATTTCTGGTGCAGTTTTATGCATTCACAACCTTGAGTAAAATATGCCAGCATTCAAGATAACTGGCCAAAGATTGACTGTCAGCTGGCAGTAGAGTTTCACGAATCAGGTTCTGATTTATCCAAAAGGATCCACTAGTATAACCTTTTTTTATTCTCCCTGATCTTGTACAGAGGGTGTGCAAGGAGCCCCACTTCCTGAAATGCATACAAGAGTATCTTCCGTGTCCTGCTAAGTGCCAGAGTGTCAATCCCAAGAGTGGGCTGGGGTAGTGTGGTTTACAACTGTCACTACATGTTTTCTCAATAGGCCATCTGAGCCTGTCCGAAATGCTCTCACAGCTGCCAGTGCATGGAGTGGTCATTCACCTACTTGGAACTTCCAATAGGATATTGGCTGCTTGGTTCTTCAAGTGGATATGCATGGAGGTGTCATTGCTGGTTTGGAGACCTTATACCCCAGACCCTCAGAAAATATTTTAAAGGCACCACTCAATTTTCACACACTCTGCAGAGTGTCTTTAGCAGGACCAGCATGGTCAGACATCAACAAATCCACACCTAGAAAAGAGCTTTTCTGCATAGGAGACACTAATTATTTTCCTGGTTCATCAGAGAACCAGGGGCAAAAAACCCCACCCTTGCCCAGTGTGTTTTTTAGGGATCAGCTTGACTGGAGACTGCACTACCATGCTCCAGCCATTTACCTATTCCAGGATCCTTATCCCTTACTGACCAAGTGGTGACAGGGCCTTGGTGACTTGGTCATCTTAGTAAAAATCAGAGACACCAGAAGCAAGCTAATAGTTAACGTTGAGCTATAAAAAAAAAGCTCAAAGTTTGAAGTAGAAATGCAAAAACATCTTGTGGAAGAGAGAAGATTCCCATGTGAAGGTATGCAACTATCAGGTTAATGGTAGTTAACCAATTAATTGAAGGAATGATTGTAACCAGGTGACCGGGTATTAATAGTCCCAAAATGTACCTGTCCTGGCCAACATGTCTAGGGTTGGTTTTAACATACCATTGTGTTTGGTGGCTATAAAGTAAAGGCTGAAAACCCTCTTTCCATGTTGGTTACCTCAAACAGGAATCCATCTGTTCTCACAGGATTGGGCCCCTGTAGCTGGAACAGGTGTTTGAAAAACTGGTTGTGTAACCCTGCTGATGTTTGTGTATGCATGAGACAAACGTGCATACTAAGCTCAATAAAATTAGAGTACTTTTTTACAATGCTTTATCCTTTCAATACATTTTCAACATTTTTGCTAAACAACAAGAACAAAATGTGCACAAGTTATAAAGCAATAAAATGTGTCCTTATTGGCCAAAATTGAAACCTGAAGCTGATGCATTTCAGGATATTTTATTGTAGTTTTTTATTGTTTTAACAAAGCTTGACTCCTGAGAGATGAAAAAGCAGTCTCTGTACACAGTAAAGATCTGAACTCAGAAAAAGGAAATTCATTTAAATCTTATCTACTTCTACACTCATCTAGTTAAGTGAATGGATCGAACCAGTCCAGCTATAATCACTTACTCTAGAGAAAACATAATGAATAAATATTTAAAAGCCCTGGATAGAAACATTGTCTTTTCTGTCTTGTTCATGCATAGCTGCGCTTAGTAGACACAAATGCAAGAAAATATTGGCATTATTAGTTTTGTGCACAGATGCAATAAATCAAGATGACACAAATTGACAGAGTTTTAGCATCAGGATAGAATCGGTTCAGATAGTAATAAATATAAAGTCATTATAATGTCTCGCTGGTACCTAACCACACTATGCCAGCTCGTATTCATCATCATTTGAAATGGCACGAAAATCTCCTGCATGCTTGAGTTCCAAACCTGTGCCTCTGGGTCAGGAAGGAGCAGAATTTGATTTATGAAGACTCAAGGTAAAGATTCAGGTCTAGGGGAAAAGATTCACAAGTTGACACTAGAGATGAATTCTTGTTTTTTATTTAAAATTCAGATTGTACTAACTTTAATTTAAAGCTAGTTAATGAGTTATTTAGTTAGTTAGTCAGTTAGTCAATAAGTCAGTTTGTTACGGGGTTATTTATTTGTTCGGTTAGGGTGTTTGTTGGTTAGGTTGTAGTAAGTCAGTTAGAAAGATACTAAAAATTATTTATTTACTTAGTTAGTTAGTTAGTTAGTTAGTTAGTTAATTTTAGTTTGTACATACCTGAGTTTTCTCAGGGATCATGAATTCCGTTAACTTTCTGTTGTCAATTGTTTGCAGTGCCCTATTAGGGATTTTACAGTTGTTGTTTTTTTTTTTTTTTTGTAGGGTACCACTCCCAGTATGTTTAGGCCTAATTTAGAAGCAGGTTTATGCATGTTTGCTGCATTTTTGCACTTTGTTGATAGATATGTGTTTGACTTGGGTGACCGTAATAAAGGCTAAGCCGGTGGGGAATGGGAGACTGGTCAACAAGTAACTTTTTTTTCTTTCAATATATTTATTCCAGTAAGCATGTTAAACTTAAAAGTGATTTTAACCTACAGAGAATCAGATTTTTGTCCTGTGAATGGTTAATAAATGTCGTACTGCAATGGACAGAAAACCTGTTCAGGCTGTGTTGCTGGCTTTAACCCATTGAAGATGAATGAATGAGTTTCTGTCGCACTCTTACTTGCATTTTTTTATTTATGTCCCACTCTCTCTCTTTCTTTCTTTCTTTCTTTCTCAGTTTTCCTGTGCCCAGGGCTCCTGCGGGGTGTGTACCAGAGTGAGCATCTCTTTGAGTCTGACCATCAGTCTGGTGCTTGGTGTAAAGACCCACTCCAGGCCTCTGAAAAGATCTACTATATGCCCTGGGCTCCATACCGCACAGACACACTCACAGAATACCCCAGCAAAGAGGATTTTGTAGCAGGAAGACCCACCACCACCTACAAACTACCCCACCGTGTTGATGGTACTGGATTTGTGGTTTACGATGGAGCGTTATTCTTCAACAAAGAACGGACTAGGAATATTGTGAAATTTGATTTGCGAACACGTATTAAGAGCGGTGAGGCCATTATCGCGAGCGCCAACTATCATGACACATCACCGTATCGCTGGGGGGGTAAATCAGATATTGATTTAGCAGTGGATGAAAATGGTCTGTGGGTGATTTATGCCACAGAGCAAAATAATGGGCGGATTGTTATCAGCCAGTTGAATCCATACACGCTTCGTGTGGAGGGGACGTGGGATACCGCTTACGATAAACGCTCGGCATCCAATGCGTTCATGATCTGCGGAATCCTGTATGTCATAAGGAGTGTTTATGAAGATGATGATAGCGAGTCTACAGGGAATAAAATTGATTATATATACAACACAGAACTGGGAAAAGACGGGTATCTGGACATCATGTTTCCAAATGCATATCAATACATCGCAGCTGTGGATTATAATCCCAGGGACAATCTGCTGTATGTTTGGAATAACTACCATGTGGTCAAATATTCGCTGGACTTTGGAATGCTGGACAATAGGCTGGGTAAGTGTTCACAACTTTTATCATGTTTTCTTTTTTTTTAAGTTTTATGTTGGTATAGAAGAGTGACGTTTTGAAAAACTGTAAAAACAAATTGTTTAGTTTTTAACTGAAATGCTACAAGTTTATTGAAGCAATGATCTTTGCTAAGCTATGCTAAAAGTGCTATCATCAGAACCAGAGCACATTGGAATAAAATTCAAACCATATATTTAGACTTGTGGGGACTAATAATAATTATAATTCAGAATTTGGATTTATTCCAAATATCTAGATATCTCTATAAATATTCCATATCTGTCTATTCCATCAGAATTCACATTTTCCCAGAGTTCTTTAAGCTGTGCAAAGAAAGACATCTTATTCAACTTTCTTTTCTAGTTTGATATTTGATAAAAAAATGTGCATTGAGAATTTGAAAGCCATTATCCATAGCACAGATCATCAAGATACAATGACAGATGTGTGTTAAAATGTGGACTCTCACGTGGGTGATTTTCAGAGAATTATCTCTCTTCAAGTTACTTTCTTTCATCTGCCATAATAGAAGAGGGTCAGAATGGCTGACTAAATCCTTATTTCCTGATTCAATAAGCTAATCTTCTTGCTCTTCTGTCCACCAAAAGTTCTTCCCAGAGTTCTTGAAAATGTTGAGAAAAACCAGAATCCGTTTTCTCCCCCTTCTATTAGATGAATGATTAATAAATGAGAAACTTACTGTGCATGTGTGCCTGTTGTCTGGAGGAGATCGAGACCAAACATGGCTATATTTGTCACTTATTTCCATGCTGCACCAATATGACTCTGCTAACTCTAACATAGTTTTGACATTTCAATCAAATGATTGCATGCTGACAGCAATGTGACAATGTTTTTTTGGTAAAACTTTGAGATAAAACTTATTTGATTTAAATATATACTAATGCACAGGTTGTAAAATGTAAGATATCATATTATCAAGTGTGTTATCATGTTTTGTTTTTGCTTTGCTATATTTCTTACATGCAGAAGACATCATATTTTTATTCGTTTTTTTTAATTAATAACAACACACCGGCCACTTTCTATGGTACACCTGTCCAATTGTCCATACATGCAAATTTCTAAGCAGGCAATCACATGGCAGCAACTCAATGCATTTAGTCTTGTAGAGATGGTCAAAACAAGGATAAGACTTTGGAAGAAAGGTGACATGGTTGGAAGAGTGTGGCTGGTCTGAGTATTTCAGAAGAAGATCTATGGGTATTTCCTGCGCAACCATTTCAAGGGTTTGAAGAGAATGGTCAGAAAAAGAGTAATGTTGTGGACCTTGTTCATCCCTTTATGAGTATCTTTTGATGGCTACTTCCAGCAGGATAGCGTGTCATGTCATAAAGTGTGAACAGTCTCGGACTGTTTTCTTGAACATTACAATGAGTTCACTGTACTCAGATAGCCTCCACAGTCACCAGATTCCAATCCAATAGAATCTGCAGCAACTGCGTGATGACATCTTGCCAGTATAAACAACACACTCTGAGGAATGTTTCCAGTTCTTTGTTGAATCTATGGATTTTAAGCTAGTTCTGAAGGTCAAAGGGGTCGAACCCGACACTACCATAGTGTCTCTAATAAAGTTGGAATTTATGTGTTTTATGTTGGGAAAATTAAGTATTGTCTTTGATTTTGTTCAGAAAAATCTAAATCTTCCTTTCTTAATATTCATTACTTGGGCCATTTAATTTACTATTACATAACCAAAAAAAGAAAGAAAGAAACTTACATAAACATCTTCACTAGCACAGTAAAAGCATGCTTGATACCATGAAGCTATGTAAAGCGTGTATTATAATTATTTAGAAAATATTATCAATCCTATAAACCTTCTTTGTGTGTTACATATTAGATTGAGAATTATGTTCCATTTATTTTTGAAGAATTTAATTTGAGGATTTTAGGTTTTAGCTTATTAAACCCAATTGTATAAATTGTGAAATATATTACATGGGATCCCATTCTCAGACGAGAGGTGTGTGTATGTTCCCGTGTGCATGTGTGCACACTCTCTCATTTCTGAACATACATTGCCTGTGGCATCTTTCTTTATGAATTAACCTTCATCTGAAGGTGACTCTTTTGATCTGCTCTGGTTCATTACATGCACTCACCCACGCAGCAGATTGCAAGCTTACATGGTGCAACATTGTTCCACACATCACTAAAAGAAACCTCAAATCAATGCAGCTGTATAAAAATTGTGTATGTATAGCCTTGGTGATGCAATTAGTGAGCTTTATATAAAGTTATGTTCTTAATGTAAGAACCCTGTAATATTAAATAACATAAATGCTGCTCACCAACTAACCCCAATTAATTCCAAACAATTTGTTCAACATGTATGTGTTTGTCTAGGAGAGAGTGAGAAAAAGAAAGAGGGAGAATATGAGAGATAGAGGGATAGAGAGACAGATGTGATGATATTTTCAAAATGTTTTGTTATTTATTGTATTTAATTTATCACATTTCTAAAATCGTGTTGCATAAATTAAATAGTGTATGTGTTATATAGCAAACTACAGAATGAAAAACATTTCACCGTGCATCAAGTGATGACTGCTTTTGTTAATGATACTAAAATGTAGTGTAGTGTTAATTTTTTTACGCCAAATGATGAAACATGCAATGAGGAAGATGTTTGAATTAAAGCATCTTTTGCATGCTCCGAATTCGTTTAATGCTGTGTGCGCCGTTATTGATTCCAGTGGGAGGCAGTGATATTTGTATGATCATGAGAGCGTCTGTAATGCTCTGCTCTTCTGGGCTTCTTCTTGCAGATGGTAATCGACCTCGTTTGACACAAATGCTAAAAAGAATATGTTTAGCCATGATCTCAGATTTGACTTCTCGAGATCTTTTGACTCGGTTGAACACAACAGATGGTTCAGGGCTGAATGTAGACCCCAGACTCTTGGGTTAAATGCAAAACAAGAATACTAGTGTTACTAGTGAATCAGTTTGGTTAGGCATCTTTACTTATAAATACGGTTTGATAAATGAGAAATGTGCCAGGGCTCATCCTTGATCTAGATAATTGACTGAATGTTGCTATGCTGTTGAGAAGCAGTTTCTGAGTGTTGCTATGTTTATTGCTTTAGTATTATTTGTGAGTTGCAAGAACAAACGTGGTTAGTTATTTAATATTTAATGAGGGCTGAACAAGATTATTGAAATAAATACATATTGTCAGAAAACAGTTAGCAGAAGCAAGAGGCAATCTGATCATCCAATTCAGTTAATACTGAAAGAAAGCAGCAAGGACAAATTTGTTTCAGCCAGGCGTTCAAGATAGGAAGATGAAGATCAGATACTATCTGTATACTCATCCATCTATTCAATGATGTTGAAGGTGCCTCATTCAATGTCTTAAATGAACAGCCTTTATATGATTACTCTATTTCAATCCATTTTTGACAAGACTTTTAATGAATGAAGTGAATCTTTTAAATAGCTGTTCACTTTTTGAACTGTCCACTGAAATCTATTTGTCACAAATTATTGTCATATCTCTTTTAATTTAGTTGTAATCTTTTATATGCAAGTATTTCTATTAAGATTATTTTCTGTGCTTTGATGCTTTCAATTTTTGCTATCAAACCTTCGCTGTATGTGTATATCTTGACTTATACACGACTGTGTTATTCGATATGCTATAGAAATAAGATTACAAATAAGATACAATAACATTGACATTGGCAATGGCATCCATCCATCCATCCATTCATTCTTCGATGGCAGTCTTTAGGGTTTTATTCCTGGTTATGATTTTTAGTTAATATTTAGCAAAAATAGCATAGATGGTACAGGGTGGGAACAGGTCACCAGTCCATTGGGGGCCCACACTCTCTCCCAATTCCCCTCCTATAAGAATTTATATTCATGTTCTATTGACTTAAATTATATTATGTGCCAAATAAACCCACACAACCTCGAGAAGACCATGCAGGCTCTCAGACAGCAAACAGTGTAAACATGGAAATGCAATATTTATAGAAAAACTGTTTATTTAAAATATTGAATGAGGCACTTTCAACATCTTTTAACTGATACTGTTAATTCAATGGCTACTGTTAATTGAGATTTATGCAGGGGATTATGGGAGATGGAGTTTATAATTGATTTCATAAAGAATTCATGAGTTCTCATTCCTCAAGGGTGTATCTCAGAAGGCCTGCTGATTAATATTTTTGGGGGCCCACTGGAGAAATGCTGCAGTATTGAAATAAACACTGTTCTTTATGTCAAATTACTTTCCCTTGAGTAATGCATTTAACAATTATTGGTTATATTTGAGATGAGGGGGGATTAGATGATAATTTCACACACGCTGATATGATTAAATTAGGATTTTTTAATAAGGATTCAAACAATATTTTACTGATGTCTTTTATAAAAAAAAACCTTACAATGTAAAATACTTTCATAGAAATAGTTATTTGCCTTACATAAAGCAATGCCTAACAGTCTTAATCTTGTCACATCCCTCTCTAACCTAGAATAAGCAGTTCTGCCGACCTGATGTCACTGTTAGTTTGTCTCTCCAAGAGGTAGACGTTTAAGTAAAAGAGTAATTTTTGAGCCACATTTTTAAAGACCTGGAAAGAATGATTTTTATCGGACGTCACAGTCATGTTTAATTTCAACTAGTCACATGACATCAAAAAAATGACTGAGGAGTTTGAAACTGCGCATCTGCCTGTTCCTGGTTCAGATTCCTTCTAACTTTTATGTCAGTCCATATATCTTGTGAATTCTGCGGCTTGAAATGGCCCAATGGTTGAAATCCTGTGATTTATTTTTGCACAGTTCATGATTGCTTGTTGCTGCATTACCATTCATATTTATACAAACTCTAATTTTGTGACTAATGAAACAAAAAGAGAATGTTATCAATATAAGAATGTGATGTTACGTCCATTATCTGACACAACTAACAAAAAATACCGGTTTGGATGTTTAAAGGTTAAAAATACATTTTAACTATTTTTTAACCAAAAGACATCATATTTATAGGGGTTATTAGCAGTAAATCATGGCAATTCACATGAGCTTTATGAATCCTTTGCCTGTCAGTCTTATTAATTAAAATATATGAGGGAATGCACTAAGACAGTTGAAGGTTTGTTGGATATATATATATATATATATATATATATATATATATATATATATATATATATATATATATATATATACATATATATATATATATATATATATATATATATATATATATATATATATATATATATATATATATCTCACAACGGAGTGTAAAGAAGCTAAGCTTATAATGGAACCCACAGTCTGCATCGTTAGTTGACTATTTTCTTGCTTGCTTCAAAGCACTGTCGATCATTTTGACACATCATCCACACCTATTTTATAATTAATTATAAAATGTACTGAACTGGAAGGAGAACATTAATCAACCGTTTGCTAATTTTTCATGCTGAATAGATTGTGACACAGTTTTAAAACTACACATATCTCCACAAGTACGAACTCAAAATTGCTAAATTGTTACCATTTTAAGTAATTGTTTATCAGTTAAATCTCTTTAGGTTTTTTTTGACTGAGTCTAATTTTCAGTATGTCCAACAAACATCCCTATGGTCTGGTACTGACATTTACATCTCAGAAGTAGAATATACTAATTTAAATCTAATGTTCACACATCAGTACAACATTGGGAGTTTACTTCAGAAATTCCTAGAATCTTTTTAATTAAATTGAATATTTTGGTCAGCACCAATATATTGTTAAACTGTACATATTTGAGAGAGACTAAATGCATGAAGTGCAGTGAAGTATTAGAAGCCAGCATGATGAAAACACTGAACAGCTTCCAAACGTTAATGAAACACTGTGTGTCTGAATGAGCGGCGATAGAGACGCTTCATCTTTCGCTCTGTCAGCTTCACTCACTCTGATAAGAAACAATTCAAAGTAATGAGTCGTAACTGACAGCTAGAGAAACTCCGCTTTAGTTTCTCTGATGCTAAGAGGAGAGGAATGAGGGATAATTATGACGAGAAGAGCACTCCAGAATTAAGTGTAATAGCACATCAAGTGAAATGCCAAACCTTCGTTGTTGCCATCAATCCTGATAATGGACGCAGCGTTTTACAGATGATCATTGCACAGGAATGGGCTAAAGGTTTAAACACTGACCTATTGAGTTAAAACCAATGTTATTTGACTGAAAAAGTATCTGTTATGTGTTGGAATAACAACATTGATAAACATTTAGTTAGTTATGATATTAATATATATTACACAGATATATTACACATCCAACTCTTACAAGAAACTTATCAAAACTTCCAGACCAAGGTATGCAGTTTTAAATTTCACGTGTTAGACAAAACAATGTAAGTTTTGAGAGGCAACAAAAAAGTAATTCAAATATGTCAGCTTTTGTAAAGAAACTAAATTATCAGAATCTAGATACACTTAAAAACTTGTGTTGTGCATTGCTTAATTTTAAACAATAAATGTTCTATAAAAATTCGATTTTACTGTTAACTTAAAATAATAAAGAAACTAGTATTTTTAGTAAAATTAGCAGTAACTTGAGATTTAGTACATTTAACACCATATATTTTAGAATCAGATTACCATGTGACTTCTGCGTGAAAGGACCATACAGTCATCGGAAAGGACTGATTGCGCAAATTTGAACCAACCATTTTTATTCATAAATTATATTTTCTTCATGTTGTGTTCTAAATATGCATGTTCCATGCACAAAACAAGCGGAACACTCTTAAAGAGCAGAATTAAACAACGGTTTTAACAATTTTTTTACATACATCTCAGTAAATCACTATCTCATAAAAATCCACATTTATAAGAGGAGTTTTTAAATCATACTTGTTGGTTTTTTTATACATAGCTCAGGGCCTCTTGTCCGCTCCAGTGTTGATGTCAGAAAAGACAAATAGCCTTTACCAGACTTAAAAAAACATTTCTTTTCAGTGCCTGTGAATGCAGATGCTTTTTTATTTGTCATTGTATCAGTTACTAAAAGCTGGTTGATACATTATGGTTTTGTGAGTTTTAAAAACTGTTTAAAAGCAAATCAAAATGTACTCTGCAGCAATGTTGTTGAAGTCAGTTCGATATTACAGCTATCTCTGAATCTGCTTGTGGTGTAAGTGTTTTATTTAATATCCTCATATTGTATGCCTTTTGTTGAAACAATAAATGTTCCATCAAGTCCACATGGCCCCAAAATGGGAATATTTAATGCATTAGAAACATAGATCTTATGTGTATTATGAAGAGAAACCTATCTTAGTATGTGCAGGAGAAATACAAGATTTGCATTACATTAATTTTAAAAAGGATAATATTTGAAAAGAAAAATCAGCTATGCTGCATGTATTTTCTCATTGGTTTGGCTTCAAGTTATTGATTTATGTTCATAAAAACTAAAGTATTGTAGAAACCAGTCTGGCCACTGAGAGTGCTAGTCAGACCTGGTGCATTGTGGGAGTATGGAATTTCATATTTATTATAGATGCATGGCAGTACAGTGTGCTATGATTTTGTTATTATGTGTAGTGAACTCTATTTTCAGTTACCAAGGTGGTGTTGCTCAGGGTTCACTCAACTCTACTTTTATAAGTTTAGCTACACAGAATATTTAGGGCAAGCTTCAGTGATCTGTCATATTGGAGTTTTGGGGTGACATCTTTTCCAATTGTTGTCCAACTTTTAAAATGTCAACTCGTTTCAACAAATAAATAGAGCAAAAGGCTACAGAGAAATTTTACATCCACTATTTTTTCAGGATCTTGCCTGAGCTATTTATTTATTTATTTTTTACAGTTTCTCCTAATTTTAAACGTTCATTAAGATAAGACATAAATGGTGAATTACTCTAATAAAAATCAGTATTTCTGGATGGGGAGTGGATTAAAAAAATTAATGATTTGAAAATATTATTTTGTTGATGTCAATATTTCAATTATAGATATGTTCTGGTAAACAGGTAAACAGACATTGGATGGAGACTAAACAATTAATTAATTTACAGAACTAAGGGGAAAAAGCTAGTGTTCTCTCCACAAAAGATGATTAAAATCAAGAAACATGTATAAATAATAATAATAATAATAATAATGTAGATGAAATAAACAAAATGCAAGAAATACTACCAATAGAAATGCCGATAAGTAAAGGTAAGACTAGATGCATAAAGAAATTAAAAAGCTTCTGGTTTGCCAATATAATATTTACAAACACCTGTTTTAATTGGGAATACCCTTGTAGCATTTTAAGAGATGTTTTAGCATTTTTGTGTGAAAATAGGTTGTTTTTTTGTTGTTGTTTTTGTACCAGTGATTATATATATATTATATTAGATTATATATATAAAAAAAATCTGAGTACATTTCTGTAAATGTTTGAACACAGCCTAAGAGAATGAGGCAAAGGATCATCTATTTCAGAGACCACAGAAAACTGAACTTATTTTACCACTTAGGAACAGAATAGACTAAACTAGACATAATAAGGCATGATATAAATAAACCAAGCAATGTATTTAAGGGATACCATAAAGAATGATAGATAACAAACAAGGGGGAATGTTCGACTTTCAGACCTCACAGATTTAGCCCTTGAATGGTGTTCGGATCTGTGGGACACTTTTTCAGTTTTCATCAAAAGAAAATTGGTAGAAGCAACTATTATTTGAAACTGAGATTCACTGGCCTTGGCCATTTTCTGTAAAGGAAATTTATCAGAACTAATTTTTAATGACCCCATACAAGGTTATTTAACCTACAAGTAGAGCTGCATGATTCTGGAAAAAATGAGAATCACAATTTTTTTGTTTTTAGAATTAATTTCACGATATTCAAGATTCTGGATTTTTGTATAATATGTTAATATTATTTAACCGTGTACATTAGGTTATCAAAAAGTAGCAAAATAAGACATAATAGTCTTTGCTCTAAAGATAATACACATAGAAAATAAAGAAATGTAATGAAAAAAAATTAATGATGTAAAGAAAAACAATCACAATTAAACATGATTAAAAATAAACACTAAAGGTATTATGTCTTAGTAAAGTGAGTTTCTTAACTAGAAATACTAAACTGTCATGTACAGTTCCATTGCTCTGCTTGTCCCTAAATCTGCAAAAGTTGCTACAAAATTGTGTTTTCAATTCTGTCTCAATTGTTTCATGCCATTTGTTGTAGAGAGCAGGAATTGCAACGCGTGAAAAATAATTATGAGAGGGCACACAATAGTGCTCTTCAAGCACTTGAAGGAGTTTTTTAAACTCTTCTTTTGCAGCAGTGTTCACAGGAGCCATGTCTTTAAACACGACTACGTTCCCTTACTTCTTTGTGTTTGGTGAGGTTGTTTAGTAGGGTGTTGCAATGAATAAAGCTGCTTGAATTGATGTTTGCTTTGTTTGGCTGCTGGTACTTTAAGATTGAGCGGCTTTGTTTTTCCGTATAATTTCATACTGTTGTATACAATTACGTTTCAAGCGATTAAATACATTTGTGGTTTTCCCTTTTGGTGCAGAAACGAGTGCTAATCGTTCATATGGTCAGCAGAGTATCATCTGGTTTAAAACCGAAGTAAACCCAGACTGCCGCCTGGCTCACTTCCACTATTCTAGTGCAGGCAATAGGCACATGTGAGGATTGCACCACACCACATGTGGCCATGAGTCAGCAGTCATCACGTACACTGTGACTGGTTGCGTGTTATCCAGAAATCAGATGAGTTTGACAGACGCGCAAAAATGCTGGATTAAGATCGTGAATAAGGTGGAATTGAGATTGCGATCTTTTAATGATTAATTGTGCAGTTCTACCTACAATATGTTTGTGTCTGTTGCCCCCAATTCATATAAAAGTGTAAAAAGTATGTACCTCTATTCTGTCTTCCCACATAAATATAAATCACATGTAATTTTAATTTAAAATGGTATGATGTGTAAATTAAAAGCCCTGAAACGCAATGGATCTAGTAGACCCACCAACCCTGTCAAAGTAACAATAATGAGAACACCACACATGGTTTCAAATCTAAATGTGAAGAAATAAGGTTAGAAAACATTAAATAATTTATATACGCTGTTTATACCACTTGTTTCTTGGATAAAGTAAATATCTTTTCAGTAATTTAAAATGAAATGTATTGATTGGGTGAATTAAAACCTTCAAAAATCAATGAGTCCACCAGACCCACAAACGCTGCCTGAGTAACATCACACAAGGGTTAAATATTTCACCAGTCTTAAAATTGTCAACCGTTTTTTTGTATTATTTATACTCATGTTGTTTTTCATTATCTACTTGAAAATTATTGTTCTTCATAAGATAGTAAATTGTGTGTGTTAATTATGTGGATGTGATCAGTACAGCCTTTACCCTCAGAAACAGCATTTTTCTGAACGCTGTGGGGAATGCAGTGGGGAACACGTTTACGTCATATGTTTAAATACCTTAATCAAATGTAGTGCATTTATCATTTAAAAAAATAATAAATACATTTTTTTCAATGTTTCATTTTTTATGTTATTTATAGTATCTTCTCTGTGTTATTTTGTGTTTTCAGACTCATCATCAGGAAACGTTTTAGTGGACACAGCCACCCTTCGAACTACTACTCGGTCAATTAACACTGCAGCCGCCACCCTACGTCCCTTATCCACAACCAGCATCCTAACATCCACTCAAACATCCCCAAAAACCATAACCACGACTCGTCCGTTGTCCTCCACCTCCACCGCCAGCAGTACCACCACCCCTCTACCAATGCAAACACTGAGCACAGTCACCACACATCCCCCAAAGACTCTGCACATTGTTACCAACCATTCCTCTGTGCTGCCAAACATTGCCCTGGAGTTCTGCCCTCCAGTCAGTGACTCCGGAATCAACTGGCCCAGGACACGCCAAGGAGTCACGGTCAAACTGCCCTGCCCATCCAGCTCCATTGGTGAGTGATTTGATAAAGTAAATAAATGTATTAAACATATATATTTAATTAAATATAAACCAACATATTTAAACATATATATTTAATTAAGTAGGTTTATTTTATTTCCGTTGAATATTGCTCAAGAATCCTGTTTTATATTCGGCTTGGTTATAAAAAGTAGCATGTTGTAAATGCTATTTTTTTAAATTGGAGCAAGGGATGCATGCTTTTATCACAGGTTATCTGGACTAATGTAATTCTCTTTACACTGAGATTAATCACAAGACATGTCATTGCTTACAGTTAAACCAGAATGCTGCAGCAAATTTTATTTTACACTAGTTTTAGCGTACATTGCAGGTACGTTTTAGGTTTAGGTTTTAATAATAGGTAAACAAAATGGAAATTTTAGCACAAATATTTTCTCCTCATACAACAAAAAGATAGCCTGGAAGCAAAAATAGCAAAAAAAAAAAAAAAAAGGTTTGACATTACAAAGTATTAGCGTTGTAAAAAACAAACAGGAAGTACGAAAAGGTTATCGCTGAAAAGTACTCTATAGTGCACAAATTATTCCACTGGCCACATCCCCCTGTCCGAAATTAGTTTTTTCAATGCAAACAAATAAAATTGTAGCATATTTATATAGTCTCTGAAGTCGCTTCATAAAAAAACAACTACTTTTTTTGGCCACTTAAAAAAAGGGTATTATGCAGAACAGCTGTGAAATAGTGCTAAATTTGCCGACAAAAGGTTTCATCAATGAACAATTGTAACACATGAGACAATACCAAAACATAACTTCAAAATTACAAAAACTATAACAAAAAAAGAAGTTTGCATCAACTATTAAAAACAAGATTATTGGCCAATATTTTTTTTAATTGTATCAAAATTAGTGCTGTCAAACTGAACATGTTAACACATGCGATAATAAGGCGTAAAAAAAAATTTACGCAATAAACGTGGTTTCAGTTTTCCCTGTTTCCTGTTGTGCCGGACCTGCTTTAAACTAAGTATGCATAAGACACGAATAATTGTATGACAAAGGATGGACACGTTACAGCACACGACACACATCGCGCAGTGTGTGTGCGCGTGTGCATGTGTGAGTGCAAGCGTGCGTGTCCACGGACAAGGTATGCTCAATAAAATAAAATTAAGTTTAGAGTAGTGTAAAAAAATATTAAAAAGTTGAAGAAGTAATAAATATGTTGTTTAATAATGTAATGTTTAATAACGTAAGTAAAATACATTTTGTCCTGCTCAGTGGTATTGCCAGCCTTGTGTCACTTGAAAAACTATGGAATGAACAGAGAACGATCAGACTATAGTTAAATTCAAACATGATTTTACCTCAGACTATCTAAAAGGAAGGACAGCACTAATCTCACCCGACTGAAGATCGCTACAGCAATTGTTCCAAGGTTTAAGACCTAAAGTTTCTTTCCAAATATGAAAGGAATTATTCTGTTAATGGCATAGAGTCTTGAAAAACAAGTGTCTAAATAGACCACACACTAACAGCCACCAAAGAAGAGAAGGAAAAAGTTAATTTGGAGGAAACTTATGGTTTATTGCCGTTATGTTGTTTTTATGACAAAACCTGTGTTACAAGTTACACAAAAAAATTTAATAAACAATCTTATTTTGAATTTAAATAATCTCCATAATTTACTAATTAATTAATTACATGTTACATTTATAGATTTAATAAAAGGTTTTATCTTGTCAGATGTATGGCACAGATTATATTTTCATAATGCGACAAACAATGCCACGCTTTCTGAGCTGAAATCACCAGAGAAAACTTTACAAATCTAAAGTCACATCTACAGGGAAGCCATCTTGACATTTATGCAAAATTAGGAATTTAGAGTGAGATTTTATATATGTATTACATCATGGGTAATAGATGTCTGCTACTATACACTGACCACACAGAGTGAGCCAATATTTTGTGAACTGGCAGTAGTCGAAAGCCACTTTAATGCCTTGATGAAACAAACCGATGCATGTTGTGTGAAATGAGTGATCAATTCTTGCAAAGAATTTCCACAGTTTTTTTATTTGAGAGAATGTTTCTGTTTATGATGGTCTAGAACAATCATGGAGCTATGGGTGTTTTAAAACTCAAAAAAGAATGTTGCTGAGAGCTAAAAACCAACACTTACTTCCACTAAAATAATGCACTCTTCTCTGTTCTGCACCTGTCTCTGTGTCTGCCGTGGCTACCTCCCAATGCTTTGTCTCTATTTCAAAGACCAATTGGTTTCTGACTTGTATGTTTTATCAGAGGTGCAGAAAAATAGAGTTTTTCTTCTTTTTTTTCTGGAGAGGTTGTGGAGATTTATTTATTAATTCGTGATTAAACACTATTGTTAAGTTGCTAAATTTACTGAAATTAGCCAAATGAATATCAACATTTTTACAACATTATATATTTTATAGTAGCTTGGTTAAATATTGCTTGTAAAATATCTTGTTGACTACAACTACTATTCTTTTTAGTTGGATAAAATTAGTTGAAAATAAAAGCAAAACAGATTTTAAAAATGTTGCTAAAATTAAAATGTAATTTTCATCAAAAGACTATGACTAAAACTAACACGCTCCATTATATTATATAATGCTCTTATATGTATATAATAATTGTCCTCAATTTAACAGCACCAATTAATAATAAAAAAAATTATTTAAGAGGAGACCCAATTTTCAAAGGAAACCTACAGATACTCATAGAAAACAAGCAAAATATAATAAATATATAATATAATATAAAGAAAAAATATGTTAAATACTGTGTTATAATTAAACAACGCTAATATGTAATGTCCCCTTCCATGTTTTGGAGGGTTCGCTTTTACCGTTTCGATTATTGAGGTGGGAAGTGGAAGCGTGTTTGCCGATTTGTCTAAATATCACACCTGAGTTGGTGTGCTTAGACGACTGGAAGAATTTGGCATTTTTCCCATTCTGTCCATCTAATTAAGAGCTGAGAATGAGACGTCTCCCTCCAGCAGCTTTAATTGACCTTTACCAGTGCACTCCAGGGAACACATACACACCCACCCAAAGACACACACTGCGGTGATTTTATCTTCATCAGAGGGTGTAATTACACAGTTTTTATGATCAGAGTCATTTGAGACTGTTTCTTGTCATTTGTGGTTGCAGAAGGACAGCACTTTTAATGCCTGTGAGAGAGAGAGAGAGAGAGAGAGAGAGAGAGAGGGGCATTCTCTTTTTTGTGTGATAGATTTTGTATTTTTTAATGACTTGTGATTATGTGTGTGTGTGTGTGTGTGTGTGTAGGAACTGCAGTGTTCTCCTGTCAGGGACCTGAGGGATTGTGGGACCAGCAGGGACCTGATCTGACAAACTGCACATCTACATGGGTCAACATCATCAACCAGAAGGTTTGAGACACACACTGTGAATGTCTCCAGGATGCTGTTGTTAGGGGTTGTATTAAAGGATGCTCGCTCAATTTAAGGATGCCTTCATTAGTTCGTAAGTCCTTTATTGTAAGGTTGATCTGTACAGTTTGTCCTCTATTGAGCTCCATTCAAAATCTTGTGATTTTTACAGACCCCCAATGCCTATGGAAGCGTTTGATTTTAATCTAGAAAATTTATTTAGTGATTTAGGTTTGATATATATAGTACTTTATAGCTTTTTTTGGCTTTAAAATTTTTTTTTTAACTTTTTTCCATGTTGAGTGCAATGGCGTTTCTTTTAGCAGTCTGTTATTGTTTTCAATCTTGGCTGATGAGTCTAGGTCCACATGAATCTTCTCTTAAAGTTGGCTATTATTGTGCATAAAGTTAAAGTATTCCCATTATGATTTTGAAAAGTTAATAGTTTTGACATCCAGCAGCTTGTTAACAAATATGCAAGGTCAAACACACGTTTATTCTCTTATAATATGGATTATTATTTAACTGTTTTCCCAATGACTGCCAAATGGTTTGGGCAGCGAGTCTTTGTTTAAAATAAATAAATAAATAAATACATTTGTGACCATTCTCAAAGTGATTCGGAGTAGCCCCAAGTCTTTTGTGATTGGATGAATTATGCAGCATGGTTAGAAAATAATTTTCTCAGCTGTGCACTGAATTATTGGTATTAATTTGTTTTACTGTCAATGGAGAGAACTTGTATAGGTCACTTCCTTCAAGATACATTGTGGTTTGAATGGCAATTTGTTTCAGCAACTTGGGAAATGTTCAGTTAGCAGGTCCAATTCAGATTTTTTGTTGTGTTTGTTCACATTACAAAAAATATGCACCTGTGTGAACAAAATATGGCTCCAATATGACATGGATGCGCTGAAGAGGAAACTACAACCCCCAGAAGACACTGAAGGTTGTGCTCTCATTCCTGAGGCTTTGTGGGTGTAAATATCTGATTTACTAAATGCGTTAGTGTTAAACAATATTAAGAAAAAGATTGAGGTAGAAAACAAAAAATATTTCGATATACTCGCAGAAGCAGTTAAAAATGCTTTGATAACAACCACGGCTTCATTAAGCTTCAAATACTCTTCCAGTAACTATTTCAACACAAGAATGTCTTCTCTAGCAACTCATATCTGTGAAAAACTGTGTTTAAGTTGGGCTCGATTATACAAAACCCAGGTAAATGCGACCTGACTGTTCAGACTGAGGTCGTCTGGCAAAACTTGGGTCAAATTTGAAAAAATTAAGCAGTCCTGAAAATATAAGATACAGGTCGCATATGAGCAAAAAAATATGATTTGGCTCACTTTGGGCTGTAGTCTGAACATAGCCTTTGAGTCTACTTTTTTTTTAAAAGCTACAACTAGACAGGCAGAGCACTTTCAGATTTGAAACTCAAACGGAATGTTTAAACTCAAAGCCCTTTGGCACACAACATAAAAGGTAATATTTAAAAATCCACAATTGGTTCACTGTCAGATTCAGTTAGTCAGAACCTTTCTGTTGTTAAAAGTGTTGTTTTCTAATTTCAGCAACATTTACATTTAACAATTTTTTTCAGTGCTGTGCACACTCTCCTATGTGAACTGGAATGAGTCACACTCATACAAATTGTATGTATTCACCAGTTTAAAAAAATTGTTTTTTGTAGTGCTTTTGTACTGTTATGTTTAGCTAAAGTTAGTTTTTTTGCTTTAATCATAAATTACTTCACATTTCTCAGCCTGTGTTATACTTGTTAACTCTATACATTGTGTGGAATAGATGCCTTCCTAGAATTGAAACAGTTCATTTGCGTATCTTATGTTCGTGTTGATGTCTAAGTATATATATTGAAAAATGTCTCCCTCTACTTATTTCTGTAGATTCGGTTGGGCGAACCAGCAGCACTCATCTCCCGGGAGCTGTCTGAGCAGACTCGTCAGTCGGTGCGACCTGGGGATGTTCGATTCACTGTTCGAGCTTTGGGAAGACTCATCGACCTTCTTGATGTTCAGCTTCGAAACCTGACTCCAGGGGGAAAGGACAGTGCCGCCCGAAGCCTCAACAAGGTACTGCAACTCACCTGTTGGTTTACCATAAAATTGGAATTCCCACGCGCACTTAAACTTATAACAAATTTGTCATCCTTTGAACACAAGTCAAGTTTAAGCTTCGGATCAAGTTTCGGACTACACCAGGGAGGTTATGAAAACTTCAAAGAAACAGTTCATGTGACTGGGGCTTAAATTTAGTTTTTTGAACTTTTCTTTTTTTTTTTTTTAGGAAACTTCACCGTTTAGTGAAACATCAAGCATTTTTAGTAATTATTAATTAAAGTAATTATTAATGCTGCAGGACATCTTCAAACCTTAAACACATTTCTAATGTTTGATTTGTTTAATAAATTATTTAATTGCTAAAAGGAAGTTGTATGCTTTTATTGTTATTTAGTATTAATGTTGTCTTTTAAGTTGTAATGTTGTAAAGATATAGTTAAAACCTTTAATTTGACAGATGTATCTTGCCTTTTAATGTGTGCAGCTGCTTTGAAGCAATTCAGTACATATGTAAAACATTTTTTAAGATTTGTTTTCATTTATACATTTTTATGAATTTAAAGTTATAAATGCTCTCAAGTGGCTTTTAAAAATGAAACTAGACGCAAAGAGAGTTCATACTGAAGCACGGACATCTTGAGGGTCCCTGTAATGCTTTTGAAGTTGACTTTAAACAGGTTATTTTGAAGGCAATTTTTATCATAAAGATAAAAGTCTATCAAAAAGAACTTCCATTGTCTTTCAAACCCTTTTCCATGTCATGATTCTAATCTGAAGTTATTAGAGGTTAAACCCAGTCCTGTGCTGATTCTAAGCACACTGTTAAAGGAAGAAGCCACAAGTGACTCACAGACCAAAACACACCACAATTCTTCTATCTAATCTCACAGTTGTCCTGGAGTTTATGGTGATTATCGTAAGTCTCTGAATAAATGAACACTCAAAAAATCCCCAAGAATGTTCCCACTAGTGCTCAGAGAGGAAATTATTTGCATTTACATCATCAAGATTTGCATTTACATCATCAGTTACTGTGATTCATGTCTCTCTTTATAGAGACGATAACTAGAAACACAGAGCATTTTCACTTTTAAAACTCAAACTGGATTTTCCTTAACTTAATCATGTTGCAAAATCTGTGAGAGCTAAACAAAAAAAATCCACAACACACACCAATTTCATACCTTGCATTCACAGTTTATTGTTCATTGTTCTGCCCATATAGAAGGAATGTAATTGCCCTTTCCAAGCGGTCAGCGCTTATAGTACTCACACTCGATATCACAAAATATATTCCACACGTCTCATGTGAAATTCACACTTATTTCCACCCACAATCCTGCACAACTTTACTTTAACAACAGAAGTAACCAAACTCACACAAGTTCAAAGAGGGCAGATATGTCTGCTGTTTAGTTTTGCGTGTTTATATCCTTTCCTCTTCTTTTGCTAAACTAAATTATTTATTGCTAACTGATGTAAGCAGACCTTCCCCTGTGAAGAAAACCTAAATTAAATCTTTCTGCTTCTGTTGTGTTGATTTTGTAATAGTTTTATCTAAATTGCAGTTCAGATGCAAAGAGCTCTTTGTTTGAACAAAATGAAATAATATAACACAATATATATAAAAAAATATGTTTTTGGATGTTTTTTACATGGATGTCCCTTTGTCGAGGCTGATGTTTAATCAATAAATCTGCAGTTTCTTCCTGAATAGATGTTTGGTTGGGTTAGCTACAATAAAACCTTGAACCTGTTTAATTGTGTGCTTTTCTACATGTCTTTGGCTTTTCAGCTGCAGAAAAGGGAGCGTTCCTGTCGATATTTTGTACAGGTATCTCTATTTGCATGGTTTTCGAATTTCATTCCATGTATTTCTCTTCATTCACCTGTGTCTCGCATTTTTTTCATTCAAGGCCATGAACAAATTCCTTCACCTTTTGAAAATTGCATTTAATAATCTACATTCACTGAAATATGCGCTTGCAAAAATATCTAGACTGCTGCATTGTGAAAAATATAACAACTTTCCATTAAGTTAATCCAATGTCATTTATTTAGAATCTTCAAATTAACCTGTGATCACATGTAAAATTTCTTTCAGATTAAAAGAGATGTTTATGTTTATTCTAAATAACTTTGTGAGTTTGATTAAATGGACTAGACATAGTAGCTGCAAAAACACAGTGTAAGTTATACTTAAAGGGTTTGTAACATTGTGTTATTTTCAATAATATGTTGTTCACATTGGTCTAATTGTTTGAGAGATGTGATTCTTTTACTTATAAAGTCTCTATTTTTAATTAAAATTGCATTCAATCTTCTCATTTTCTAGCCGGGCTTATCCTGGAAATGCTGGGATTTTCATTCAGCAAACTTCGTAACCTCTCCTCAGTTAATCACCTATTGGTTAGTGATTTGCATATTCATGATGTGTATGCAAAGTTACTGTCTAATGGCCAAAGTAGATTCGAGAGATATTAAAGGGATTAATTAAGAGCAAATTCACTAACCCTAACCCTAACTCTAACACACAAACACAGAGTTAGCAACATTGTTAGACACTATAATGGCGTTTGACGGGAACACTATTATACAACCTTATCTCTATGAGTCATATGAATGTTTGGTTTCTCTACAGCCTGTAATTGAGCTTCTTATTTTAGCCCTTACAATAAGTTCCTTTTAATCCTTTTAATAACACAAATCCAGGTTGTGTGCTGCTCGCCCATTTAGCTCTGTTTGACTTGCACGCGTTGGTTTCCGGCTATCATGAGTGAAGGTGTTGCTTTGTGGATAGTGCATCACTTGCAGGGGAGAGTAATCAGCCCTTTGATATCTGGCCATGACGTTACAATGAGACTTGTGTGACAACTTCAATGGCGCAAATAAATTAATGTTTTTACTGTTTTCCAATTACATTTGTTGTGTTTGTTGATGTCTAAAATCCACTTGAAAAGATAGATAGTTCACAAGCAGTTCTTAAATTATTTCAGTAGTGTTGAATTTAAATAAGTTAAATACTTGATAGCCCCTCACTACTTCCTAGTCCCAGTTTTAGTTATGTGATGTGATGGATTTTTATCCAGGTTCCAATTTCAGTTGTCAAATAGACAATAGTTTTTTTATTTTATTTTAGAAATTAGATCCCAGTTTTGTACCTATATAAGTACTTTATTTAATTTCCTAAAGATCAGCTTTTATAAATCATTTGGTCTTCAAACTTCTAGACATTCTAGGCCTCAGCCTACCTGGTAAGTGAATCTAGTGGCTCTCATTTTTACAAAGCATTTACCTAATTTAAATGTTGTGTAAACCATTAGTTAGTTAAGGTGTCACGCGTAATTTTGGGGCCAGAACTGTTACTCCGGTAACATAAAAAATACCTTAGACCATGGGTTCAGTACCCTCACTTCCAGAATAAAGGTTTCAGATATAGACTTTCTAAACTATGAATAAAACCTGAAAGAGGACTACTTTGATTGAAAAGTGAGCAGTACAAAGAACAACAAACCAAAACACAAAACATAAATATACAATTTTTTTCAGGGCTGTAACATAGCTGTTAAAACATGAATGTTCTGCTGGACTACCACTTTCATTGGTTTAAACAGTTGAAATTAACACGATTCTTTAACTTTCTTAAGATTTCAGGATTTTATCAGTACTTGGGTTATTCCAAACTTCAGAAAAAATATCTACAAAGCAGCGTTGTTTTGTCAATGATAATGACAACGAAATTATTTTGTTGACTGAATTTTTTCGCGATGATGAGACGATAACGAACTTAATATGACGAAAACTAGACGAGACGCACACAAATTTTCGTTAATTAAAATGAGAGTGAACAAAAATGTTAATGAGTGGACAGTTACACAGTCAAAATTCGTGGCTGTAGTCAGTCTTTCAAACTGGTTAAGTATAGAAATAGGAACTTAATAGTTACAAGGAAATAAATGAAGCAGGAGTTAAAGCAGTGTTGGGCTTGTATTCTGTAACGTAATGGGGAACAGAATAGGGAACAGAGACTTATGTCGGTGACGACTATGGGAACTTCGCTAGGAGTACTCTACTCTATCCATACTCTTTTTAAAACACCAATCAGCGGCCGTGCTGATGGTCACGTGACCACGCCACACACATAAAGTAGGTGCAGGCGTGGCACTCTTTCTGTTTGTGAAACTGGGGCCATACTCACCCTCTAGACAACCAGATTATTCACGACCTTATGGTTGTGGCTGGGGGACATAATTCTCCGTTCCCTATTCGGGGAACAGTGGTTACGAAAGTAATCACTACGTTCCCCATCAGTCGGTCACCCACCACTCCTCATCAGTCGGTGACGACTATGGGAACACCCTGCAAAATGCCACAACCTAGGGCTTAGGCCCTTCCGCATCAGCTGACGGCCAAGCAAGCAGGGCACATCAGTAGCCTTGCTCCACCGCAGCACAACCAGCCATCCCCCAGAGGGAGAGAGCAATGTACTGTCTCTTTCGGGAGATGCACCGGCTCTCCAATCCAGCAGTGGAGATCACATTGTCAAGCACACAGGAGTCGTCAGAAGATGTCAGCAACGCAAGTTCCGATAACTCTCTGTATCAGATTGCAAACGCACCAGCGGAGCGGGAAGCATGCGGGATGGAAACCGTGCATGCAGCCCAGCTTCGACACTCTGAAAGCCGGAGATGAGTACTTGTAGCGACAACATTTCTGGTGGCGGCCTGAAAGAACGCCAGCCTCGTTCAAATGCGTTATGTGACAGAACAGTGCACTTCTACACACTGATCCTACAACCGCTGCGTCAGTATGTTTACGCCCAAAACAAATCATACAGCTATCGAGCTATCCGTCAATGCAATTGATTCACCACACAGATTTGCACTGTCGACATGTTTGGAAACACGCTACAATAGTCGACTGGCAACAAGTGCTCTACTACAAAGAGTCTTACTAGGTTTGATGAAAGGCAGTGAAAGACGAGAGTCTGGGGCTGTCAGGGACTCGAGGCTACTTTGAACGGTCAGAGGATCAAGCTGGTTGCTGTAAACACAAGATCTCTTGATCCACAAAAGGGGAAAATAATCCAACACGATATGAAATCTTTCACCGGTCGCGTGTGTATTAGAGTGTATCTCCAATGAGCAGACAGAAAGTGTGCCATGTGTCGTGGTCATGTGATCATCAGCATGGCTACTAATTGCCGTTTTAAAAAGAGTATAGATAGAGTAGAGCGCTCGTAGCGGAGTTTCTATAGTGACCGAAAGATCGGGAGCATGTCTTCTCGGAGGATAACCAAGAACCAACTAAGGCTAGTAAGCTGAGCAAAGCACAGTGACATGGCTGCCTGAAACACAGATGCAAACCCAGTATTTTATTTAGGTCAGTTTTCTGTTCCCCAGGTGTGTAGATAAACAGCAGAATTGACTTGTGTTCTTAGCAGCAGATAAGAATGTTTTTTTGTTCTTGGCTTTTGTAGACAAATTCCATTGTGATGACACTTTATTTTTTTATAATCCTTACTTGATAATACATATGTATCATTGTATTTAATAATGAAAAGCTTACCAACAAACTCACAATGTGAAAGGGAGCCTAGTTAATGAAACAAATTAAAGCATGCAATTTATTTCTAATATTTAAAGAGTTAAATGAATTTATAAAAAAAAATTCAAAAATAT
Source organism: Danionella dracula (assembly GCA_900490495.1). Taxonomy (NCBI): domain Eukaryota; kingdom Metazoa; phylum Chordata; class Actinopteri; order Cypriniformes; family Danionidae; genus Danionella; species Danionella dracula. The sequence goes on from UELW01000578.1 coordinate 407,992, forward strand.
TTTTCAATACCATATATATATATATATATATATATATATATATATATATATATATATATATATATATATATATATATGTATATGTATATGTATATGTATATATATATATATATATATATATATATATATATATATATATATATATATATATATATATATATATATATATATATATATTAATCTATATTGACTAAAACTAGACTTAAACCTTATATTTTTAGGTGACCTAAAACTAGACTAAAACTATAACATTTTGAAATTACTAAAATGTGTCTAAAAGTAAAACCATTTTCGTCAAAAAGTCTAAGACTAAAACTTAGAAGGCTGCCAAAAACAACACTGCTACAACTAAAGATGAGAGGCATATATACTCGTGATCAGTGTAGTAAATAGTTATCTTCAAATTTGAACATTGGGTGGATTTGATATTTGTTCATGGCCTCATTATTACCCATAATGCAGAGTTTTTGCATCATTAATGACCTCTGTGCTTGTTTTGTTGCTTGTGAAGTCTTTGCTCTGGGTTCTGGGTCATGTTTGAAGTGAGGATTTAGAAATAAGTTGTTAAACAGAGATCTAAGCGCAGCTGCTCTCAGTTCAGCTTCTCTGCTTGTGCTTTGCTCCTCCCCTTCTTGTCAAGGGACTCCCACTCTCCCCAGCATGCAATGTTCCTTTTTTCCCATGGATGTAATTTGAATCTCCTGGTGGATGAGAAATTAATTTGTAATCTGCGGTCAGCAATAGACTAAAACTATGTGAAAACATTCATTTGTATGAATTCTGTTTAGTGTCTCATAGCTTGTTAGGTCAATTTAGATATCAAACAGATCACAATATACACTCTTTTCAAAATTTGTCCTGATCTCCAAAACTCACTTACATTAGATTTAGATACAAATACATATATATATATATATATATATATATATATATATATATATATATATATATATATATATATATATATATATATAATTTTCTTTTTTCTATTTTAATTGGCTGTGAGTTTGCATGTATGAACCTTCTTTGGCTTTGTTCATATGACATTGATCTACAGTGTCATGAAGTAACGAGGACTCCCTAATGTGATCAAGAGTCTCGCTAAAAATAAAGTTCATACACTCTTTGAGGATGCACTGGCTTTTATAGAAAATGTACAGTTAAAAATAAAAGATTAGAAAAGACAGTTTGACACTTGAAGAAACACATCTGGCACTTTGTACATGTATTTATTATTAATTAATTTTAGAAGATAAGACACGTTTTGATTTTGCATTCAAGTTAACTTCAAGTGCACAGTTAAAACCATAGGAATAGGAAAGCATACGTCCACAAAAAGGTTGATGATCTCTTAAAGGCCACGGAGTGTTTCCATGTACTTTACAATTTTCAATACAGACCTAAAAATAGATGTTTTAAATTAGAAGACTGAGTTTTCTTCCTGTAATAGCCATAAGCAATATGCCACACACACATGCACATTCTCAGAAAGTGTGTTGTAAATCAGCCTGGAAGTCATTAGGATGTATGAGAAGGACTAGAGCAACAGCAGAATATGAAACACACGCACACACACACACACACACACACACACACACACTGAGGGAGAGATGGAGACTCACTGGCACAGATACTGTCACCCTCTCAATAAATAGATAATCATGCATACACTACACAAGAAGCAGCTCACTCATTTACCATCTACAGTCTTGCACACATATTCTCATGCTCTTCACGAACACATTTTGGAATCAAAAGATAAAAAAACATGTTTACTAAGTTATTCTTTATGGTCTGCTTTTGTTCATTTTTTTTCATGTGACTGCTTACAGAAGGAGCGTGTGTTGGTGTGTCTTGTTCAGTCTTCATTTACATGCATTTCTAATCACGTGTTCATCTAATATAGTCCTCTCCCTCTCTCTACTTCATACCCTCTTTTTTCTCTCTTCACCCCCTGTCTCTTTTGCTCTTATCATTCTATTTTTTTTAAATGCTATTAAACATATGTCCCTCCTTGTAATCATTAAACAGTATTTTTGTTGAAAAGCTATTGATGCCTAAAATACAACATATACAGCATTTGGTAGTGAAATAAAAATAATTAATGAAAAAGGACTATTGTGAATAATACTCACAAATTCAAAGTGGGGTTATAATTGATTACAGTTGGCTCTCTCATTTTAATTCAAATGATATTCAGCTTTAAATGTTAAATTCAGCAGTCAATTGTTTTTTTCAGAACAGTCTGTGCCTTATCATCTAGTTTTAAATAAATGTAGTTTTTATTATTACGTAAACCCTAAATCCCAAAGGTATGTGGTCATGCGTGAAAAAGTGTTTACCCCTAAACCTATTATCTGGTGGGCCATCATTAGGAGAAACACAGCAATCAAATGTTTTTGAGAACTTGCAAGATGTGAATGGATTTTTGTAGGAGGACTCTCCTGTTTTAGGTCATGTTAAATCATTTCAATTGGTCGCGATTTTGATGAGGTCACTCCGAAGTCTTTATTTTCGCAACCATTAAACCATCTGACGTTTTTGATTGTTGTTCTGCAAAACCAAAGCTGACTTTAGCTTGAGGTGACAAACATGCAGCCAAATACTCTGCTTCAGAGTTTGATTGGTAGACAGCACAATTCAAGGTTCTTTCTATCACTAAACATGTTCAAGTACCTGAAGCATCTCACTAATACTACAATGTTTGTGATTTAATCAATAATGATGAAGTTTTTTTTTTACAAATGCAGTGCTAATTTTAATCCAGATACAGGTAGATATTGCATTCAACTCATCAGTCAAGGCATTATTTTACAAAATTCCTGGAGATCATGCAGATGTTTTCAGGAAAAACTCAGACAAGTCTTTAGGCTATTTATTTTTTATTTTTTGCAGAGCATCTGTTTCCGTCTCTGCCATTAAAAGTGTTTTTCTCTGTCTTTTTGTAATGGTAGAGTCATAAAAACTCATCTTATTTGAGGCAAGAGAGGTCTGTAGGTTTTAGGGCGTTATTGAGGGAAAAGCTGTTAGCTCTTGCAAGAGTTGTTCTTGCTCTCTGAAAAGTGGTCAGACGGACACTGTTGAAAGGTATTTTTGCACATTTTTTCTATTTGAAGATAACTGCCCTCACTGTGGTTCACTGGAGTTCCAATCTTTAGAAAAGCTGTTTAAACCTCTCCAGACCGATAGATATCAATGACTCTCTTTCTCATATTCAAGCATTCTATTTAAGCGCATCTTTAAGTGATCTTGGTTGTGAACAAATGAATCATTAACCTGATCTTAGAATGGTTTAAGAAATTGAACTCAATCGTCATAAACTGGAAATCAGACAGGGTATGTTTTTGCAAGGGGGCAAAGTAGTTTTCGCACTACTTAATTTTGGGTTTTGCTTTGCCTTATAAAGGAGCAACCATTTTGCAATCTATTCTGCTGTTCTCTTGATCTTGTGAGAGCACTTAGCTTAGAGTAGATGAACGAATTAAATTAGACCTCTTGTACTTTTGTACGTGTGAACGTAGCTTTTTTTGTAGGTAACTTTTGATATTTTAAGTTAAAATCTTCATCCTTGATTCTTTCCAAAACAGAATGATTTCCTGGTGTCTGCTTTTGCTAGCCTAAAAGGGGTGTGTTCCAATAATAATTCACAACTTAATTAAAAAACTTTCTGTATTATCTTTGACTTGAAAAGAAAACTTGAAATAACAAAGGGCTCGATGCAATTACACAAATAACATTGCCGACCTATCTTTTAATGTTAAAATTCAAGTCAAGCTATGATTAAGTGTCAAATAATTTGTGGTCCTAGATTCGCCCCAATTCAGTCCAATCCTGAAACTCAGTCCACCAGCGCTGACAAATGACATTACACAAAGCTTTGTGTTAATGTTAGAATCAATGCCTACAAAACGCACTGTGCAGTGGCAGTGTCTATATACTGTATGTCCCCTTCCGCATTTGTGATTGTTCTTTGTAAGTCATCTCATAAAGAAGTGATTAAACAATATGTGTAGAACAATATGACACTTTCATCTATCATTACTATATGAGATTTAAAATGAGATAAACAGACAAACAAATCATTTTTGTGGCTTTTAATCTGCTTGTTTAGCTGTCAATTAGAGATTAATCTGTGTTTAACATGGCTTTTTTTTGGGAGGATGGATGAAGCAGCCAATCTAAGGTCATTTCCTCACTGAGTTTTGAAGCTATTCTGACAGCATAAGCCTGGTTTAATCTGTGAGATAAACCGGTTGAGTTCAGCCCAGACCCATGAAGGATAATAGTGATTATTGCCTGAGAGAAACTGGATTACAGCTGTAATGATGGAGATCTGGGTGTACGACTCAAACTTCAATGTTTACACACCCATAGACAAACATTTTGATTGTTCTAAAAAAAATAAGCACGTTAGATTGCATTCAGAGTCAGATTTAAAATTTATATTAAAGATATAACGGTCTTCACATTTAAAACGTTTTGAAATGAACTATTTTATATGTGCCTTTTATTTATATTATATTGAAACTTTTGAGGCAATAATTCAGTTGTTTATTAAACAGGACAGTCACATTGCTTTGTTTCCAAATTAATCTTTGATTTAGAATTCATAAATTTAGTCAGTGATCTCTGTAACCCCCATTAGCATTATTTAAAGATCAGCATCAAAATGAAAAATAATAAAAAGGCTTGGATTTACCACTTGAGTTTTTCAGTAACACAGGGTTATCAAACTGAACCCAATAATCAAAAGCGGAGGCTGTGTATCGGTGTATGAAGCACCATAAAAGATAGCTTAAGATGTGGATGAGAGTGCATCTGTGCTCCATCTTTCAGCAATCATTTTATCAAAGATCTTTTAATGATCTTTAACTCTCATCTTCTCAACCACACTGACTCCACTCAACACTTCCACAGCCACCAATTAAACATTTAAAAGACCGAAAAGTGTCTGGAATGCTAATTAGGCAAAATATCTGGAGCACTTGCCCTAATCACAACTGCTTTGCCCAAGTTGTGTTTTAGGAATGGACCAAGTTCTGTTGAGGTGCAATGACAGAAAACAAGAAACTAAAGTTCTAGGCTATCAATTAAAAATCTTTTTTCTATTAAATATTCCATTCCTCCTCTGGCTTCTTTTTTGGTTGATCTTCCTCGATTGCAGACTACTTGAGTTAAACTTTGCCTTGGTAACAAACTTTCATATTGTCTCTCTTATTGTAAGTTATAAGTAAATGTACTGTTACTTTGGCAAAAATGTATTGACGTAAAGTTACTTGTCTAAAAAGGCACTCAAGTAAAAGTAAAACGTGGCATATGAATAATTTTCTTCTAGAACTGTTATGCACCTTCAGAGCTTTAGTGCTTTTTTTACAGCAGGCAATGAAGGGATGATGATATTTTAAGTATATTGTAAATTATATTTTAATTTATTGTAATTTAAAAAGGCAGGGAGAATGTCAAGCTAGCTGTAATTAATTGCAATAAAACTGAGGTACATAACATTTAAATTGAATATTTTTTTAAATCCTAAACTATTTAAAGCTAAACCTTTTTTAAAAAAAAACAAGGTATGCAAGGTAACTTTCAGGAGAAAGAAAATATAGATTACAGACAAAGGACACATTTAGGAAATCTGGCATATGTATGTTCCAAATAGGTCAAGAAATCAGGGTGGAGTTTCTGTATGGACTAATTATTAGTGTTGAAGTCTGGTTAGAAACTGTATTGCAAATGAGTTTTATTCATGTTATACTGTAAAATACTATTCGTACCACTTTAATTTAATTTAACTCTTTTTCACTTTAATTTGCATTTTTTGTACTACCTCATACTTAAAAAAAATACATTTCAGATGTATGTTTATGCTTTATAATTGCCTAGCAAAATATATTAATTGTTTAAAAAAATGAATAGTTGTATGTTTAGGAGAAAGTTAAGCTTCAGCTGCATTGATAAAGTGAAGTGGGTAACAGATGGAGACCATTTGGGTTCTTAATTAATCACATGAAATGTGAATAGGAGCCAAACGAAACACTGTAGTGCCAAGAAGTCAGCCAATGCCAAGAGGAAAGGAGTCTGGGGATGGGTGACCATCTCTAAAAGGTTACAACCTGATTTGTTCATTGCATGCTAAATAAATCAATCTATAAATTAAGAATAATTTGCTTGAACAGAACTATACATCACAACATCTCCTCAAGAGTTGCAGACCTCTCTTGCTGCATCTGAGGAAAAGATACATGAGACTACAGTCCGTAAGTTGCTGTATTTGTAAGAAGGTTTAGAGAAAGATACCTGCGCTCTAAAGAAAAAGAAATGTAACATTTAAATTTAACCTAAATAATTATATGAGCAGCTGACTGAAATATTTGTCCTGATCAACTTTGCAATATCTGAAGAAAATCCTAACCAGCAGTAGAGCATGTTTGCCAAAAGTAAAGATTAGAGGTTACTTTGGGTAAGATTTGGGGTGAACTATAATTTTTTATTTCTTTTTTTTTAAGAATAACTTAGACCTAAATATTAGGGTTAGACAAGAGGTGTCATGCTAAATCCCTGGAGTGTCTAAACACTGAACAGTTGTGTTCCAAATGCACTTCAACAGATAGACCTTTACCTTTCAAACAATTTTTACTTTTGCTGATTAGTTTTGTAACCGAAGTTGCAGCAAAAAAAAAGTGCTTTCAGTTTGACACAGGTGGGTTAGAGATGTTTTTTGTATGCTTTTTTTAATCCCATGTCTTTGGAAAATAATTTTTTACATAAAGTGCATAGGTTTTTATTTCCAACTTACAAAGGGCACTTTTTATGACAATTGTCTGAAATAAAAAATTTGTATGTGTTTTTGTTGTTTTAAGTGTCTTGTATTTGTGTTGACAGGTTCTTATATGTTTGCCTTTTTTTTTAGAATTTGAGTTGTTCTGAGATTATTAGTTGTTATTATGGTCTTGTTTCTGGGGTTTTTTTGTATGTATGTTGTCTGTTGCCTGATATTTTTGTTTGTATTCTGTGCTTGTTAAATGGCCATTGTCTGAGTTGTGTTTGTTTATATTTTCAGAAATGTTTTCTTTTTTGGGTCTGGTTTCTGAGATGTCTTTGTTTGTTGATGTAGATTTTTTTAGTGTCTGATATTTGTTTGTTTGCGTTTTGGGGTCTATTGACTAAGATATGTTTGTTTGTTGTTGTTGTCTTTTTTCAATCCAGGCAATGGTGGAGACTGTGAATAACCTCCTCCAGCCAGGTGCCCGCTTGGCCTGGTCAGAACTCTCAACTGCTGATCAGCTTCAGTCAGCAACACTTCTACTGGACACAGTGGAGCAGGGGGCGTTCACTCTGGCAGACAATCTGCTGAAAACTGACGTGGTGCAGGAGAACAGCCAGAACATCCGTGAGGCTCTCTTTCTCACAAATGCAAACACACCCACACTCAAATTTCACCATATTTGGAATCTATGAAGATTAGAAGCATCTTTGCCATCTGATAAAAGCCCTTGAGAGTCTCATAGTTATGGTAGGATGTATAAGCTGTTTGTGTGTCTGCTTGTATTTGTGTGCCAGCTCACACTGAAGTGTGTTCTCCTCCTCCACAGGCTTCAGTTTAATAGAATTCGCCAGGAAGAAATAAGTAAATAACAAAGATGCTCATTTGTAAGCAAATTCGGTCTGTCAGTATATGTGTATGTTGGCATCTCTGTTGAGCAGATTTCGAGAGATTAGCTTGTTATTTAAACAGGTTTTTATTTGTTATTTCTCCAGGGGCTCAGCAGCATCTTCATCTTTTCATGAATGAAACATTTCTCATGCATTAAACACATTGGCTGGTTACCTTAAAGTTCAATTTGGTTATGATTAGTGTAGCAGTGTTTGAGGATTTTGAGTCTGAATCTTTTCAGGGTTTGTGTAAATGAATAATTCAGATACAAAACCCTCCAACTGAACAATTGTCATCGGGGTAAAAAAATGTCCATTTATTCAGTTTGATTTAAGAATTGATAATTATTAAAGTTAAAGTGGGCCAAAGACTTTATGTCCTGGCACGAATCTAGAAGATACCATTCGATGGTAAACTGGATTAAATGAAATGCAAAACTATAAAAAATACAAACAGGGCAGTGAGTGATTCAAAGATTATGCTATTTGTGAGTGAAAAGATCAGTCCACTCACTAACAATGACACAGACTGCTTTTTTGTTCAGTATTCAGCTCACGGGAGCATTCTGCTTTTGCTGACACCGAGCTGTACATTTAAACGTTAGTGGCATGAACAAGAGAAGCAATTTCATGAAGTGTATTCGAATTCAGAATAGAGGTGAATGCATTTGTTTAATTTTTACACACAGATTACGTTTGAGAGCTGGTCAGTTTAGCTTTCTTATTTTATTTTTTTAGATGCAACCACTGCCTACAGGAGCTGATAAAGGACTGAGACAATGAGGAAAAAATACATATTTTACAAATAATTTTATGTCAGGGTCTGTCTGAATACTCCATTCTGATTGGCGGGAAGGTTATAATTCTGAATTAAGGGTCAGCTGCCAGCATGAGCACAGATGACTGAGAACAAGAGCTAACATTACCTTAGCTGCATCTTTGAGAAAAAGGAAATGATGGAGTAATGTACTGTCCTCATTTTTGTATAATTCCAGATGAAAAGTAGGAGCTTCAAATTTCCCTTCACCTGTTTTCATTCATGCAGATATCTTATATTGAAAAGATTGTGGTGAAGTTTTACTTAGCTGTTATTCATTTGGAAAGTGCTACTAGCTGCTGATTGACTGAGCAATTTCTCTCACTCCTTGCTCAGTGTGAACTCACCCAGATAAGTGCAAGGTTGAATTTGTTGGGGTTAGGATAAGTCATTGAAGACAATGATTGTGTATAAAACCAAATAATGAATGCTTTAACATTGTAAATCCCTTACTTGTACCACAATAAAAGAAAATATTTAATTTTTTTCCTATTTTTACATACAAGTGAAAACTCTGCTGAAAATTGTTTTTGATTTAAACACTTTTTTGAGCAGTTGAACATTTTTATTTGCCTAAAGTGGGTTTGGAGAGCAAGAATTGAAGATTTTTAAGAACTACTTTTGTTTCTGAAATCAAGCGATTTTATGGAAGCCATCTACTTTCCTGGTCTAAGTCTTTCTATGCTTTCAGAGTTGGAGGTGGCGAGAATGAGCACTGATGGGAATCTACCTGATTTGAAGTTCCCTCAGGCAGGAGGAGAAGGAAACAACATTCGGCTGTCAGCAAACACACTCAAACAACATGGCAGGAATGGTGCGAACTCGCATGCATGCACATTTACAGTCAACCTACACACTTGGACAGGTGTCACCAAGATGGTTCAATAGAGATGATCATTAGACTATATATAAACCTATAAATAATAGTGATTTATTATAAAAATTAATAACCTTGATCGACTTTGCTTGCAAAAGTTATTGGCATTATAAACTCAATAGGAATCAAATAAGACCCAAGCTATTTTTATTCTGCAGTGATTGCAGACTTTATACTTCCTATTGTCACAAAGTGAAGTGAGTGAGATAGAAAAATAATGAGGTGAGCCTAGCTGTCTCAGAGACAGCAGTGAAGCTCTAATGATATTCTGGTATAAAGTGACTCCACGATTAGATATTTTTGCTCTCTTTAATCCCTCCACCCTCCTCTCTCTTCTAGGTTTTTTTTTCCTCTTCTCTCTCAAAATCTTTTGTGTCATTCAGTAAATGCTGAGCGAGAAGAACAAAGCATTGTGGGAGTTTGTGCATTCATTACCTGATCCACTGAATCAAAGCTCACATTATTTCACTTCATTGCTCTTTTCTCCTATTATCGGCACTCAAGCAGCCTTTCGATTAGTGTGCATGTACATGTGTGTGTTAGGTTCTAATGTTCTTTTGTGAACTCTTCAGTGAATTGAGCTGGAGAAGCTCAGTGCAGTGCCTCAAGACATGCAACTGCAGATTGTTCTGTACATACATTGAGATAAAATAGGTTGTGTTCATTGGTTGGAAAGTCCAAAATAGGGAGTTTTAGATAAATGTTGGGCCTTCAGTTTGTGGCTAGTACAATATTATTTAGAATGACGATCAGAAAGTCCGCTCAGTGTTCATTTGGGTTTTAGCAGTTCTCTGTTTGGATGGACATCAGGTCATCTTTGTGTGCAGGTAATTCTTCCCTTATACAGCCTCAATAATAATCAAGGCAATGCAATTGTATTTCTATAGCACATTTTCATATTGAATAGTAATTCAAAGTGCTTTACAGAGAATGAAATAATTAAAACAGAGATTCAAGTATGAAATAAACATAAAAAATTTATCATTCATAAAATGAAAGACAAAAGGAATTTAAAGTCACATTTAAATAGATGTGATCAGTATTAGCCCCAGTAATCTTTTCTGGAAGCTGGTTCTAGCTGCAGGCAGCATAGTAACCGAAAGCAGACTCTCCCTGCTTAGGGTGAACCCATGGTAGTTCTATCTGATTTGATCTCACTATGAACTCAGTATGGATTTGTATTTAGGTGTTTTGAGATGTATAGACTACCAGCCAGTGTAGAGACTGAGGTCAGGCATGTTTGTTGTGAAGGCCACTGATTTTGTTGTGAGATTCAAATGAAGTGTCATGGAAGTCTACAGCTGAACTAAAATGTGTTTAGTGTCAGGCACTGAAAATAATGACAAGTGTGTAATATTTACTGTTTTAAACGAACTTGAATGGTATATTTTTTTTCACAGAGGTACAATAGCTAAACCTCAGCTAAAATAGTGTTTACACTTAAAACCACATTTATCTTTGTTCTCTTCTAATGATTTTATGTTTTTCACCGCTTATTTAGTTCACAACTTTTACCTACTGATCCTACTGTTTTAATATAATGTTATCTACATAGGAGTAGGATGAATAAAATTAGCCTTATAACCTCCAGCAGTTAATCAGAAGGTATATGTTTAATTTTATGTTTATGTTTAACACATTTTAGAGTTTGATGCCAATGTTATTTTAAGCTCTACTTACAGTATTACTAAAACCTATAACAACTTAATTTGTTTGTATGGATTTTAACATGTACATTTATGCCCAGCATTATAAAAAAGTGAGGGAGAAACGAAGACATTTTTTTCTCTAGCGATTATAGAAGTCTACACTATCTGCTTCTATATTCTTCTAAGTCTCGATAGAAGTGCTATGCGAGTTGGAATCATTTTGTTTATATAACTATTAGCATCAGTTGGGTGCTAACAGAAAATTTTTATTATTTGTTGTTTTCGATTTTTAAGAGTTTCAGGGTTTTTTTTATTTGATTGGAATTTTATTTCTACCAGCTGTGGACAGTGAAAGCGTGAGGGATTTTCTGTCTTTCTGATCTGCTGCTATTAATGGATGTTCATTTTCTGAATTAAAAATGCTAATGGTGATGTAGAGCAGGTGAATTAAGACAGGTGCAGATAATGTGAAGAGATGGATTGGCTTGGACTCTGTCATTTTATCCTAATATCCATGATGCAGCTGCACACTACTTTATACCACTGTTCACTCATTTACTGTTTACTTTTCATTTAAAAAATATATTTTTCTGTACGTAAGTTGCCAGTGAATTATTTGACCCCTTTAGACCCTACTTCCTCCCAATGGAAACATTTCGCCAGTTATTTATGGCTTTTGAAAAATTTCCCTCAAATTAAATTCCTTTTTCCTGACATTGGACATTTTTCGCACAGTAAAACCTAAGGAGACCTTTGCCTGTTGTTGTCTGTAGGGGAAAAACAATCAATGGTAGCCTTTTTTTAAAATGAACACCAACATTTTTTTTGTAATGACAAAGAGTAAACATTTATTATTTTGTATTGTTAGACCCCTACAAAAAAGTTCAGGCCTGAAGGGGTTAACCCATCTAATGATGAAACTACTTTTTAATTGGGAAACAATGTAGTTTTATACAGTGTGTATAATGAGGGTAATCATGTTATTATATTTTTCAGCAAAACTAACTTAAGCTCTTTGTATGTCTTTCAGGGGAGATCAGGATGGCGTTTGTGCTGTATAATCATCTGGGCTCTTTCCTGTCCACTGAAAATGCCAGCTTGAAATTCAACAGTGAAACATTAAACACAAACTACTCACTTATCGTAAACTCGCCAGTCATCACTGCAGCCATTAATAAAGATAGCAATAAAGTTTACCTGAGCGACCCAGTCATCTTCACCCTCAGACATAATCAGGTACAGATAAATGTATACAATGAATGCTCTACAGAATTATATAAGCACGTTCATGCTCTTTTGCCACCATAGATCCCAGGTCTTCACATTGTGTCTTTATCTGTGTTCGTAGCAGTCTGAGGAAAGCTTTAATCCCAACTGTTCCTTCTGGAGTTACTCTCGACGCACTCTGACTGGCTTCTGGTCCACGCAGGACTGTCGACTCATTCACACCAACTACACACACACCAGCTGCTCCTGCACACACCTCACTAACTTTGCTGTGCTGATGGCTCACGTGGATGTCCAGGTACACACATGGAACACATTTAACAAAGGTGTAAGTTAGGTTTATGGTGTACTGTTATACTGCCTTGTTGAATGAGAAGGTTGGTTTGAAAATTGTGCAACTGACCAGACTCATGCACAGCAAAAATCATTATAACGACTGAATGAGACACATAGGATATTTAACAGTAGTTCTTATTTTCATTTAAAGATTGTTTTAATTTTGTAAGTCAGCATTTAGCCAGCTAGAACACTAAGGTCTTCTGACACACTGCTTCTCACTGTACCAAAGAGCAGACTCAGGCAAAGAGGAGATATAGTAGGGCAGTGATAGCTTGCAAACTCTGGAATCCCCCACCTCTACATATACGGCAGACCGATTCAGTTTCTGCTTTTAATCTTTGCTGAAAACTCATTTATTTGTTGCTGCATTCAGCCGTATGGAAAGACTTATTTTGTTTATGTCTCAGTTGTTATTGTCACAAAGTGATAGTTGTAAAAATAAAAATATATATATATATTTTTATTGCTCTTTTAACAGGTTTAAAAGGTTTGAGCAGTTTTTTTTTCCAGCTGTTTGTTTTTGAAATTTGCTGTTTATTGATTAGTATTTTAATCGTCTGTTTTTAATCTGTATGCACTTTTTTCAAGTTTTTTGGGGAAAAGTGCATTATTAATGAAAGCTGATGATTGTTATGATTTGACGAGCAAAATAAATCAGTAAATAAATGGATAAATTTAAGTTTTATGTAGTTCTTAGGTCATGTAAAAGTATTGATGACATGTCTGTGATTTCACCTATTGGTGTCTGAAGAGAGATTTTAAAGCCAAGTTCCTCAATTGTCGAAAATTTATTACTCATGTAATTTTCACAGTTTAATTACTTAATCAATTAAAGTTAGTTGAGGCTCTGTAGGTTGACACAAGTAAACAAAGTTAAAGTGAAGAACAAGTTTGCTTCTCTTTTACATTAAACTAGACAGGTTTTATTACTAAACTTCATCTTTGGGACTGTTACTTTACTTTAGGCTTATAAATTGCTTACATTGTGTTATTTTATGCATCATTAGGTAAATGAAAGGAATCGTCCACACATTTTGTAAATTCCAATTCTACATTTCTCCCAAAGTTAAAAAGTCCATTTTAGAATTTGTTAAGCCATTTTTCAGTTGTGGTGATGTCACTGCATTGCTTAGCATTGATCAGCTTTTTAGATCAGAAATTTCATGCCAGTAGCAAAATGACTAAAGAAATATCTTATAGTTATGGCCAAACAATTTTTTTTATCAAAGTACTGTTTTAAGTAGTATTAATCATGGTTTAGCACAGTGGAATTTGTCAGTTTGGTAGGATTCAATATAGTATGTTAAGTGTTAAGAGAGTGTTGATGTTAATGAGTGAAAAGTATAAGTATGTTTAGATGCTGAAGGGTGTTTTTGAAGCTCATGCAATTGTGTTTGTTAGAGAGTGTATTTGAGACTGAATCTGATGTTTATCATCTCTTTATTATGGCTCTAGGCTTTGAGGTTCATCTCATCAAACGACCCATGATCAACAATGACCTCAAACATACTCGACACACACACACACACACACGCACACGCACACACACACACACACACACACACACACACACACACAAATAACTAGTGTACAGGCACACACACGCACATGCGCACGTGGGCACACACAGAAGAAAAACAGCAATGCAGGCACACTCACAGAAGGATGCTTAGATAGATAAACAGACACAGATTCATGGCGGCTTATACTTAAATCTGCACACCCCTACAAAAAACAACCGCCGCTTCTCTCAATCTCAACCAGTGAATTATTTTTTTAAGTAAACTAGTAGATATTTTTATTGTCAAATATTGGACACGCAGATATAATATCATTTTAAACCATCTGTCTGGCAAATCACATTTGACTGAGACTGATCCTTCATTGAAAAATGATGATTTTCTTAAAGAAAAGCCCACCTTTTTGGCTAAAATACTCATGTCAAATATATTTTAGTCAAGTATGTAAATTATTGTCCATACGTTTGTTTAGGCCAAACCTGTTGTCATACTATTATTGTTTTTGTGTACATTCAGGGTATTATAGCTTGTTACAATCAGTTTCTAGACTTATTTCATATCAATACATTTAGTGGATATAAAGTGTTTAGTCTCTCATTTAAAAAAAATTTACATTTGATTCCTGATCATTATTTAAGGGTCAAGCTGACAGAGCAGGGCTATTTGACTAAAAGTGCAAAAACTGAAGCTTGCTTACATAATATCTTGATTTTAAGTCCTCCTTCAATAATGAACACTCAAAGTACAGAATGCCTAAGCTGTGCACATTTGTAAACAAGGGTCACTGCTAATACTTAGAAAGAAGCTTCTAATTTTGGTTAAAGGACGATCAGAACTTACTCAATGTTAGGGCTGCCTACCCTTGAACCCTGACTTAAAGAGACAGTGGACAAAGACATAGAAAGATGCATAACAAGACTGGTTTTATGAGCCAATGTGTTGCTAAGCTGTGCATTGCATGAGTGTGAAGATTAAAATATCAAAGCAAAAGCTCAGCGTAGAGAAAATTTTAACAAGTGACGCTTTCACATGCACACAAACATAAATACTCTCCATAACATCCAAGCTCACACACACTTTTTTTTCATAAACACATACACAGTTTGCTTGCTTTGTACCAGTCATTTATTTGTTTTGAGTGTTTAAAGGCCAGCATGATGCATCTGACACAGCTTGATGCTTACAGAGTTTTTGTGAGTCTCTGGCCTGAATTCTAGTTGAAAATGTCAGTTATTATCGGTGTCCTCCCACAGTTTTTGTTTTGCTGTCATTTGCATCAGACTGTTCTGTGGTCAAGGAGTTTTATTTTTTTTAATTTGTTTATTTTTTTCCATTTGGCAAGCATCTACACTCACGGGACAGAGCTTTTGCCTGAGTGCGTTTAGCCTAAGAGCTTGATTTACATTCTCCATTCAGAGCTTTATACCTGCAGTGAAACAGAAGAACAATCATCAGGGCTGAAAGAATGAAAGCTGAGGGGGAGGAAAAAGAAATTTTGACAGATGAAAGAATAGACCCCTAGAGAAATGGATCACTGACAGACGTTCTGATTAGCAAGCGAGAAAGGGAAAACTGCAGGTCTCCTTCAGGTCCTGCTGCTTTGAATAAAATCTCTTCTACTTTTGTTTCAATTGTGTTGAGTGTTTCACATTGGGAACGTCGAGGTCAGATAAGGACAAGGGCAGTCAAGGACAAAGGCATGGTCACTTTTAAAATAAACACACCCTTTAATTAACAACCACGTTCCATTTTCTTAATTGAGCACACATATTCATAATGGACACACACACATTTTGTAAATGAACATGCTTCTTTAGTTACAAATAATTTATCTGAATCAACTCTGAAACTTTTCAAATATGTTCCGTCTTCAAGGAGATATTTTTTTTATTGGGGACACATTGTTTTGATTTAGCTTCCATTTTTATTTACAGACAAATGTTTTAAATAAGCACTGTTTTAAATAAGCACAGTAGGAACCAAAAAGTGTCTGCTATTTTCACATTTAAGAGCTGAATCAACATTAAAACACTTACATTTTCAGAACTCAAAATGCCTTGGTTTCAAAATCATTTTAATTTTCTTAAAGGCAGCATGGAAGAGTTACAAGCTCTGAGACAAGGATTTATTACATCAGGAGACCTTTTTAAGACATCCCCCTCAAGCTGTAAGGGCAGCCCCTAATGCTAATTAGCCAAGTAGCTAACTTTAACAAGCCTTCAACTTTTTCAAGAGGTGAAGGCTAACTGTAAAACAAACTATTATACAGAACCTAACACCATTCTCAATCTCTGGACTCAAAGAGAATCCCCAATAACAGTATACTCAGAAAATTATTTCAGCTAACTTTGCAGACCTGAGCAAGAAGCTAACTTTATATTAACAGACACTTGTAATGAAAAAGTTATGTTTAAACAACATTTTAAAAAGGTTAAACAAATGGAAAAGCAGGACCTGCTGTTTATCTCACACAGGTTTATTTTACCAGAGTGAGATAGATTTTGCTGCTAATTTTTGTTTGTTTTATTGATTGGTGTTAGATTGTTTAATGGGCGGCTCTCAGTACTAAAGGGATAGAGAGGTGCCCTGCAGACAGTCACCATCCATCAGGGCTGAAGGAGGCCTGCTGGTCACCATGGTTACTGCACACTCTCATCCAAAAGAATTAGCCGCTCATTATATGAAGAAAACTTGCATAGATTCAATTCAGAGACTGTTAATGTGTGTAATCCAAGGATCTGTGTGTCTGTTTTACTGTTTGAATACTGCTAGGGCAGAAAAAAGTAGGCAGTCAGTGTAAACTAAATCAAGCAGTGGGTGCAAACTCAGAAAATAGAGAAAGTGTGTGCGCTAGTGTGTTTATAGACTCATTCTATGGATTTAACTTGAGCTCAGCCTTGACTCTATAAAGTCTGAGGATTCTGCTGACCAGGCTTGAGCAACTGATTTACACCCCCACCACTCCCTTCCTCGAACACATGCTCAACTCACACTCTTGCTTGAGGAGATATAGTGTTCAAGGGAGAGAGCTCTATGGCCCTCAGGAATCGCACACACATGCTGTGTACAGTTACCTATGCATTGCTCATAAATATGCATGCACTATGTTCTTCAGAAGTGCTGACACACAGTCCTCTAGACTTAAATCTTCTGGGATGCGTCCCAAATCTCAAATCTTCTCCCCTGTCACACACATATGCACAAATACACAAGAGAACAGAGCCCCTACAGAGGGAGCAGTGTTTGAAGGATTTGAGTTTTAACAGCAGGACTATAATAAATGACACTGTCCGTCGCTCACAAACACACTCCTACTGTAGAAAAGACCCAGGATTCATTTGGAGTGATTGATCGGGGGTTCTTTATTCCATAAATAACAGCTGTTCTTTTATCCTCGTGTTGTTTATCCACCTGTGTCTTTGTTTTGTCCTGAGAGACAATATAAGATGTTTGAACTAAAACTTCTATTTTCACCGCTCCTTTGACTGCCAATGTTTTAAAACTTTGTAGTCATAACCAATCCAATCCAATTTCACAGGTTTTTCTTCTATTGACTCATCATGCTTTATTACTTTGGTTAGGTAAGTCTGTGTGCCACCCACTTGTTAATCAAATAATTGATGTAACAGCTCTGTAACTGTTGAAGCTGTTCACGTCACAAACAAGTTCTTTCTGATGTTTTAGAAGTATTAGGGTAGCTTAGAAGACTTTTGTTTCACCCTGTTACTGGATTTTTGTCAGTTTACAAAAAAGTTAACAAATCAGGAAAAACAGCAATGATGAGTCCACAGATAAGCATGTCTCATCTCTGGAGGAGGGTCTAACAAGATTTGATTTACACGTTTGGCTCCTTAGTTTTTTCAATAACTGAAATGAATGAGTTATAAAAACGTTTAAAAAAACGTAAAAAAATGCTTTTACCAAGATGATCAAACAGAAGCAACACTCAAATGGCAGAACAAATACTACAATACAAATACAATACAAGCTAAATATTCTACAACAAATTAGTAAGGGCTTTTTCCTTATCATTCAATCATTCAATCAATCAATCAATATGTTTTTATGTAGCGCTTTTTTAGCAGTTGGAGACAAAGCAGTTTCACAAAGTCGTCGTGTGGATCAGGTAGGGTTACATTTTACTAGTACCCATTTGCCATTTGTCTCTGAGTGCGTCAGGGGAATCTTGAGTTTTGAGCATGCATAATCAGGCTTTGAAAATTAACCCTTTTGTAAACAAATTGCTCATCAAGGTTTTATTTGAAGCAGGAACTTTCACTGCTGAGATCAATGACCAAATCCAAGTCAGATTTAAGTCTTAACAGGTGCTCCAAACAGGAGAGAACATTGGTTGTAGCTGTTTTGATGCTTTATTTGAGCAAAATATTATTTTAATGTTTTTTTTTCTGTGTGAAATTTAAATATGAGCTATTTCAGTTGAACAATTAGCTATTAATTTACAGTTACTGAGGTGAGGTAAAAAAATAATAATAATTACTATAAATGCCCTGAAAGTTACAGGACAATTTCAGGCCCCTCTCGAAGCAGCAAACACCAAATATGATGCAGCAGGTGCTTGATGAGAATTTTGTACCAACTCTGCAGTAGGTCAAATCAGAGCACCATCAAGTGCTGCACACATGAAAGTGGTAGAATATTACATGTCCTGTTGTTGTGGATGTTGTTCTGGCAACATTTGTCTTCTATTTGTTTGAAAAAAAAAAAAACACTTCCCAAAATAAGCGGCTGTAATAAGGCTGAGTGTATCTGAACATGTTTCAGTGAGTGAGTTTGATCAACTGAGACGAGCCAACAACTACAAAATTTTGTCACTGATGCTTGTTTATATTTATCCATTTTTTAATCACTCTGACTTACCTTTTGTTTAGGTCAATAGAAAACTGTACTGAATGTTAATAATACAATGTTACTGAATGTGTCCAAGGGTTTAAATCTAGTGCTTAATTAACCAGTTCATGAAAACAATCAAAATGTTTGCATACATGTGCCTAGGCTCCCATATAAAGTTATGCAAATCTTATAAATTGTTTGTTGAGTCTTAATTTTTTTATTTTTTAGTCTTGACATGTTACACATTTTATTTGTTTTATAGCTATTTTTACTTTGTAGTTCATTCATTTTTAGTCCATCATTAATTTTTTTGGTTGTTTTAAAATTAGTTTTTACATTTTGTTACATTTTATAATAGATTAACGATACATTCATATAATTACAAGTTATGTTATATAATTTTACAAATACGTTTATTAATGACACGTTATTATGATTATGTAAATTCAGAGTGTTCGTGATATTGGTAAAACAATTCAACATGACAAAAGAGATCTTCATTACAGATTTTGCCCAATCAATCAAGTCGAAATATTTCAACGAAATTTATTGACCTAGTTTACCAAAGTGTTAAGACAGTAAACATGACCCTTAAACATGTAATCAAATCATCAACACAAACTAAGAGTCACTCAATGTGTTACTGGATGTGTGTGTTTTCAGCCCTCAGACCCTGTTCACACACTTCTCCTGGATGCCATCAGCTGGGTGGGGATTCTGCTCTCCCTCCTCTGCCTCCTTGTGTGTATCCTCACCTTCAGCTTCCTGAGAAACCTACAGAGTGACAGAAACACCATCCACAAGAACCTCTGTGTCTCGCTCTTCATCGCTGAGACGCTCTTTCTCACTGGTATCAACCGCACCGACCAGCCGGTAACACACGCACACTCTTTTACTTTCTGTATACACTCAGACAAATAATCTGATGGACTAACAGATTGTATTTGTGTGTGTCAGGTGGTGTGTGCAGTCTTTGCTGCCCTCCTTCACTTCTTCTTCCTGTCTGCTTTCACCTGGATGTTTCTGGAGGGGGTACAGCTCTACTTTCTCCTGGTGGAAGTATTTGAGAGTGAACGGTCGCGACGAGGCCTGTTCTACCTTAGCGGATATGGTATTCCTGCGCTGATAGTGGCTATTTCTGCAGCTGTAGATTACAGAAGCTACGGCACAGACAGAGTGTGAGTCACCCCCCCCCCCACACACACACACACACACACACGCCTAAGAACAGAAGCTATAACTTTAGTCCAATGTTGCGGAAATTGAACTCTGAATAATTGAAACTCCTAATGCATTGCTCAGAGAACAGAGGAATCGAGCTTTTCCTCTGTGGGTGGCACCCGGCCTTTTAAAAGCTTGAGTGAAGGATCTTTCTCTCTTTTTTTTTTAGATGCTGGTTGCGGTTGGATACATACTTCATCTGGAGTTTTATAGGCCCTGCTACATTTATTATAATGGTAAGCTGTTTTTATAATTACTACTGCTGTTATTCTGCTCTGTGGCATACTTCAAGTCAGTACATTGCTTTGCGAGGTGGTACACAATTATTCCCTTTTTAATTGTCAAAATCGGTGAATGGTATACACACAAATACAAAACTGTGCCCAGCGGCATACTTAAATGGAAAACAGGTTAATTAGGTTCACAAAAAATACATATTAAAACACAGCCATAAATCACACAACTCTTAAAAATTTAAACTTATTTTGTTTGGTCAAGATTTGTATATAGTCAATACAACTTTCAATAAAATTAGTTAAATTAGTAACTTTAAAGTCTATACGATACAACTCTCAAGGTTCCGTCTCTGAAATGTCTCATTTATGGCTGTGCTATACACTTATTTTAGCAAGCAGAGTAGTCAACAAATTGAGTCTTCAATGCATACAGTTGTTTGTCTTCAGTCAATCAATCAATCAATCAATCGAAAAATGTTTTATACAGCGCTTTTTAGCAGTTCCTTTAAAGCAGCTTCACAAGGGCCTAAAAATAGAGTTAGATAAGACTTTTTATTGGATAATCATATGGGGTAGAAATAGAACTGCTGCACCATATACTGCTACCTTAGGGGTTGTAAAAAAGTGTATTTAAACTGACCAGTAATTACTAACTTATTATACAAACCTGGTTTAAACCAATTTTGTGGTGAAATAAGGAAAGCAAATCACTTATTTGTGTTATTGATTTGGGGAAACAAATTGAGAACCCAGAGTGAAAGCTCCCACACACATGTAGAGAATAGATTTCCCCAAGTAAAAAACCTCTCTGTGAGATCACAGGGAGCCTTGCTTACTGAGACTGGTGCTGATCACCATCCCAGCATAAAGCCAGATTGTGGGACAGCACCTGAAAAGACAGTGGTTAGAACAGTGGAACACAAAAAACACAAACAGGTGATTAGCATCAGCTGCAAGATGTGTGATAAATGATGGTGATAAATGATAAATGATAAATTGTGGCTTCTTTAAATAGTTTTTTTGGTTTGGGGTCTTTTTCACTTACACGCTGAGAAAAAAACTCTAGAGCAGGGCACTCAAATTCTATCTTACTGGATTTCTCAGGAATTTCCTTGTACCTGTGCAACAACAAAACTGTTTAGAATTGAACAGTTTTTTGCCAACATTATGTTACAGTGTCACTTCTGATTGCCACGGCTGCTTAAATGTCCCAAACATACTCAAAAGAGAAAGAGTGCAGACCACCAATGGCCCATGGGTCTCCAGTGTCAGGGTATCAGGCAACTTGCAGATATCGGCTTTTTTTGACACACCAATAGATATTGACAAGTAAAAGGATGAATATCCCTTTTCAGGGGACAGCAGGGCTTAGCTGTCAAAAGCTACACTTTAGTCTTCTTTTAGAACCAGGTATTTTATTTATATAGCTCTTCAAAACTGTACAGTTGCTGACCAAATTGCTTCCCATACACTTTAGAGCTGTCTCCGATGGAAGAAACCATTTCAAACCATTTGAGAAAAAGAGGACCACTTTTTTGGGGATCAATCTGGAGATATATTGGAGAATCACTTGTTTAGGAAAGTAAAGCATAGGAGACAAGTCAGAACCAGTGGACCACTTGTGCAGGTAAACAGGCCACTGGAGACAGCCAGAACTGTACAACTGCCAAATCTTAGTACAATTAAATAGGTCACTAAACTCAAGGCAGAACCAGAGGACCAATTGTGCAGGTTAAGGAGCCCACTGGAGACGAACACAGAGTAGTTGAGTTACCCACTGCTAATGGAGCCAACTTCAACTATCTTCGATCGAGATTCAGAAAGTAAACAGCACAAACATTTATAACCCTTTTAAAGACTAAATGTACCATTCAGAAGAGGAGAAAAGACCATCTTAACTGTAAATGCATATTGTAAGCTGATTTCATAGCTACCTTTCAGACAACACTCACAGGTGGTGTGTACAGCTGGAAGGTTGTCATCCATTATTCCCAATGTTGCTTCTCAAATGATGACATTTATATCCACATCATCACAAGCCTTTATTGAAATACAAAAAGGTTTTGATATTATTACAAATATTTTTGAACTGAGCTTAAATCCAGACAAAGGCATGGTAATGACAGTTACTAAGGCAAATTTTAAATTCATAACCTTGACATTCACATCCTCAGGTGGCCTCTGAATGAAACGGTAAATCAATATAAGTATTAGAGATGGGCGGTATGACCAAAAAGTGAGTGGGATCACAGAATGCTGCTGTTCATAGAGCTGACACTCACGATTGTAATTTATAATATTGCTTCCAGCTATTACTATTCAAGTATATAAAATATAAAAGAACTTTAAATTGAAGCCCTATTTCTCAGCAGTATTAAGCATGTGGTAATAGCATTTGATTTTCTTGTTATAGGCAGTCTGCTTTGCAAGCATGTCTTTGAGTGACATCTGATTCATGTTATGAGGTGCCAGCATCAACCTGTAGACACGGAAAAGAATGCAGATCTTTGTTTCATACTCCAGGACATGTTTGTGTTGGAGGTGATGAACTAAATTCTGTGGCTAGCGTTACATTACAAATGATGATTGTTTGATCAGCATCAAAAAAAAAAATTAAGCCAAAGTATTTCCAAACAACTGACACAACTCCTGTTTTCAGATAAAGCTCTAACATGTCTGACATTTCCTGAAATAAAAGACAGATTTTTCCACACTGCAGCCGTCTGCGCTTGTTTAGTACCACCACTGAACAATTCCCCTCTGAAACATTGATCGCCCACAATGTTCCGCCCCTCTTTGTTGTCAACGCTTTGTACACGAAGACACTGGTATAAGAAAAAGTTACATAATTACAAATAAAAACACCTTTATTGGTATGAAACAGTATTCCGCTTTGCCCTAAGAAGTAGGTGTTTGGATGGACTTTCTTTTACATTTGCTGTTCAGAAACTTGTGAAAAAACCTCTGAAACTGGGATTCAAGACATGTCTCTCTCGCAAGGCCAGGAGGAGGCTTTTTGCTGTTACTTTTTTAATCACTACTGGACTGTGATGATGTAATTTATATGCACACACCCCCTCAGGGCTCATGTTACCATGTATTCTGGAGCTTGCAGACTCATAACAGGTCTCAAAGCTTTAACTCATCATTGTGTTCCTTCCTTTCATGTTTTCCCAAAGGCTAAAGTGCTGGTATATGCTTATTTATAAATGAATTTTGTGTCAGCTTGTATCCTACTCAAGAGTGTGCTTAATCATAAAGTATGGTTAACTATGGCCTACGCTCTCAGGTTCTGTTTTTATTATCACTTAATAAAATCAGAACTGGGGAATAAAACTTTTTTATTTGCCGCACCATCATCATGGAACCTTCTAAAAAGTGATTTAAAACCAAAAGAGCCGCTGTCTCCCTGAATAGACTATTTCATTACTGTGGAAAACAAAAATTCTACTGAAGATATAAGATAATTGATGCAGAAATGTAAAGTGTGTAGTTGTTTTTGTTGGTAACTTGTTGTTACCGGAGTTTGAGATAATAAGTGAGCAAACCAGGATAGATTTAAAGAAAGATCATTTATCTGAAAGTAAAAGAAATAAGCGCTGTAAAAAAAACTAGTCATGACTAGGAAATTCACAAGACTTGAAATCTTCTTTCACATCACAGACAAAGAAGTTAGTTATTCTAAAACACACAAATAGACTGTACAGTAAGTTATGTAAGTGTACGGAGAAACTACATCAAAATAATAACATCATAAGTCCAGACAAGCGTGACCAGGATTCTTTTGCAAAATAGTTTTTTAATCTCAATTAAGTTTGATTTGATTAAATATAAGTAAAGAATGACATTATTATTTATTTCATCTATATTAAGACAGTAAGACTACACTTACAAACTTGGATTGTTGAGGAAGCTTAGAATCACATGTAATCGTTGCCCCTTTGGTTTTAATACTTGAATTGCTGGAAAAAAAAAAAAAAAAAAAATATATATATATATATATATATATATATATATATATATATATATATATATATATATATATATAATAAATGTAATCTTTTGTCTTGCAATACATCACACATGTTTTTCGACCAATTCTCTTACCCTTCTCACCTTTTCTGCCAGCTGAACATGATCTTCCTGGGAATTGCTCTCTACAAGATGTTCCATCACACTGCCATCCTGAAGCCTGATTCAGGTTGCCTCGACAACATCAAGTAAGCCTGATTATTTGTTGTTGAGCATGTTTTGGTAAAATGTGCCTATTGCCTTAGAAGTTTTGACCACACTCTGTGGGTAAATAACCATAATTTAATGCATTGATTCATGCAAGAGGTAAGCATTAGGTAAGCCATTAACAGTTCAGGAGAAAACTGCTGTATCCTGAGATGAAGTTTTTCATTCATGACTTCATAGATGAACACCAAATCAAAACAATGAACTGAGCTGGAGACATAATTAAGGTTTTTAATTGATTACACAATATCTTGATTTTTTTCAATCAAAAATATTGTTTGAATTATTTGAATTTAACTAGCAACTCAATTTAGTGGACTTTGTGTGATTTAAATTTCATCTCCTGTCAGCTGCATGTCATTCCAATTGGAATTTACCATTTATTCTAAATTGTATTTGTGAATATCCCCAGTTCAGTAGGATTTGCATTCCTTTGTTTTTTTCTAAAAGACTTCAACCCTTTGTTAGGTTGTGATATGGATTCATGGCTCTTCTGAACATGGCAAGTTAAGTCACTGTTTAAAATGCAATCCAGATATTTTATAGTGTCATCTTTCAGAGCTGTAGTTACTGTAGATACTGTTGACTTTCAAAACCAAATATCTGCATTAGGGTCATATCTGGGTAATTATTGGATAAGATTAATTTTTTCTACATCTATCACTCTTGCATTGCATTGACACTCATTCAGGAAGCATTCTCCTCCAAAGAAAAAATAGAATTAAAAATCAGACAAATGAGAAACTGGTTCTTTCAACAGTCCTTATCATGAACAAGGATAAGCTTTTGTACATTAAATGTCTTTTGTACTAAATGTTTATTTTATGAGAATCCGCTTTAAAGTGCAAATATGCAAAAAACACTTTGACACTTTATTGAAAACGTACAATTCAATTATCTGCTTAATCTGTGCATGTATACACACCCATTCTTACAATCCCTAACAACACTGTTTATTTATTATGCTTCTTCAGACTGTGGTTGGTCTCATAACAGCTCCTGTTAGGACTCGAGTTTTATATCCAGAAATGACTGAAATTTTAACTACACCACAATAATATGGATGTATAGACACCAATTATATACAAATTAATGTTCAAACAGCATCCAACATATGTTTCAGCAGAGGGGACCTTTAAATACTAATATTTCACATTTATTCTGTCCCGCTAACTTCTGACAAAATCATCTCTCTGGATGTTCCAGTGGTAAATGAGCTAAAAGCTTTTTTTTTTTAGTTTGAAAGTGTTCAGTAAAAACTAGGGTCCGTTCACCCACAAAAATAGAAGATGTGAAAGCTTCCCCTGTGACTATGCAGCAGGATATGCCTCCGGTATAAATGACCCATTAAACATCAGAAAAGATCATGCATGGCTCATTTTTCATGTTATTGTAGAAGGTTGGGGTGAAAGTAAAAGTGGCTGTTATCTCACTGCCTGGGTGAGTGTGCGTGTGTGCATTCAGTAGGGAGGTTGTCATTACCTGAAGATCAGTGTTGTTTCACAGAAAAGAGCAGCTGAGAATCTGCCCAAATTAACCTGAGCGTGCTCATCAATATTAATGAGCAAAGCCACAAAGCAGCCACTCAAGAGAGAGCCCTGAAAGAGCTATAAATATGCAAATTTATGACAGTGTGTGTGTGCGCTGTCATTTGTGTGGGGTGCTTTATAATCAGAAGTCTTGTATTAATAATCTTGTTTTGCCTTTTGCTGATGGATGGGTTGTGATTTCTTAATAGTGTATATGTGTGTGTTCTGAAACATGTGTGTGTTTGTGTGAATATGAGTGTTTCTGATGCAGGTTTCTGTGATTTATAACCATGGTATGTTAGGAATAAAAGTGGGTTTTGATTTATAACTCTGTACGAAAGGTTGGGCTATTAACCACAAATCAACTGTTTGTGTGTGTTTGTGTTGAACCAGAAGCAACAGACCCAAAGCCGCAGTTTGTGCGTGTGCTCGTGTTTGTGTGAATGTCTGTTCTAGGTATAATGGACAGTTTAATTAGTGAAATTGAACTGGAATAGAAATGACTTCCATCATGAATGGCAGGAGGTGTGTCTGAATGATCAGCCAATTAACTTCTCTCTAGAGAGAAAGTGACCCGCCTGCTTCGATCACAAAAACC
This sequence comes from Danionella dracula, assembly GCA_900490495.1. Classification (NCBI taxonomy): domain Eukaryota; kingdom Metazoa; phylum Chordata; class Actinopteri; order Cypriniformes; family Danionidae; genus Danionella; species Danionella dracula. Next base: position 434,748 of record UELW01000578.1, read on the forward strand.
TGCTGACACCTGCCAATTCATTCGATTCTGCAAGAACAGATCATTTTTAGGAAATGATTTATTTTTTTAATCAAGGAGGAGTTTGATTGCTTTCATTACTGGAAAAGCATTTGATGGTAGTGAATTGAGAATGAATTTAATTTAATTTTTATTCATTCATCAATTGTCAATGTAACAATTGATGGCACAAGCAAAGAAGGTAAAGTACTTTTTTATACTTTGACAGCTGTGTAGTTGCCTTAGTAACTTAAGTGGCCTTTCAAACATGGCCAATTGAAAGAGTTTCTGTTTGCTGTAAGTGCATTCCTTTCTTCAAGGTTTAAATTTGATTATTTTCTTGTTATTTTTCTAGATGCAGTATATGCCCATATCATTATACTTCCAGCTTTTACTGTCTCATATTCTATGTTGCAGGCACAAGAACATTACTAAAAAATGTAAGAACAGTGAAATATACATTGCCCTGGCAACCATTTAAGAAAGTAAATATCTTTCTTTAAAAAAAAAGAAAGCAAATATCTGTCTGCAATTTAGAAACATCAAAGCCTTATGTGGCCTACTACCAATTTTGATGGACGCTGGATAGTTTTTGAAAGCTTCAAGCATGCCTGTTAGGTACACAAGCAATTTAGACCATAAAATATGGAATTTATTGTGTGCCTCTAAATCAAATTCAGATTTAGCTAAAACGAACAAAAATACTTTGGCAAAAAATGACAAAACTCAACAAATTATAAGAAAAATGGACGTTGCTTTAATATAAGCTGCAATATTTGTTGGTTTCAGTTTTGGTTTTGCTAATCACAATTCATTTGCGTTTCTGAAATTTGCTCTGAAACAAGTGACGCTTACAGTGGTTTGAACTCAATGGCTAGCTACCTGGATGTACAAGGGTTCCTCAGAGCTATTTTTCATACTTTTTAATTTTTTTTTTTCATGTTTTGCCAAAGTATTTTTGTGTGTTTTAGCTAAACCTGCGTACATTTTACTGTCTCTTAATTAATAACATAATAAAATATTTTGCTTAATGAGCTAAAAATTAGATTTCAGTATGGACAAGTAAGTGCAACCATATGAGCTATTGGTAGCTTTGAAATTGACACTTTAATTTCAGTATGGACAAATTAAGTGCAACCATTTGAGCAATTGGTTGCTTTGAAATTGACACTTTAAATGGGTGTGGTTACCCCCCCCCACCCCCACCCACCTTCAACACCAAATTTAAGATGATTACTTTGATTATGTTTGCACATCTTTGGGAGAAAGTGTATGTTTTAAGGCTCTCACAACAGCCTTAGATTAGTTATGAGCTTTAAATATATGCATTATTTTAATATTTCAATTTCTTTAGAATGACGCATAAGGCAGGACGCATGTTTGGCACATTTGCAAGTGAATAGAACAAAATTGGAATTATGCTTTAAAGCCGTTTTAAATGTAACACACTTCATTTGACTAGTTGATGAATCTATTTCAACAGTTCATACAACTGGGCAATCATGATCCTAAAACAACAAAACCCATATAAAAGGTATATGAGGATTTTATGAGCCACTGTCTGTATTAATATTATGATGATGATTATTATTATCCTTATTATTATTATTATCATTATTATTTTACTGTCTGATATTCTAGAGAATGTTGCAGGCACAAGAACATTACAAAAACTATTTTTAGGAACAATTATATAGAATTCTACAAATAAAGATAATTTAGATTGAGTCTGACTGTTTATGCTTCACATTAATAGTGTGTTAATACTACAATTTTAAAGCATAACAATTATGTGTTTCTCCTATTTTGCTTCATAGTTGATAAGGTTAACGTGTCTGTTTGTGTTTACTGAGAAGCAATGTTCTTGCAGAGATGCTTTGAGTTGATCTGAAGAGTGTTCTGTGCTTTGTGACTCTTGTACATGAATGGGAGGCGGGGGTATATTCCAATCATCAATCTCACTGTATGTGCAAAGAAGCTTTCGAGTATTGTGCTGTAGCTGCAGCAGATGCTCCTCCACCTTCATCCAGATTGCAATAGAGGGAACAAGGGCATGAGAGTTGGTGCGGCTCCTTGATGATTAGTTTGCTCTGTATGTGGAGTGTTGCTGTTATATCCCTTCTTGAAAGAAGAGAAGTACAGCAGTGATTTTACTGGCAGTCTCAAGTGCATGTCTCTGTGTGTGGTTGATGAAATTTCACTGGTTAGATTAGTGGCCTGGAGGTACACAATTTCCTTTTTTTAGAGATGGCTTTACAGATTAATTCAATCATCTGTCGATCACTCATCCATGTCAGGGTGGATGAGTGTAATTTGAAGTGTAGTGAGAGTATGATGATTAAAAATGTAGAAACATTTTGGACCACAGTAGTATCCACAGGATTCTCATATTAATATTCTTGTGATCAATTTTATTCTACGGACAGTTTCACCAGCTCGTTTCAGTTGACCCTATTCTACCTTTTTTAAAACATGTACATTTTTTCCAAAGATGTTTTGCTGCGTATTGTTGTGGCTTATCCTCTTACCATCTGCATTTTTTGGCTTCTTTTTATGACCACCAAATAAAAAAATCAGTGTTTTTGAGTGTTTTGTAAAGCTCTCACAACAGTCATATCAGGCTTTCAGACTGAATTCGAATGGAGCCAACAAAATAGTTCTACTCACACCTGGATGGCTGCTTGACCATCTCAGTTTCAGCCGCCTCGCTCAATACTAAAATTCCACTTAACTTGGATGGGGCGGAGCTTCTTGATGCAAGACTTGATGCAAGACACGATGGTCCGCACACTGTTGTGAGTTTATTTGAATTTAGAAGTAAAGCTTTTAATTCACCAGGCTCTCTGACTTCCTCTCCTCATTGACTTCCGAACAACATCCTTCTTGTGCTGTCTTTTAAAAAAAATAGTCTTCATAGTCATAAATTACGGGATGTCCTCAAACAGCAATGATTAGCTTGTCTTTCATGTTCTTTTGAATTTTTCCTCTCAGGGAAAACACATAATTGCTACAAGAGAGAGCTCCTGATTGGTAGACGTGAATTCTCGCAAAAGTTAAAACTTTTCAACTTGAGCGATCACTCTCAAGTCTCACCTCACCATTCATGCATAGCTGCTCTAGTCACTTGGTAAAGTGGTGAATTAGTATAGTGTGACTTTGTCGTGGTTTTATTAAACTGAGTCTGTTATGATGACATATTTGTGTCAGGTTTCTATAATAAGAAATAATCAAGTTTGACAGGAACAAGGGGTTGTAAAGGCTTTTTACTTGTGTGTTAGATCGTGATTTGGTTTTTTAGTAAAGCAAGTTTTTTTTTCCTCAACTGAGTGTGTTTCTGTCATTACTGTTCTAGTAATTAAAACTGATTCAGGTAAAAATTAAGTTTAATAGTTCTCATTTTATCCATCAATCAATTATTTTCCTGAGCAGCTGGAGCTGTCATTAAACTCAAATCTACTGCATGTGAGGAGATTCCTGTGCTTTTTTTCAGTGTCTGTGTTTTTGATGGTCATATGCAAATTCAAACTCAAATTCACATAGGATAGGCTCAACAAATACTAGGAAAATCTGAAAACATCACTTTGTTTCAATAAAAAGGGGACCAAGTCAACTAGACAGCATTCAAATTAGGTAAAAAAAAAATGCCATCTGTGCGATGGCCATTCATCAGAATTTGTTATTTTATTGGGATGTTAATTTGGGCAGTTTGGGAGACTGCAGCAATGTTAAAACGTACATACAGTTCCTGAAGAAAAAAAAAATTAAGGGTTGTCCCTGCTTATACCAAGACAATGTCAGGATGCATTTAGGACATTATAAGAAAAAGAGGGACTGAAGGCTGAGCTGACTGCAGTCCAGATCTACCTCTCATTGAAAATGTATGGAATCCTAGGAAATGCAAAATCTAGCAGTGCAGTGTTAAGCAAGGAAACTCATAAATAGTTTGTTCTTGGTTCTAGCGAGGCTGTTACAGCTTTCACTGTTCACTAGCCAAATATTTTAAAGAGGCAGTGTGAGATATTTCAAAAATTACTTTTGAAACTTGATCAGTCAACATTTATTACATCTGAGGCATTTTCCACATACATATTCCCACCCTTAACCTCTTCTGTCCAGTGCTCCTCAAGATACTCATCTTAAAGTTTAACACCACTTCTTCAAAGGAATGGTTTATCCAAAATTTTATTTGAGTCTCCCCATTGCAGAAAAACATAACACCCCCACCCCCTCCCTCTCTTGCAGGTCGTGGGTTGTTGGTGCGGTGGCTTTGCTCTGCCTGCTAGGTTTGACCTGGGCCTTTGGCTTGATGTATGTGAATGAGAGCAGCCTGGTGATGGCATATCTGTTCTCCATCTTTAACTCGCTGCAGGGTCTGTTCATCTTCATCTTCCACTGCCTCCTGCAGAAGAAGGTAAACTGCAAATGAATGTCTCTAGTGATTTCTGTTTTACTTCAGCATTTTTTAAGTAACTGCCTTTCAATATTTTATGTATAGCATTTTTTTTAGTACAGTATGCATCAACTTATTGAAGACGTTTTTTTTTTTTATTTTAGTTGTTTTGCTTTGTATTTGTCAACACAATTGTTGCTAAAAAGTGTATTTAGTATGTGTATTCGTGTTTGCTCTTGTCAGGTGCGTAAGGAGCTCGGCAAGTGTCTTCATGCACACTGCTTCAGTAAGAAGAAGAAAAAGAAGAAGAGTGTGGAGTCATCGATGACATCACACAGAGGCAGATACTCTGCTGGTTCTCAGGTACATGCACATAAAAAAATAGGCAGAAAAGTATAACAAGACAAACTCCTAAGCTCACACATACGCAAACAGACTGAAACTTATAAAAACATTGTAATGTAGTGTGTCCATATGTGTGTGTATCCTTTTCAGCCTCTTTTTCTCACTTCTTTGTGTATGTTTTCTCCTCTTTCTCTTTTTCTTCATTACAAGGTTCATCATGCGCCTTGTTTGACAAACTCCTCACAGTTACAATACGAACAAGTAAATATCTGTCCTGTCCTTCATTATACACTACACACAGTCTGTGTATTTTATTTTTGCTTGTTTTGCTGAGTTTTTGTTCATTCTTGTAGCTTTCTTTTTTAACAATGTATTTTCTGTGTCATACTTAGTTATAATAAGATAAGAGTTAGCTAAGTAACATTAGCTTGAACTGCATTAATTAAAAAAAAAACAGATACAATAGCCATCATCTTTACACATAATGACATCCAGCAAAACAAGCAATATAAATACATGAAAAAGTACTTTTGAATGCATTTAAGCTTTTTTCTTCATGTTATTTATGATGAAAAGAGTAGGGTTTGTTCTGTAAGGTTGATAAAACAAAGCAAGTTACACTTATTATAGTCCATTCAGTCCCACTAGATTTTCAACTTAAAGGAGGAACGCTTCTTTAGTTTTAAAGAAAAACTGAGGGATAAATATTCTATTGTGTGAGAATGTATTGCCCTTGCCTTGTACAAATTTCTGGCTTTACATATCTGTGCTTCAACTTCCCATTTCCATGGCAACACCTCGTCTCTGCTGACATCATCTCTAGCACAATGTGACCTCTGACCTTTAGTGGGTCAATGGTAAACATTTAAACATGAATTTGACACGCAGCAGAAACACACACTCGCTGCACCCCTGACCCCGGTGTGTGCGAGTGTTAGTGTAAATGTCAAAGAGATGAGTAATGTGCTCTGAACAAGACCACTTCTCACACCCCAAGGAGTCTGCATGCATTCATGTCATGTACTACTTATTATTATTTTCATTATGGGATTTTTCATGTAGAAAATAGAAAAGGGTGTCAAGTTCATGAGAAAATTTGAATGAGTGAACTGGAATCTGTCATTTCAAAGCATGGGATCTCTCTGATGAGATTTGTGAAACTTGTTGAATCAATTTGACTGACATTTATTATTAATATTGATGTTTTTTATAAATCCATGTGTGTTTATCCTAGATTTTTTTCAATAAAGCATATGACCATGCTATAGCCTTTCTTTATTGCTGTGGAATGCAGTAGGTCTTGGGAAGATTAACTGAGCCAGAAAGAGAGAATGAGTCTCCACCCTAACAAGAGAAAAGTTTCCTGATTTAATTTCCAAAATAGTTAAATAAAAGTAAAAGTTGTATGTGTTTCACCACTCTCGTTAAATCAACCTTCAATGATGGTATGCTTTTAAAACCATGCTAAAAGGCTTGAGTTCAATGTCCTAACCCTGGATGGCATGGCATTAAAGATCAAGTGCTAAACAGGTTTTTCTTTTTCTGTTTTTTAATTTTGTTTAAATTGTAATTTTGAAGTGAACTGTTTAATTTAGTCCAAATTATTCATTGAAATAATTCAAATGAATCAGACATAAATGAACAAGGCGCTCAAAATGGCTGCATTTGATTTCACACTTTATTTGTTATTTTCATGACATTTTTAAGACGAGTTGAGTTTCTAGGTGTGTGAACATATTTCTCTGTCTTCACAGAGTCGAATCCGACGGATGTGGAATGACACAGTGAGGAAACAGTCAGAGTCTTCATTTATGGCTGGAGACATTAACACTTCGGCTACACTCAACAGAGGTACACACAAGATACTTCACACCTTTATTAACTGAAAGATACAAAGTGTCACCAGACCTGCAATGTATGAATGACAAACAATAGTTTGAACCCACTACATTAAAACTGAAAAAAGAACAAACTGAACATTTTTTAATCTGCGGCACTTGCTAAACTGTAGTAGTGTTGGATATGTTAGAACTGTATTTTCCTTCACTGATTCCACTTTTAAAAACAGAGTGGAATAATCATAGCAACAGTGGATCACAAAGTCTTACAAGTTATATTAAAATGTTTTGAGACATTTCAGAGTTAAGAAGACAGAGAAAAGGCTTTGAAGATGAAAGTAAAGCTGAACATCTCCAATTATGTGTAGATTCACATATTGTGCCTCTTTTGGCAGTTTTATAAAAATCCATGAAGAAATTTTTTCCTCCAGCAGCATCACATGGCACAATCTTCATGTCATTAGTAGATTCCGTAACAAAACAGCAATGAAAATGTGCATGGAAAAGATTGTTTTGCCAAGAGATCAGATAAAATGTAGGCCAACTCACAAGCAGAGCATCCTGATCTCAGTTAGCACTAATTAGGCGTGATCTCTCTACTGCATTCCTTCCAATTTTCTCCCACTATCTCCTCCAACACTTTCCAGGCTTGCTTGTAGTCGCTCTACCAACAATTTTTCAATGGTTCTTGCTTCTTGTTTTTGTGGCTGGTGATGATGAGAGTATGATACCAATGTTAACACTGTCACTCCATTCCTTCTCTGTTTTATCTTCTCTCCGTCTGTGTGACATCATCAGGTGCAATGGCAAATCACATCATCCCAAACTCTCTGCTGCGCACACATTCTTCTAACAATCCTTATAACAGCTTACTGGCCGATTCCGCTGTGTATAACAACCCCACGCTCAGCATGTACAACGCTCCAGGTCTGCTGCTTTCACTTCCTGTGTGGCTTTTTATTGTGTTTCATGTGTGCGTGTTTATGTTTTTGTGTTGGGGGAAACAACTTTGCTATGTTGCTTCAAGCTCAAAAGATATGCAGCCATCTTTGTTTTCTGTCTGATGTAATTCCGTGATTTTTCACTCCATTTACTGGTCCATTGAATAAGGACTTTGTTTTTTAATTAATGTTGTCTAATGGAATGTTCACATGGAGTGAACCTTCTGATTTCATGGCACAAATTTTAAAATAATCTGAATATTTAATCTTTTTACAGATAATTGTACTATGCCATATTTATTTATTTTACAATAAGAGTAGTAGAACAGCTAAGCATACAGAGAGTTAGTTTGTCAGCCTAAACCCATTTGTTAAGTCCAACCAAGGGGGCTGGTATAACAAGTGTAGCGTAAATATTTGTTAAAAGGTATAGGGTTAAAATTTGTTGGATTAAATATAAGGTACTAAAGTCTTGACCGATGAAATAAGTATTAAAGTGATTCATTTCCACATGAACAGAAAAAGAAGCTTTTTTACGAAGAGCAAAGCATATTTAACAGCATATATGACTTTGTGAATCTTCTTTGAAAGCAAATGCTAAAAAGGACCTGTATAAAACATATTGGCTTATTGATAATTTGAACACACTATAAAAAAATATCTTGAATAAACACCCAGCCGTCTGTGATCACAACACTCAATATAAACAAACATCAAACTCCCAACATATCTAAATCTTGTATTATTAGATAAGTACAATTGTCGGAAGTCCAACAAGGAAAATGCTGAATTAATGATTGGTCTGGTGCAACAGAGGAGATGATGCGATGGGTTCTGTTCTGTTAAGGGTCAAGGATATTGTAATAGACATGTCATCAAATGAACATTACTGCTAACACACAGGACAACAAAAAAACTCAGTACAACTAGGGTCTGCATTTTTTTTTTTTTATTTGTTGGCTTCTGCTGGTTGGCTACAAGTTTGTTTGATTTATCTGAGACCCAAACAAATCGGCAGTAATCTTAGAGTAGATAGGTGAGAAACAAAGCAGATTAAAACATATTTTTTAATAATATGTTAATTTGAATTAAATAAATTACTGTAAAATAATTATTCATTGAATGCTTATTAATAATATTGTTATTATTTTTATAATTTTATTAAACATTGATCTTTTTATTGGCTTTATGAGGGAAGTTGTTGGCTTAATCAAGACATAGCCAGACTTGCATTCTTTGCCCCACATCAATCTCCTGTAATCATTTACAGGTTTATGTTTTACTGCATTCTGCACCTCTGAGAGATGGTGACTAAGTAGCGAAGCAAAAAATCTAGAGTTTGTGACACAAATAATGAAGTTTGAAGCTGTCCTCCCATAAATTTATTTATCCATCTGTTTCACGTTAGATAAAATTGGGGTAATTGCTAGAGACGTTGCCGTTCCTTTGAAGGGCCAATTTTACTCACAGTCTACTTTTTAACATTTGTAAAAACTATTTTTTATAAATCTTCAATTTTTTGAGTATGAGGCCTAATTTAAAGCAAATTCACATGTGAACCCCCATACTAGGTTTTCAACTAAAAAATGTATAATATATTGGCATTGCTTAGACCTTGAGGTCTATTAATTACTAAAATCATCTGCAAATGACTGCTAAAATAAACATCAAAAACTTAATTTTAGCAAAGGAAAATTATGCGAATCACTTGACAAACATGCAACTGCTATTTTTATTCATCCTAAAATTTCTCTGCTAAAAAGCATTAGCACTGAATCCTGAACATGCTTAGGAACATTTGTCATAACCTAATAGTACTCAAGCAGAAGATCACAGGGTGTTTTTTAAACACCGGTCAAATTGTTGTCAACAGAAGACAAAATCTTAGAAAGCCATCAATTTTTTAGCATGTTTTCATACTTCTCGTCCATTCTTTTAGATCATGACGCTGCTGTGTGCTCATGCTGAGACACCAGCAGGAGGTCTGCCATTTCTGAACAAGCATGGGATTACAGCCTTTTCATCTAGACAGAAATGTAACTGCAACTTTATACAGAACATGGCTGCAGTGTCATTTGATCATCTTTTAGCCTCCTTATTAAACTAGTTACTCTCTCTGAGTTCTGCGGGGTGTCTCCAGCTTACATGTTGAAAAATGCAGGGAACTATATGCAGTCCATCTCGAGGAACGCTCACTAATCATTCACTAGCATCAGCGTCTGTCATCTTTTTAAAGACAAATTCTTCTAGTGATGCAAGTTTTGAAACATTGGAGGGAAAACTGAAACATGTCAAATACTTCAGAGAGTCACTTGACTGTGCTTGAACCAATCTTTACACCATAACGGTGAAATAAAATCGGATGATAATCAAATCAAATGAACGAGCCCATTAATGTTTCCGTATATTTTATGCATATTCAATAATCAACGAAAGGTATAGTTAGATGTTACACACCTTGTGTGATTCCTTTCCAATCTGCCAAATGTTTTCAAGATACAATGTTTGCTAGGGGTTTTATTTAATTACAGTGATGCCTCAAAATACAGGGGTGGTAGGAGAACTGGTGGTAGTGGAGAATACGCTATAAAATATGCTTTGGCAAAAAAAGCAATACAAAAAATTCCCAAATTAAAGACACCAACACGAAACCAAAAGTGTACATAAAGACAGGGAGAGCTATTCAAGGAAGATGTCATGGGGTGTCAGGCGACTAATAGGAGAGCAGGATATTACCCATGAACACACAGCATCAGGGTTGGATTTGACCAATAAGAAAGGAGGATACTATGGCTGAACACGCAGCATCAGGGCAGGAACTGACCAAAAGGAGAGCAGAATACTACTCACAAACACAGAACATCTGTGTGGAACTGACCAGCGGAACATTTGGTGGAGTGTTGAATGCAGTCGTGTGATGCCCAGTGTTGTCCTCCCCCCGAATTTCAAATGTCCAATATGTATTTCTTATGCACGTTTTTTTGTATCGGGAAAGTTTTTCATGTCATAAAACAAAATGTTCTTCGCATGGCCTTTCGTATCTTGAATTTTTCCTAACGTGAAGCATTCGTATCTCAAGGTAACACTGTAGTTATTAAAGCCTTTTAAAAAAGCAAATTGCACATGGTTTGAAGATTGGATAAATATATTGTGTTTCTGTAGTGCTGCATGGAATAAAAGGTCTTTTTTGAAGGAGAGTGTGCACTCTCATGTTGAGCTGACTTCTAGACTAGTAACAGTCAATGATGGCACTGTACTCACTCTCCTGCTAATTTTTAGATGTTTAGTCCTACTTGAAAAACCAACCCAAAAACTTCTACAGTGTGCGCTTCAATAAACCTTCAAAAGGTTGCCGGAAATATCTAATTCAGCTAGAGACTGATACTAGATGTTTTAGTGATTTGTCTTTATACTTTTGCTGCACTGCATACAAAAAATGTCTTTTCATATCAAGAATTCATGCAGCTTTCAGATCAGGATTCATGCTGATCTCTTGCTGAGATACCTGCAGGAAGCCTGGCTTCTACGGTTAGCAGTAACGCATCTCTTCTCACCGCAGTCTTGCTCTCATTTCTTCCTGTCTGTCTGACACCCTGCAGATTTGCCTTCTCTCCCTCACCACCTGTTATACCGCCTCCTCCTCTAATGCACAGGTCTGAAAGAATTCAAAGCACTCTGGAGACGAGGGATAGACAGTTAGTGGGGGGGATCAGGATAAAAACCTCTTCATCTACGTTGACATCATTGTAGCGACCTTGAAATCTAATATCAATAAAAGCCCCCAAATTACGAATAGATCCCAGGCCACTTTTAATGTTCCTCTTTAGTCCGATCAATAACTCTCTTGCTGAATGCGAGGTTGACTGTGGATTGGCGTAAGGAGAGGAGTGAGCCATTAATGTAGACCGAAGCCCGTTTCGGCGGCCTCTAGACATTAAAGGAGCTCTGAAGTTCAAATTTATGGCATTTACATGTGCATCATGGGACTGTGGGAAGACGAGGGGGGGTGAACAAAGGTGTTGCGTGGAACAGCGTACTTCCGCTTCATTATTCTGTGTGCATGTCATATTTGAACAGTCACTGTGAATGCTTACCTGTTCCTTTTTCTCTTTCCTTCCTCCATGCTGTCCTTTAAGAGCCCTACAGAGAGACAAGTATGGGAGTCAAACAAAACATTGCTTACCAAATGTAATTTCCCTCGACATTATTACTTTCTTTTAACCTTTAGTAATCACCATTCTGCCTGGAATGTTTAAGTCAATAATCTAATCAGGGAGCACTCAACCTCATTAAAATTAAAACCTAATTTTATTCTTCTCTTTATCAATGAAACGCAAATGGTTTTGTTATTAAAAAAAACAACTGGTTGGACTATTTGCCATTGTGAAAATTGTCAGCCCTGATAAAATGTGCACTTTATTTCAGGAACATTTTAAAGTAAAATAAGTGCTTATTAAATTGTAAAATAAATCAAATGAGCATAACATAAATGATTTTGTGGGAGGCATTTTGTACCCACGCTTGCTCACATCTTCATTTCATGAAGAATTTGTCCAAAGATTTCTATAATATTCTGAATGTAATTAATGGAGAAGTCTATTAGCAATTCGGATCTCTCTGTTATGAAGTACGAGTGAGTGTTTTATAAAGGCCAGCATGATTTGGTTTGTCAAGCATATATGTGTCAGGCTCCTGCTTTAGCTCTTGTTTGTTTGTGTACATGTTTGTGCTTTGTCTTTCTATTGTTTTTGCTGGCTTTGCTTAGTGATCAGTTTTATTTGAAATGTGAAAAAATTGGAAGATTTTAGTGGTAATTTAAAGACGAATATTTGTTTGACAGGTAAGTCCTTTATCAGAGTCACATGTCAGTGAGTTTAAAAACAGCCTTTTAAAAATCAGCCTTGAACCTCTGACAAATTCAATCAATACTCAAGATAGCATTCATTTTTGAAGCTCAATTAATTTCCACCGCAGGGAAAAGCTTTTCAAGGTTTTTTCGGGTTGTTTCAGTGAGTAGTTATGCCTTTTGGTCTGACAGATGTGCCAGGCTTATGTCTTTTTTAATTGCTCTTGCAGAGGGAATCCTGAACAATGCCCGAGATACAAGTGCCATGGATACTCTACCGCTGAATGGTAACCATGGCAACAACTATAGTCTGGCCAGCGCTGATTATATGAGCGACTGTGTGCAAATCATTGATCGCACCTATAACTTGCATAAAGAGACAACACTGGAGAAACGAATTCTGAAAGAACTCACCTCAAACTACTTACCTGCCTACCTGAACAACCACGACCGTTCAGCTGAACATGGAAGAAACCTAATGAACAAATTAGTCAATGAAGTCAGCAATGGAAGTGGGGTGAAAGACACACCCATGCTGCCTGTCAATCTGGCTTTGGGATTAGGCGAGTCAGCGTCTTTCTCCCCTGATGACAGTTTAGGACTAGAATTAAACAGAGAGGAATCCAATGCACCTTTGCTTCCACCTTCACGCCATATCCAACCTCTTTCCTCCACCTTTAATTCGGGCTCATCCCGCAGACACCTCTCTCAAGAAAACAGCGAGACTTTCTTTCCGCTTTTACCTAGGGAGCGTTCTGATGAATCTCCATCCACCCAAAAGCGCTCTCTTCAACATTCCTCCAGCATCTCTTCAACTTCATCACGACGGCGCCTTCCTCAAGAAAAGATTGAAAGTTTTTTCCCTCTTTTAACAGAGGAGCAAACGCCATCTACTCATAAACATTCCCTTCAACTTTCCTCCACCTTCACTTCTGCTTCTCCGACAAAGCTTCCTCAAGAATCCAGCGAGAATTTCTTCACTCTTTTACCGGTACAGCAACCCCAAGAAATTTCATCTCCTCAAAGAGACTCGCTTTACACCAGCATGCCCTCTCTTCCCGATCATGAGTGCTCAAGCACACACTCATTACCTCGTAGCAGCGATACACACACGCTTCCCAGGAGTGGGGAACCAGATGATGTGTACTATAAGAGCATGCCCAACCTGGGCTCCCGAAATCATCTTCATCAGGTTCAAAGTTACTATCAGCTAGGCCGTGGAAGCAGTGATGGGTTTATTGGCTCGCCCAAAGATGAGCTTTCACATGAAGAAATGCCTCAGGACACTGCAAACATGGTCACCAGCCTTTAGAGAGCCCTGATTGACATTGTTACCCAATGTCAAGCTATGTTTCAAGAGGGGAGAAACAGAAGGACAAGAGTGAGGTTTTATAAAGAAACAAAAACCTGTTTACTATTTACCATAGTAAGTTTGACCTTGATTCAACTTTTATCAATTTCATTAGTTTCTGATGGAAATCTTGTCAAGAATCTGTACTTTTCAAGTATTTCTGGGTAGTTCACAATGTATTAAAGGAATACACATAAAGGGTTAAAAACATATAAAAGCTTAATTTGCCACTAGAAGGATCTCAAGAGCTTTTGTTAATATATGCACATCTCTGTTTTGCCCAAAATGTCACTTTGGCCCTACTGCTTCTCAGCCCTCGATTTGCTGTTCTCCGTTTCCTTAGCATTCCTTTTTCCAGGACTGATTCACTTTCACGTTGTTGTGTATGCAGAGAAATGAACTGCAAGAAAAACCTGTGAGAGACTATTTTATATTCTGTTCAGGAAGGGATTATGGGTACTCTTGCTTGAAAGCTGACTTTCTTTTTATTCCAATGGATGTGCACTTCTACTTAAAGGGAAAACGAACCCAAAAAATGGATTTGCTGTATTACCTTGTCGGGACTGGAAGATTTCGAGAGGATTTGACTCTCAGGTACCCCAAAGGAATACAAAAACCTGACAAAAACAAGGTTTTAGTAGCTCAGTGCAACCAGTGGACTGCATTCAACGTGACTCGAAAACTATTTTAATGCCTTGTTTCGTTTTCATTTTTCTTGTGATGAAAAGCTACATTCTAAGTTGACAATAGTACTGACTTCACCATATTTCATTTCTGTTGTTTACTGTATTAATTGCAAATATAAAAAATCTGGGATGAACTAATGCTGAATAATTCAACAATATTTCTATGTAAGTGTACAGAGACTAGTATTACACAGGATAGTGCTTATTCTGTCCCTCAGCAACTGTAACCATGGTGATTTCACATCATTTTCTTACCGTCCTGATGGTCTTGTGCTCAACAACAGATTTTGATCCCTCTTTTTTCCAATTATAATCCTTTATATTCACGTCTTCATTTAAATGTGAAAAGTGTGCAAGCAAAAGAAAATGACAAGATAGACTATAAAATAATTAAATTTTTTGTCATTTTTTGTGCATAGTTTAATTAGGAAGGGGTGCTAAAGTTTGAAATATGTGGAAAATATGGGAGCAAGAGATGGAAAATGCAGTAAATGATAAGCGACACTTTTTAGAGAGAGTGGGGTATTCAGAGATACTTTTCGTGATTGATTTCAAATTTCATATAATGGCTGATTATTTATTTTGGCAGAGACAAAAGTACAGATTATGTATTCTGCAACACCTGTTGAAACAATGTGGCACATTGAATGTCCATTAGTGGCATATTAGTTTGTTTGTGTTTGTTTAATTTTGAAGACATTGTTTTTAACTTTATTTATGATTCTGTTAATGTGTTTGTTTTAGTTTGTCCCGATGGTTGAATGAGCTCTCATTACTCTTTGTTGTGACAGTGAATCTTGTTTGCCAACAAATAAATGATTGATTGAGTAAAGCAGAGTTGCTAATTGTGAACAATGAGAAAATGTTCTTATTTTTGATATACATATAACATGAAGGTTAATGCACATTTACATTTGTGCATTTTTGTGTTTAATTAAAATGGAAGAAATTGTCTGTTGCATTGACTTAAACAGGTTCAATTTGTTCTTGGCATCCTCTGGAAGTCAAAGCCACAACCAACGTTTGTTATAATCACAAAAATCTATACTTTTTCAGGTCCAAGAAAGCTGAGTGTAATTGAAAAAAGAATGTAATTTGTATAGTCATCAATTCATATGTTCTGTGATGATAATACATTTAACATTTTATGAAGATGAAACTTTGTCTCAGAACTTTTGCAACATTTTGGAATTGGCAAGAAATTCAATCCAATGCCTATAAACACCCAGCTAGTATTACGTATCTAGAAAGCACAAATGCAACCCTAAAATCTTTTTCTTAGATGACTGACAATGCTATAAAAGCATGATTTGGTTTAATGTAAGCTTTCACAATCTTTTTTTATCAAATGTATATTTCTGGATGAATATGTTGTGAAGATTCCCACACTGATTCTTTTTGTACATATCTTTTAACAGATTTTCCTTTGTACTGTTCATTTGTACTGTTCCTTTGTACTGTTCATATACATAACCTAGCAATGTTTCTGGTAACTGTAAACATTTTAAAACGATAGACACGCTTTTCAAAAACACAGAGATTTTGGCTTGTCATGACCCTTTGGAGGAGTCTCTTTAACCTACATGACTTTCTTTCCCATCCTTACAGTTAACATAATGTTGATGCAGCATTTTCAATGCCTTTTAAAAACTGGCTAATAAAATTAAAAACGTTGCTGTTAAAACATTTGCAAGAATGAACACAGAAAAAAGGTTTTTAAATATGCCTTTGCCCATTTTGACAGGACCTTTATTTTCTGTATATGTCCTTTACCTACATCTTACCAAACAGTGGAAAGAAAAAAACAGTATTTGTAAGTTTACAGGTAATAAAATAAGTTAGTACTACTTGTGTTTTAAGTGGTTGAAGATTTTTATGGAGAAAATTTGTTGAAAGAAATGTAACTGCTTGATTACCCCTTTTCACCTTTCAACTTCCTATCAACCAACCAATGTATTCTACAAACTACCTGGTCTTACCAGTCAAACAAACACCTTCACTGGTGTTCACCGACAACCACACAGTGTGAAGATGTCTGAAGTCTTGATTACAGGTATGTCCCTCATGTAACCTTTGTTTCAACTGAACTTTTTTAGGTAAGTGGATTTTTTTCTACTAACCACAAGAATTGAGGGATTGAGGTGAGGGATATCTGATTGTTCACAAAAATCAGATGCAAGGATTGATTTCGATTTCTCTGCTTACTTTGCTCATTTGTTCATTGTCACACTAAACCTGTGATTTATCTTCTGCTAAGGTTGAACTTGGTGTAAAACTCTCAGAGTTGCTCTAAGTTTCATTGTTCCAAAGGTAGTGAAGTTTTACTATGAAATCCTTCAGTCATCGGTTGGACTTGTAGAGTCATAGGAAGCCATTTTTCTTGTGTAAGTAGAGCTCAGCACATACTGGAGATTTAGAGGGTTGAAGAGATGCTTTCCCTAGCGCTTCCTTAATGTTCTGTCTGCTTGAGAATGATATACTCGACTGCTTTGGGGTCTTATTTCCAGGAAGTCATTTTGAGATGAGTTACTGGAGAAGGATAAACTGTTCTCATTGGGGTTGTTAACGTTTAATTAGGAACATTTTACAAGGTACATTCATGAATAAATTTGGGTGAAAAAACATGAAGTATTATCATTTTTTATTGTTTAAATCAAGAAGAAATTAAAAGGGCATTCAGTCATGGGAGTTCAACGTTAATTGGATGCTAGGGAGATAAACTGAAAATGACTTCTGTCTGTCAGATGCAAAAGTGTTATATTTAAAGCTGCAGCAAAGTTTGTGGCTAAAAGTAATTCTGAAAAACTGATTCTGATTTTCTGAGGAGCATGGCAACCCCTCTAAGTTCCATAGGATGACAGGTTGCCAGATTAAAATGATGGGCACTGGTCATTTAATTTAGTTAATCATGGCAATGATTTATTTGTGAGTGTTTGAAAATGAGTATTTCATCAGTATTTGTTAATGTGTGTTCAGTATTAACATTTGCTCAAAATGGTGCTGGATCAAAGTTTGATGTGCTCACTGTGATTGTGACAGCGGGCATGTTGGGCAGCAATTCCTTGTGCCCTTTCTGCTGAGAGGACGATCAGAGCTGTTGGCAAGATGTAAAAGTACAAAAATTATATTAAAAAATTATATAATAAAGTGGATCCGTAGATTACCACTTTGGTGAAAGATCTTTTATTGGTACTCAAGAGGTCAGAGAAAACAAAAAAGTTATTTACAAAAATAATCCATTCCTACCAGTGTCCAAAAATAGCAAAAGTATTCACAATAATGTACTAAAATATCATGAAACCTTTATCTTGCTCTTGTTAGTTTGTCAGTCTGATTTAAAAATAAACATCTGTTCACTGGTTTGCTTCTATAATTCTTAAGTAAAAAAAATTCTCACCAAAGCACCCTTCCTTCACATTCCGCCATGTAAATTCACAATATTTTTGTGCATGTGTGATCCATTCTGTATATGCATGTTTCAATGCTTTCAGATTTGTTCTCAGTACAGTATCAGTACATTTTATTCATTGTTTTATCATTTTCAATTGAATATTTCTCCTCGTAAGGTAAATTATTGTTTAGAATTGTTTTCTGAAAATGAATCTTGTGGGGAAAGGTGCTATTCAAAACAAGATATTAAACAAGTGCTACATTTTGGCAAAATGTCAGTATTTTTATATAGCATCTGCTGATTGGATACACATTTGTTGTGGTGGTCATTTGAAAGACATTTATTAAAAAGGAACATTGCACATCACAGCTTGTCAGTGTTTGTTTATCGTTTAGGTTGTATTCTTGTAAATGTACTCTTAGTTTTTTTTGTTAGTATCCTTTTATTTTTTTGTTGGGTTTAGTCTTTCATATTTTCAGTGTCCGTTTAAGTTTTGTTAGTTTTGTTTTGTCATGTGCTCTCTGATTGTTTCATGGCTTTTTATTTCTACTTCTCACCTGTTGGTCCTGTTCCCATATCCCTCTTACCCAATCATTGTCTCACATCTTGTATTTACTGTAAGTTCTGGTTTTATTAACGCTCCTGTCTGTCTCCTGTTATGTTACTGTCTGTTTCTGCTGCCCTGCACTTACTTTGTCTAATGTTCTCACAATTTTTTAAATAAATGGTAATATTCCTCCCGGCTCCTGTAACATCTCTGTCACAGACATATCTCTAGTTTATTATATTGACCTTCACTGTTGTGATCTGCCCACTATTTGAAATTAGCCTAAAGTGCTCAGTTAAATTATTTAATACTTGCAGACCCTGTTTTCAATACCCTGTGGACATTCAGTTTCAGCACATTTTTGTCATGAAGTTTAATTTTTGCTTTCAGAGAATTTCTTTTCATTAAAAATATGTTTTATCTTTGACACCAAAAAGCTTTGCATCTTTCACATTTTTAAATGTTGATTCATTTGAATAAAATCAAAAAGCAACATTTTTATCCAACACACAGATCTATTTATTTTGTCATATTTAAATTACTCCTAGGCGTGTGAAAGAGGGAGAAGGTGGGAGTTGGTATCTTCATGTTATTTATGTATGGGGGTGCTATTATTATTGCAGCTTCAATTGAACAATTGTCAAGCAATAGTTAACAGTTTGTCCATCAATAAAAATACTGTCAACACCTTCATACTAGAACATTTGAGGAAAACCAAGCAGATGTTAATAAATAACACAAAAGCATTCTTTTAAAGATTTATTCAAATAGTTTTTAATCATTTTATTTTCTTATCCAATGTTTTGACAAATCATCCTACAGCATAAAGAAGATCTGAATTCCCTGAGACTCATTCACTAGATTTTGAATCTTTGTGAAGGCAAACCGCGTGCATTCCTTGCAATGTAAGTCACTTTGAATATTGTATCCTCACACATTCCTCAACAGCATATGTCTACTAAAAAAAACATTGAAACACTTTAGCTCAGACCTTTCTTCTTTGGTTTGCAGGACCTTTTTTCGTATAAGATATCTGTTAAATCAGCATAATGTTTGCCTATGTTTCTCATTGCATATCCATGTGACCCAGCTTATGGTTGCTATGGAAATGGCACATTTAGGTGATGTCAGGGAGACATTTCACCAAGTGTTGACATTCTCAAGACCTCAACATCCAGATCCAATCTCTTCAGATGATGAGAGAGAGAGAGAGAGAGAGAGAGAGAGAGAGAGAGAGAGAGAGATGGCCTTCATGGCTTTTTAATTAAATAACAGCTGCTGAAGAGCAAACACTGATAACAATCATCATCTATTCACACACGTTTGCGCACCCCCTCACATGTCTGCACACTGGCAAACCTAAGAAATAGAATGTGGGAAATCTGTAGTAATAAGATATAGTATTGTTTTTGTTTAAAAAAACATGTTTTAGAACCGTTAATTTCCAGAAAGTCTCTGTTTCATTTTATTGTTACATTTAATTGTGAATTATTCATTTATTTGTGATTTTTACAAAAAATAAAAAAATACAGTTTATATATAATACGATTGCAGAGTTAAAATGTTTACAAATAAAATGGTTAAACACTCTGCTTTAATTTAGGTTTATTGACAAACATTTGTGACTAGTTTCTATGTTTGGGGCAATCAGTAACCTGATTCTGAGCTTGCTGTTTGATGTAATGCTCAATTAAAATTAATAACCATTCATTTCCCCAAAACAACTGCATCACGTTGTAGCTACAGCTCTGAGCAGTCTAACAGATATCTTAACACACTTGCACACATGCACAAGAATTATATTTAGAAAGCCATAAATCACACTCTGCTGTCTCTTTTCTTTCTTATTGTTACACTAGTGTCTTATCCATAAATGAACATTGCTAAAGGCATCTGGTTTGATGACATTGTCATCCAAGATCATGCAACCTATCCATCTTCATTAGGTTGCTGTGAAGATGATGTCACTGTGTGATTGCCTCCCCGAATTGAATTATTACTTGGATTTTTATAGACCACTGGATTAATGTGCATGTTTTTTACTAAACAGTTTCTTCTGTTGAAACAAATTCTGTTCTATCGTATATGATCATATCAATAATACATTTTAATGCTGTTTACATGTTTAATGTTTGTTTTTATTGATTTAAAAATGCTCGTTTCAGTAAATTTAAAAACAGAAATTTTAATAATTTAAAATAACTTTTAAACATGGTATAATGTAACAAACAAACAAAAAACATTAAAAAACAATTGAGACCTTTTTCATGGGTGCAATTTGAACTCTAATGCTGGCAGTTGAAACTAAGTTTTAACCACAATTAAAGATGTCATTTTCAATGGGTCAGACTCACACAAGGAAGCGATTAAGACAAAAACATGTCATTTAACCAAGTCCCCATCAAGCCACAGTGACTGACTGTGAAAGAAGATAATGATAGCCGGAAGATGTTCAGGATTTAAAGACACCTGTTCATTTAGAAGATCTCATATTGCATCATGAGTTTCAAAACACAGAAAAAAACCTGTTAATCAAGCTAGCTGATTCTGTACAATTTACATGCTATTTGTACTGTATTTAAAAAAAAGTTTCCAGTTATTAAAAACTTGTTACAACATTGAACAAAAAAGGCAGTTGGTGCCTATTACGTAAATTCGTTATTAGAATGAATAAAATTTATTGATTAGTTCTTCCTATTTACAATTTGGCCCTTATGATACAATAAAAATGTTTACTTCATCACTTAACTTGTTCTCAACACTCCATAGTTTGTTCAACAATATCTACTAATTAACAGTTATTTACTATTCAACAATTATGTCCAGAATTTTCTACTACGTACAATTTATTTGTAATGTAAAATGGTATTAATACTTACTGCTGTATTGGGCCCCTGCAAAGCTACTTAAAAAAACCTGTACTCATGATCGAATGCCATGTTTTGTTTATAGAACAAAATTGTTTATAGAAAGCAGACTGTGGTCATTAATGCTAAAGTGCCACAGGTTGTTATACATTATTTTATTATTATGCTGTTTGCTCAGTATTATAGACTTATAATTGTCATTATCTCACAGATCTTAATGAGCCTGTCTCCTGCTTTGTTTCTAACTATATGTGACAAACAGTAGTGATTTTAATTGAATGCTAATGAAATAATTACACAAATCAGAAATCAAATCTTTCCTGATGGACAGAGATTAAACTCAGTCTGACACTACATTAGTTGTTCAATAGAGATCTGTCAATTATAATTCAGTCCTGAGTTTAGTGTTGAATATCATTATGCTGAAACTGTTGCACTTGTACATTACTTTGATACACTGGAACATCTTGTGCAGCTATTAATTTTTCTTTATAACTAGACTGTTGAATAATGAGAAGTTAATGCATGCCTAAAATGGGGATGTTTTGAGGACTGTTGCAATGTTTCTCAATAATTTATCTGTTAGGTCGTGTTGAGTTCTTCAGGTTAATTTGTTCAATAATCTATTGGCTTCCCATTTTGCAGTTCTTGCAGTGCATGATTTACAAGGTTATCTCATTTCTAGGTTCCCCAATATTATTCATTTAGTGGTACCTGAGATACAAATTTGGTATGAAAATACCAAAAGTTCTGCTTTCCTGTTGGTCAGTTCCAGCCCTGATGCTGTGTGTTCAGGTGTAGTATTCTGCTCTTTCATTTCACAACATATTTTTGTGTACACAACATATTTGCGTATTTTTATGGTCTTGCTCCTGCTTTACCATCCGTTCTCCTCCCTTACCTCCTCCTCCTCCGACACTTTGCCACATCGCCTCACTCAAAATATAGGTTATTATATTTCATTTATTTTATTCTGTTTCCATTGTTTTTTAATTATCAATTACATTTATAATGTGTACTTTTAAGGATTGAAGAATCCTGGTGTTTTATACTTGCGTCCACATATGAAATATTCAGTATTCGAGGGCCACCCTAGAATGGATTAATTTCATGTCTTAAAGTATCACTGTATTTTCAAGACTAAGCTTTTTGTCAGTTTTAGTTCAATCTCACTCTGCTTTTCACATTTGGTCTTCCTACCCTGTAACTTCCTGCTTTCCCTGTTATCTTGTTTAAAACTCCTCCCCTAGCTCATTTCCTAAAGATGTAAAGATGTATTCACCTGTTACATTTCTTGTTCCCAAGTGTATATTTGTTCATAGTCGAATTTTGCATTTTGACAGCTTTGTGGATGCTATCCCTATTCTTATATCTGGTTTCCAAGTGTTTTTTTCTTTGTTTTGTTTTTTCTTTTTGTTCATATTCATCGTCTCATAATTCAAATTCCTGCCATAACAAATTCAGTGTTTATAATTGCCCTGCAACTACTTCTTATTGTGATAGTAGTAACTCATTTTTTAATTTAGAATACATCTATAGATGGGCCCTTTAATTGATAATGTGTGACTGTGGGTGAAAGGCTATTACAGGTAGAGTTGCCATTTGCTCTCCAACAGGTTGCCATTCATCACTTCTAATGAATTCTACAGTTTATACAGATGTAATTAATACAACCTACCTGCAAGCTATTTTTCACCTGATAATTTAATACAAATTAAACTAATGTAAAGAATAATGTAAACTAATGTGTTTACTGTGGTTTTCAGGGCTTAAGGCCTATTTGAGATGTACAGCTTCATCTCAATGCTTAGTTACAAAAATGACAATGCAGCTAAAGCAGTTTCCTGGATTTCAAAATTGAGTTTGAAGGATACAATATCCGATACCTAGGATAACTATTAGCAGGTGCAGTGACGCTTAATGGTAGGACTACAGAGAATAACTAGAACCTAAGTAACCCAATAAAAAATTTGGGTAAACACAATGAAAATACAAAGAACTGACCTAAATACAATTGTAACATAAATACAAGTAGGACATTGTCGTAATGCGTTGCGAGGGTCAGGGGGTTCCCAGGTAGTATGAGACACAGGCAAGAATTATTCCTCATGGAATAAGTTTATTAACACACCAATCATAAACAACTGCTACAGGGGAAAACAGGAAATAAACGTTTGCTTAATAGCAAAAAAGAATAAACCAAAAACTCAGTCCTTGTGCTCAGGTTCTTCCTCTGGCTCTCTGCTAGCCATGAATCAATCTCACTCTACACCGGGGGTGGCGGCTTCATACTCTGCCCGGCGTTTGCACTGCGACTCAGATCCAGCCAGCTTGTATCATTTTCTGGTACTCTCTTGGTACCTGATCGTTCTGCAGGTTACACTGGGCCACACCTTAAATACCCTCTTCCTCTCTCTTCACTAATTGGGAAAAACCGTTCAAGGGGGTCGCCGATGTACAACCATCTCGCTGTGGGTGGAGTCACGAGTCTCTGGGGATGGGGCACGGAAGAGCATCATCACAGACATATTTAGTAATGAAATTAACAGAAGATAACAAAACAGTCTGAACAGGAACTGAACCTGACAACTGCCAGTGCTTGTGGCTTTCCAGCGCTTTGGAGTTTAAATCAGGCCTCATCCTCTTGCCAAATGTACTGCTTTTTTATCAGAAAAACGATGTCCTTTTAAGCCAGTTTGGGTTAGAACATTGAATGGGATCAGATATGGAGCTCATGGAAGACTTGCAAAAAGAGACTCATCCTTACAAGCTGTAAACAAGTGATTCATCACTGCTTTGAATTTGTACTAGAAGTGTTCTTTTGAATATTTCAGTATTTTAGAATTCTTTCACTGTTTTATGTGCACTGAAGGCACAATAGATCCAGATCTTTTATTGTCTGTATTGTTGGATTGCTGCTCTAGTGCGATTTCTCACTGGTGAGGAGTACTCTGATGGAGGTGAGTTAAAGGGAGGTTTATGAAATGTGATGTTAAGCCCACAGTGACAGCCCCATGCGTGAAACTTCTGGGAAACACCAGAATAAAACATTAACAGTGCAATTGGGGCAAACTATAAATAGGTTATAGTATAAAAATACTATTTTAAATTGGGGTTTATATAACATATACCAATAGAAGCTGTCTGAATCTAGATATAATTCCCAGAGTACTTTTTTGAGGGAGGAGTACGCAATCCCAGATCCTTTCATTCAAAATGTACTGTCTGGCATGCTTCTTTAGACTCACTGGGCTCTGTAATTTTCAGTGCTCATATTCATGACACATTCAAGAGCAGCGCACACACAATATCTCAGTCAGAAATAATTAACTGCTACTCTCTTGTCAGTGCTTTATATCTTTCTTCACTTTCCCCATAAAATCTCTCTCACTCCTTCACACTCGCCTGCTCGCTCACAAACCTTTCTACAGCATGTACATGCACACAACTGTGTTCTCTATCTGATAATAGTCACAGTCAAAGAGACCACATATAATTGTATTTAACTTACTTTACATTAGATGGAAGCAGAGAAACATGCTGAATGGGTCGTCAGTCCAGCGCTGATCAACATTCATTGACCCATCTTTCTTATGTTAGCATATTACAAATGGCAAATTATCTGGTAAACACAATTTTTGTGGAGAACTCATTGATTGTATGTGACATGGACAGAGTGTTTGTGA
This sequence comes from Danionella dracula, assembly GCA_900490495.1. Taxonomy (NCBI): domain Eukaryota; kingdom Metazoa; phylum Chordata; class Actinopteri; order Cypriniformes; family Danionidae; genus Danionella; species Danionella dracula. Next base: position 459,633 of record UELW01000578.1, read on the forward strand.
CTTCACTCACAGGTTTCTGGCAAAGTCAAATTAAGCTCAAAGTGGGTGTAGCCAGTACCTGAAATCGTGTTTCCCTTGAAATTGAATCAGTGATATATGTGAAAGCTGATAATTGAGCTAAAAGAAAATTTGTTAAAAAGAAATAAAACAGGATTGTTTTCAAGAAAGCTAGTTATGTGGCATGACTGAGTATGAGGGTAAATTAGTTGCTAAATTGGTTCCAAAAACAAAGGTATCTTTCAAGGTAGTTGAGTAGCCATAATCAATATAATCTCTGAACATAACCTGCTCCCGTGTAGAGTTTGTTTCCTGGGTGTCATTGACGATCCTGTTGAATTATTTATTACTATTTTATTTTAATAAAAAAAAGTTAGGTTAACCTAAGGTTTAATTTTTATTTGTGCTGGAGTTCTGTTAGCTCCACAAGAGCCTTTTAAAAATATAATATTATGCATTATTTTTCAATGTACCGTAAAGTACCAGATTATTATTGTGAATCACACGTATTTATTCAAATGGGTCATTTTCATAATCATTAACTTTATACCCTTGTTAGCCAACATGAATACCTTCGACTCTGCCTCTAAAACACACACACTTCAATTAAAGATTAAAATGATTTAATGATTTTTATAGGCAAATATGTGTTAGTGTTTTCGGTGTTCTATTTATCAAATAAAAATGTCAGTCTTTAGGCAGCAGTCAACATATGAAAGCCTACATAAAATAACAAATCTTCATACTTCAATGTTTTACATAAAATAAGTTAGCTTTAGTTACTTGGTTAAACAAGTGCTTCTTAATTATTTGTACATTTACATTACATATATTCTTTTCTCCTCAAATTTGATTGAGAAATCATTAATTCTGTTATCCATTGACAATGTCTTTAAATATGCTCTGTGCACACATAAACTCTCAGTTAACACGTGAAGGTAGATTGAACTAACTCATATTAGGTGATTAGCAGTTTTAGGGTTGATCTATCGATAGTTCGGGTTTAAGCAGATGTTAATTTAACTGGAATACACCCCAGTAGTTCATAAAGTGGGTCGTCAACTTTCCCCTGCAACTTATTCAAACTAAGCTACCTAATGAGAGCTGACCTTTAATCACTCACCTTCTCCTTAAATACGACTGTCAGATCTACCATTAACATTGGACCAACTCCCCACCGGTTATCAATCTGGCCTCACTGTTGTGCTCGTTTACCTGTGTCTATTGGAAAAAATTGCACCTCCATCTTGGATTCCTTAATCACTGCTGCTCTTCTCCTGGATTCTCAACTGTCTGCACCATGCTTCTGCTTTTTAGCACCATCATGGATCCTTCCCTGACTGGGACCTGCCATTGGCGATATCGCTACCTCATCATCTGAATGTCTGTTTTCTGTATTGTTTCATTTGCATATCCATTTTTGGTAACACTTTAGATTACAGTCTGCTAATTACAGGGTAATTACAGTGTACTTATTGATTAATTACACTGTATTTACAAAGTGCATATAAGGTAGCTACTGTGTACTTACAGGGTAGTTAGAGTGTACTCGTAGGGTAATTCAATTGTTAATACAGGGTAATTACTGTGTAGCTACAAAGAAAAAAAACTCAACTTTAGATTACAGCCCTCATCCAGTGTAGTTACAGAGTAATTATGGTGTAACACAGAGCAAGCTCCCATTTAAATCACAGCCCTCATCCTACATAGTTACAGGTTAACTATGGGGTAACTACACAGAACAAACCCTCAATTAAATCACAGCCCTCATCCTACATAGTTACAGGTTAACTATGGGGTAACTACACAGAACAAACCCTCAATTAAATCACAGCCCTCATCCTACATAGTTACAGGTTAACTATGGGGTAACTACACAGAACAAACCCTCAATTAAATCACAACCCTCATCCTGAATAGTTACAGGTTAACTATGGGGTAACTACACAGAACAAACCCTCAATTAAATAACAGCCCTCATCCTACATAGTTACAGGTTAACTATGGGGTAACTACACAGAACAAACCCTCAATTAAATCACAGCCCTCATCCTGAATAGTTACAGGTTAACTATGGGGTAACTACACAGAACAAACCCTCAATTAAATCACAGCCCTCATCCTGAATAGTTACAGGTTAACTATGGGGTAACTACACAGAACAAACCCTCAATTAAATCACAACCCTCATCCTGAATAGTTGCAGGTTAACTATGGGGTAACTACACAGAACAAACCCTCAATTAAATCACAGCCCTCATCCTGAATAGTTACAGGTTAACTATGGGGTAACTACACAGAACAAACCCTCAATTAAATCACAACCCTCATCCTAAATAGTTACAGGTTAACTATGGAGTAACTACACAGAACAAACCCTCAATTAAATCACAACCCTCATCCTGAATAGTTACAGGTTAACTATGGGGTAACTACACAGAACAAACCCTCAATTAAATCACAACCCTCATCCTGAATAGTTACAGGTTAACTATGGAGTAACTACACAGAACAAACCCTCAATTAAATCACAGCCCTCATCCTGAATAGTTACAGGTTAACTATGGGGTAACTACACAGAACAAACTCTCAATTAAATCACAGCCCTCATCCTGAATAGTTACAGGTTAACTATGGGGTAACTACACAGAACAAACCCTCAATTAAATCACAACCCTCATCCTACATAGTTACAGGTTAACTATGGGGTAACTACACAGAACAAACCCTCAATTAAATCACAGCCCTCATCATGAATAGTTACAGGTTAACTATGGGGTAACTACACAGAGCAAACCCTCAATTAAATCACAACCCTCATCCTACATAGTTACAGGTTAACTATGGGGTAACTACACAGAAGAAACCCTCAATTAAATCACAACCCTCATCCTGAATAGTTACAGGTTAACTATGGGGTAACTACACAGAACAAACTCTCAATTAAATCACAGCCCTCATCCTGAATAGTTACAGGTTAACTATGGGGTAACTACACAGAACAAACCCTCAATTAAATCACAACCCTCATCCTACATAGTTACAGGTTAACTATGGGGTAACTACACAGAACAAACCCTCAATTAAATCACAGCCCTCATCATGAATAGTTACAGGTTAACTATGGGGTAACTACACAGAGCAAACCCTCAATTAAATCACAGCCCTCATCCTGAATAGTTACAGGTTAACTATGGGGTAACTACACAGAACAAACCCTCAATTAAATCACAGCCCTCATCATGAATAGTTACAGGTTAACTATGGGGTAACTACACAGAACAAACCCTCAATTAAATCACAACCCTCATCCTGAATAGTTGCAGGTTAACTATGGGGTAACTACACAGAACAAACCCTCAATTAAATCACAACCCTCATCCTGAATAGTTACAGGTTAACTATGGGGTAACTACACAGAACAAACCCTCAATTAAATCACAACCCTCATCCTGAATAGTTACAGGTTAACTATGGAGTAACTACACAGAACAAACCCTCAATTAAATCACAGCCCTCATCCTGAATAGTTACAGGTTAACTATGGGGTAACTATACAGAAGAAACCCTCAATTAAATCACAGCCCTCATCCTGAATAGTTACAGGTTAACTATGGGGTAACTACACAGAGCAAGCCCCCTTTTAAATTACAGCCCTCATCCTGAATAGTTACAGAGTAAGTATGGTGTAACTATTAAAAAAACGGAACATACAGATAACCACACAAAAATAACATTGCAAGTTGTTACCATGTAATTACAAATAAGCGGTAAGTAAACTGCTATTACACGCTAGTTTCCCCATAATTACACAGTAACTACCCTTTATGTACATAGTAATTATTCTGTAATTAGCATGCCAGTTCCTTTGCCCTCCTTCCAGAAGTGAGAATTTCTTTTAATTGCTTTTTATTTTGACCACCATGTTAAAATACAGGTGAAGATAAATAGTAACATTGCATGGTTTTAGACATTTTGTTGCACAATTGTATTTTCTCAACATAATAAACAGTAATAATACATATCCTTTTTTTTTCTTAATTAAGTGTATTTTGGGATATTAACAGTAATTTCAGTTTTCCTTGAGTGTTCTTTTTTATTCTCTTAATTGGAGCTCTTAAACCCCACAGATTGATATTTATTTTAAAGGTTCCACTGGGTAAGAATTACAATCTCTGCTTTTTTGTGAGTGTACCCTGCAGGATGTCTTTCTGTCGAGAGTTTGTATTTACTGCCTGTGTATATGTAGGTTTACTCCATCTATTCAAGAGCATGAATGCAAATTGATGTTGCTCATTTCACCAGAGATGAGAGTTTGAGAGTAAATGGTAAGAGTGAGCCTTTGTATTGATCTGATGACCTGCCCATAGCTTCCTTTCTCTGATGTCCAATGTGGTCTTTCATAAGCACGAGGACATCCTAGAAGATGAATGAAGAATATTTCTGTCCAACATGCATGCATGTGTTATAAATGTCTGAGTGCATGTGCCCGTTGAGCTATGAAAGCACATGGGAGACGAGCAGGAGTCTAGATCCCTTTCTAAGAAGGTTATCTCTGAGGATGTATGTGTGTGATGAGCTATGAAGCCCAGGAGAAGAGCAAAGAGGATAAATATGCCTGACACTGGACCACCGCTCAGCCAATGGAGGGTGACGCAGTAGAAGAAAGTGAGGGCGGGTGTCTGTGTGTTGGGATTAAAATATGAATTTGTGTGGTTGTGATCAAGAGAGACAAATATTACAAACATTTTGAATAGAGTAGTTATATATGTATATATGTATGCACATATGTATACATATATATGGTTTATATGTATACGGATATATTAATCAATTAATTAAACCGTTAAGCCACTTAAAAACATAAAAAAAAATTTAAACAGCATTTAAGATGTTGATTACATTCACATAAAATGAAGACGATCTGTTTATTAATTATTTAATATGATACATGTTTCCCCTTTTTCAAAACAAAAATGTATTAGCTAGTTTAAAGTGAATAAACCCTTTAAACCGCTGTAAATTTTTCAGAGATTTATCAGGGAGTAATTGCAGAGGATTGAAGTACCTCTGTAGTGCTGATTTGAGTCTCGGATTCACAGAACGTGTATGCGTGTGCGTGTGCGTGTGCGTGTCTGACAGAGCTGCAGAAGAGGATCTTGATTGAGGTGACTTTGCCTGAGAGTTTTCCTCCCCAATGCTAAATCAGGAAATGTGTCTGTGTGTATTGCTTTTGGAAGGGACTTAGCTGAGTCTGGTTGATTGATTCAGCTTGGAGAGCGCAAAGCTGCAGTCACTTGTGCATGTTATGGATGAGTTTGAATTTGTTTTTTGCATTTTTGATTTTACTTCTCCTACCTGTTACTATACACATTTTTTAATTGTCTGCTTTGATTTATTTACTGTCCATTATGCAACTTCATCTTTTAAAGTGTTAATCTGACGTAAATGTTTGTGCAATGTTCAGAATCAACCATCCTTAAATATGTACAATTGTATTAATATATATATATATATATATATATATATATATATATATATAATTCAGTCAAGCAATTCTATTTTTTAAATCTAATTAATTACATGGTGTGTCAAAATGAAATCAAATTAATCACATTTAACTGCAAATGCATACAGACATTACAAAGAATTGGATTTATTGAATATGAACTGAATATATTTTTTTACCATTTTTTTGTTGAATACAAAGCTATAATTTAGGCTACCGCGGTCATGACATTCTTATCATTGAATGAACACAAACCTATGAATTAGGTAACAGTATATGAAAATCGTAACTTACTGAACACTGATATCAGCTAGTCTTGTTTTTGTGGACTAAAATCAAAAACGTTTTAGTCTAGTTTTAGTAAATGTAGATTGACATATATTTGATTTAAAAAGTATATTTTAATAAGCTATTTTAACTCTAATGTTAACATATAAACTCATTCAATCACAAGTAGTGAGAGGAGCTTCTCTCTCCAAGTCAGTCCAGCCATGAACAGAGTACTCCACTGACTTCACTTGCCCTTAAACTGAAGGGTGTTACTATCAGTGCCTGTGTAATATAAACCAGGTTTTTATGAACCTCTAGCTGTTAGCTCTGTACAAGCTGATTATGGTCTGATGCCGTGAAGTTAATTGGCGTCCAGACGGGCGAATTAGGGAAAAGCTTTAGTCACCAGTGAAAGAGCACGCATAGGACGCTAGAACGGACCAGAAGACAAAAACAGAAAGAGAAGCACATCACTGCAGAAAAGGCTCGGGCCGTAACAGTCACGAATCGCAAAACGCAGCAATGTCAGCATTTTTTATGTGTTATGGTTTCCCTGATGACAATTTTGCTTGAAAAATCACTAATCCTTAATTGCATAAAAAAATATTAACACGTTATTTTTTCTGTGATAAATTAATCTAATTAACACATACAATTTCCAGCCCTAATATATATATATATATATATATATATATATATAATTATTTTTAAGAAGTAGAGATGTGAGTTTGTATAAATTAAGAGCAGAGTTAAAGGTTGAATTATTAGGGATATGGTGCAGCTGAAAAGAAGCACTGCATGCAATTACATGAGCGATGGAGGGTGATTTGGAGATAAAGTCTAATCTGAACATCCACAATGACCTTTGACGTCTATAAAAAATAACTTGTTCAGATCACGTGTTTAGTAAAATGGACATCACATTTCAGCACTTGTTTTTGTATTCTGAACAATCTGAAGTTACTGTGTATTTCACTGTTATTGAATGTGTGCATTGTTTCTTTTATAGCTTCCTGCTGCATAATAAATTCTGAAGGCATAAGCCGTACTATTCCCAAACACTAAATGAGACGTTTGTTTGTGGGTTTTTTAAATATGTATTGTTCAACAAATACTTTCTTATATTTCACTGTCATATACTGTTAGATGGCCTGCTGTCTTCAAACATTTACAAAAATGTTTTAATAGTTATGTTTACTGGATTCAGGAAGTCTAAAGAAGAAAACATGTTACATCAGTCTGTGTCTCATATCTCTTTGATTGACTAATCTGAAAATATTTCCATTGGTTGCTAATTGTCAAATTCCAATGCTTTTTTTCACTTTTTTTGTAGACAACAGACAAAACTTGTAGAGAAAAACAAATCCAGTTGAACTCAAAAGCAGATTTCATATTTATGCAAAATATGGAAATCATTTTAAACAAAACTTTTTTTCATCTACTGCACATGTACACAACAGTGAGGTTACACCAGATGGTTCACTATCAAATCCAATTTCGTGTAATTCATATTATATTTAGCTTAATTTCACATTGTGTCATGCATTTCACATTCTTGATGCAGCCTCTGCGGAAAACATTATGAGAGTATTATTTTCCATGAAGTGTGATGACATTAATATTTAATTGCGACTGCTTGATGCCTCTGCTTCACAGTGGAGACCGGCATTATGGAATCCTCTACGACATCAGGCCTGAGAAGAACTGCATTGCATTAGATCACATTACATCCTGTTCCTATGTGTGTTTGTCGATGAGAGAGAGAGAGACAGATTAAAACAGATAGACGATGAAAGAGACGGTGTCATGCAGCTTTAATTTATGCAGTGCAGTGAATTGATAAGTCAAATACAGGTTAATAAAAACTAGTGCCATGGAAACAATAACCTGAGATCAATAGTGAATTCAAAACAACTGCACAATCTTATAATCTGACAGGATTGAAAAATGTTTTGTAGTAATTAATACACCACATCCTCTCAAAGCACAAGAGATCTCTGGCTAATGAATAATTATGGTGTACTGACGCATTACTGATGGATGATCGTACAAGAATATATTAGTAAAAGAAGATGTTTTTGAACAGGAAGCCAGACATTACGATAAAAAGGTAGAAATAACACAGTTTACCCAAAATCCCCACAACAGACAATACAAGCATATTTAATAAAAGTATGTTCAGCACATGCAAATCTAACAAAAATCGTATAAAGTTTAGAGTGCTATGGTACACACACACACACACACGCACACACGCACACACACACACACACACACACATGAATTTGTTGTGGTACAGGGGTACTCTCCAGTATTTGTACAAACAAAACGACACAATAACGTTGCACAGTAACACAGGTTATATAAGTAAATTAATGTGTTAAAAGAAAATATAATATAGTAAAATTCCAGAAATAGAGGTAGTAAAATATAAAGTAATAGAACTATTACTATACAAGTTCAAGGTTGTTAAGAGATTCATTCTGGAGGTGTAGCCTCTTATTCTGGAGTTATACAGTTCTTGAAGAGAGGTTTGGGGAGCTCAATGATATTGCAGCAGTCCAAACTGTCCTCTGGAGTCTTCGGATGTCTGTTTTAGATGCTGAGCTAAACCAAACAGTGATGGAGTTGCACAGATCAGACTCGATGACCTCTGAGTAGAACTGGGTAACAGCATCTGTGGGAGATTGGACTTCTTCAGCTGGTCAATGTGGGCACTTAAGGTTCTGAGAGATGATGGTTCCCAGGAACCTGAATGACTTCACTGGTGAGACTGAGACTGTCGTTTTCAAATCTGCTGTAGAACTTGTTGAGCTTGTACACTTAAGTTTGACTAAAGTCTTCAAACCTCTCCACACTGACGAAGGATCGTTAGCCGAGAACTGGTTCTCCAGCTTTCTGGAGTAGCTCCTTTTAGCCCCTCTGGTCTCCTAATAAGGTGTGTTTTTTCCAAGTCAGTGTGTTCTGGGTCTGATTAGACAGAACACGCTCTTCACTCCTGAAGGCATTTCCTTTCGCCTGGGAAAGCTGTCTGACTTTTCCAGAGAACCATGGTTTGTACTTGTCCTCACAGAAACTGACGTACGATTAAACAAAAAGTCCTAGAGCTGTGCGGGGGACGGCGTGGTAGGCACGTTGATGGACGTGTAACAGTGATCCAGAATACTCCCCTCGCTGGTGTGGCACTTGTGAAATGGGAATTAATGTATATACATAAAAAAGAAAGAGTCGTTCCTTGATATATAAAATTTTCCCTTTAGGTTTTGAAGTACAGACTGATGGACGCTCAGCTGGCTGATATTACCCACAATCCATTGTGCTCTGGTGGGAGAAGTCTTCTCTTGGCCCCAAAAAAGCCAGCCCTACAGAAATTAAAAATAGGATTTTTAAAGAAGAACCACCGCCATAAATAATAGCATACAGAGCATGTTACACCTATAGGTAGAATATTTGTACTGAAGAAATGGGAAAGAGGGAGTTAAGTTTTTCAACAAAACAATCCTAATAAACACAGTCAAACCAACAGTCACATAATGTTTAGTGCGTTCAAGACAGTGCACACTCACGTCTGACAAAAATCTTCTGAAAATGATATTTACTTCAAGGTTGCAGTATAAGTATTTAGAATGGGACATGGAATGATCTTTAGTTAATGGCTATTATGTTGTTTCCTGCATACGGTGGATCTAAAGAACAAAGTGCGTTTGCACTGAAAGGGGTGTGGTCTAAACATGGCTATGGAAACTATGTGCTTTGTAAAACCTGAGAAAAAGGCAATTTTACCTATAATATTCTATAAATATTGCATTCTGTCATTTATAAAAGCTTCAGTGCTTGTCTATGGGGTGCAATATTAAATCTAAAGTTAGAATATTTAAGAAGGAGGTCAACCTTAAAATTCTCTCAATAACTATTTTTTTTTTCTCTGTGAGTCCAGTGTCAAACCACACCTGTTCCATACCTCAATGTATCAGCACAATCTGGTCGAAAGAATCAACCAGAAAAACAAAAAACTAATTTGATCTGACTTAAATGTGAATGTACTTGCATCATTGGATGTGCCCCTGATTAAAACGGGGTCCTTTGTGAATGGCTAGTTATAGCAAGAGCCCAGTCTGCTGCTAACAATTGTTTTATTTTACTTTTTGCTCTTTTTAATCACTCTCCAATGCAAATAATTACAGGTCAATCAGCTCAAATGAGTTTAGGATTGTTCGCACCTTTGCGTACTCTCCTTCACCTCACATGAATGCAGGCACCCGTCATGCATAATGTACTGTATACCTATACACTCTCAACCTCGAACAATTGATTGCCCAATTAATGTAATTGACTTTAGTGAGTGGGGGTGCATGTGCGTTAATTTGAAGTGCTCAGCAAGCTAAAACCATCAGCAGTGTTAACAGCTTCACACTTAACTCACATTCACTCGCCGTGGCCTTTACACAGTGTACTTACCAAATTACACACTCACTCACAATGAAAGCTTTACTACTATATGAAACTGACGCTTTCCACACTTCACACAAGAATTAAATATAATAAACTCTGAAGTGTTTATCTGGCTATTTTTTATGTTTGTGTGGCACTTAGTTTGCACTTAGTTTTAATACACTCTTCTACTTTTGATGTGCACTTATTGCATGACATTCCATTTTTTTAGATTGAATGTATCACACTTTATTGAATCTTGCTTTTGGCATTGTCGGTGTTCTTTTAAAAGTTTTATCTTGATACCAAGTGATACCAGATTATTCTTCTTTCTAAAATATATATTTGATAAACTTTTTTGAAGTTCATGTTTTGCTTTTTATCTTTGTGTACATTGTGGAAAACATCAGTCACATGCAGCAGCTACCTGAGAGCCTCAAGGCTCTATGTTAGGCTCGATCCAGATCACTGCATTTGTGTCAGCAACCAGAGGACAAGCAGGTGAGAATAACAACCATTCTTTGCTAGGAGGAAGAATAGGGACAATTTGCACAAACCTTTTTAAAATGACATAAAACATAGGGGGGATCTAGCAGTGTTTAGGTTTGAGAAGACGATAACAGAGATGATGATGGGCATCCAGTGGTCCAGGTATAGAGGTGAGAGAGCATAGAAAGACGAGAAGCGATATGGGAAATGGTAAGTATAACTAAAAGGTATCGGGATGGGACAGAATGCATGAACTATAACAGTTCCCAGACGGCAGTGCTGGGAAAGGGAGTCTTTCAATTTATTTGATTGACTCGATGAAACTAGAATGTGGATCAGATCCTGTCAGGACTAATCGGTGAGTGTTCTGTTATAGTCCCGTTGAGTGATAGTGACAGGTCTCTTTTTTTTTCCACAAACATGGTGTCTAATTTCATTTTTATGAAAAGACGAACATCCTTTTCCTTATCAGTTTTAAAAACACTGAGCTCAATTAATTCATGAACAGTGAATCAAAGCTTTTACGTGTATGATTTATAATTCTACTCTAACATGAAGTCATACTGTTTGGCCAAAGAGATCTTTAGGACAAGATAGCTACAAATCTAGCTGTAAAACTGAACAGCAAGTTTCTGCATTACGTCTCTTTAGTGTTAAGTTGTCCAGGAGCAGACACACATTTAAAATTTGTGAACAATTAATAAACTGTGGAAAACAAAAGACCCGAACATCCAATATTTCAAATAGTGATATTTATTTACAGTTGAAACCAGACAACAAAACAACAACCCACAAAATACAGCTACTTATTTACCAAAATAACACTAATGAAGCTCACCCCTAAGAGAGAGATTTTTGAGTGGCGTCTGCAAATCCCTAATCTAATTAAATAATAACTCTCTAAACTACAAAGAGAAAACTCAATGACTTAGCGGCCAAAAAACGCCGATCTAACCTACTCTAATCTTTTTCACAAAGGGCGACGTGCATTCTACTAACTAGAGGACATATACAAGGGAGTTACCTGAGAGATGAAAGAGTATGTCACATGACGTTTAACTATTCTCCCTCCTCGGGGTGAGAAAGTCACGCTTCAGCCTTACACAGCAGTGTGATCAAGCACGAACACTAACAATAGCAAGTGTTCTAGAGTCCTTTATACAAATGAAGGTCGATGCACAGCCAAGACAGCGGAGATTGACAAGATCCACAGCGAATGGGAGCTAGAAAGTGGGACTCAAGCATTCATTGATAAAAAAAAAACTGTTAGTAAAACGGCAGGAATAAATACATATATTGGCTGTAAAATTCTGAAATTCTGCTCAGCATTAAACTTAAATTTAAAATAATAAATGAATGACTCCTTGATTTTAGTCTCACTTTTATTATTGGTTTTTAAGTGTTTCATTGGCATGTTCAATAGTATTGGTCTAATGTTTCTATACACTTCATGATAACTTGTTGTTGCTAGATCAGTTATTTTTGTACCATAGTTACCGATGAAGAAAAATACCAGAGATCAGGCAGACAATATTCCCTAGCAGGTTTCAAAGTCCGCTCATAAAAGCTTTTTTCTTGAGATTTTATATTTCTAATTCATTCGTTTTTTATTGTTTATTGCATTTGTTGTTTATTAAAATGTTAGAGTTAAAGTTGTCTGTGTGTTTGTTCATGCAATTTTTACTAATTCATATGTATTGTGTCATATTATAGTGACAAGTTTTTTTGCAATACTTGTAATGTATTTATTTGTATATATTTTGGACTGTTATTTTTTACATTTATATACTATTTTTGACTGCTCTGATTTGCTTGTTATTGAATTCAATAAATATAAAAAGTAAGTAATTTTATTTAATGATTTATTTAATTCTGGTGAGTGTAGCATTTTCAGACACTTTACATGTTACTACACTTTAATACATAATTATGTATTCATGTTTTTCTGCCTCATAAATGAAAGATTCATGGCAGGTTTTCAGAATAGTTATAAGCTAACATTTCCAGTCGTCATTCACTGAGTTAACCTTTGAATCGTTTTTTCTCAGAATTGTTAGTATTATACATCTACACGAATGCAAAGTTCACACACTATCTTTATAATTTACAAAACAAAGAACATCTTCATGAAAAAGCATTGTCATAAGAGTTTTCAAACAACAAAGTCGCTGAATATTGGTCTATATATCTGTCTTAAATGGTATTCACATTGTATTATTCTATTTGCACCTAGAAAATGAAATAAAATACATTTTACAATGATGCACTATTTGTTGTTGGAATTAAAATGCAGATCAGATCCTGACAGTTTCTCAACAATGCAGCTGAGAACACCACAACACATGGATGTACAAGTTAGGTGGGTCAATGATTCCGTGATCATCTTAGAATTCAGTGTATTACCACCTCAAAATCAATAACACCAATTTACACTATATCCTACTTAACTACTTGTTGTTTGGTGTGACATTACCTTTATTTTGGACTTATTACAAATAAGCAAACCAACATCTAAAACAACTTTCCGGAACAAAAAATGTAATGAGCAACAATCTAAAGTGCTAACAGACATCTACATAAAGATTGTAGTGCAGATAATGGGATTGAAGGTGGAGCAACAGATGGACATGAAAACAAACAATTCCAGCGGAGATCTTTAGTAAGAGATGAAGTAGACGAAGAGACAGCAGCATTGAAACTCCTGGACAAGGAATGCTGGGTAAGTGACTCTGGTAAAGGACAAAACCAGCCAGGGAACACGAAATAACAAGCTAGACAGACTGAATACTTGGATTGATGGATGTCCACACAACACTTTTTAATCATTACTAATTGACAAGCAACAGCATCAGTCCTTAGAACATACCATAGTGAAAAAAAACATTTTACCAGAAAAATAAGAGGTCCAGTTAATTAAGAATGTGAATGTTACAGAAGGTGATCAAAACTTTGTGAACAGGAATTAGTACACTGCTACTAAGTCAATATGTTGCTATTATGGAGCAGGAATAAAAACAGAAATAAAATCTTAAGAACATCCTATCTGAACATGCTAGGAATTACTAGAACACCCTACTTTCAACTTTCTCAAATTTACTCATATGTGATTTGTATTGGATATTTTCATAACTGAAGATTTCAATTCCGACTTCAAAATCTAATCCTGGCCACAGTCGTATGTGGTCCTGCATCTGATATGAACCAGATTTTTTTTGCAATTCAACCTCTGCTTTTGTATTTATCCGGCTTTTACATAATCAAGCTAAACCTAAACATTGTTTCATACAAAAACAAGTTGTTGTAGAAGACTTTTAATGAAATTATAAGAGGAAGCAGCTCAAAAATTCCATAAGTCTTGCTCTTTTCCATCTAAATCGTTTTAAATGCAACTCATCAGAAATTTGTGTCTAAAAAAAGAAGCATTCATGTCAATGTTAACTTCCGTTAACCGTGTATTCTGAGTGACGTACATTTATGTCACATGAGACACAATTTATTCACAAAGAATAAACAAAAAAAATCATAATTTCATGTTAAGACCTGCAAGTCTGAATGTGGCCTAAGCACAGTGGTTGTCAAAGCCCTGTCAGATATCCAAAAATGCTTACTATAAAGTTATTATATAGTACTTACAGGTACAACTCTTGTGCTGTGCTGATTTGGTGTCTAGGTTCTGAAGGACTGACAGAGTTTAAGAAGGTTGTTTGTTTGTGTGACAGGATTTCAGGGTAATTTTGAGGTTTTACAGTTTTTAGTGGGTAAAATAAGGACAATAACTGTACAAAAATCTCTACAACAAAAGAAAAAAATCAGCTGCTCCTCACTGTCCAATATGAGACCAGTGACAGTGGTCTTATCTGCAAACCTCAGGAGTCAAAGGCGGTGCAGCCATATTTAAATATTGATGTACTGCTACTTAGTCTCACTGAGCTACATTCAAAAATATTACTGTAGCACATAAACTCATGAAACTTTTGGGGTGTTTTTTTTATTTAATTAAAGTTTGTGAGAGTATCTAGTAGCTGTCAGTAAGACAGAACTTTGAAAAGGTGATGATCTACTGTCAGAGTTAATTCTGGCAGGCTACAGAGGCTTTAGTCATCTGCTGCGACCTTAGAAACAACACAACACAGACAAAAAGTTCCAGAGCTCAGCTGGTCTTGAACTGATCCCTCTGAACACTGACCCAGGCCTGGAGAAGGGCAGGCTTGTTATCGAGCAGATCCGAAAAGATTCGGCTGGCTGACGGACTCTCCACTGGGCTCAAATTACTGGGCTCACTGTCACTGCTTCATGTCAGTGTGTCTTAGAGCATGTAATGGATTTCTCAGTAAATGTGTCTGACAGCAAATGTGTGTGCGTGTCTCTGTGTGTGTATAAAATAAACCAACTCGTTCACTCCTCAGCAGCTACCTGAAAACCCTATCAACACTGTACGTTTACTTTGCACAAGTGAGAGAGAGAGAGATAAATCACTTCTCAAAGGGAAATATTTCAGGGACTCAAAGCCCCAGAACAAGCACTTCAAATCTCACATCAGAGAACACCAGCTCAACAGTATTTGAACTCAAAGTTCATTTTCAAACAGAATAGCTTCACCTTATTTACCAATGGTGTCATCTAAAAAAAATTATAGCAACTTAAAATAAAAGAAAAATTAAGCAGAACAGTAGTTCTCCAAACAATTAAAAAAAGCTACATAATTCCCTCACATTTCTTTCTCATGCATTTATATGTGAAACTGATGTGGTGCAGGAATGCTGCGCTGGGTTTGTTTCGTATGAGTCTCATACACCGTGCAACAGCCACTCCGCTTGACTTTCCTCTACAGGTGCTTTGTGTTCTTTCCACATCAGACAATTCTAACAGATATGGAAACAGTAATAACAAATGAATTCTAACACATTAAGTTACTTTTAAATGCATTTATTTCAATAAAACCTAAAAAGGAGATTTGTAATACATTGTAAATTTTGTAAAAGAATGTAAAAAAAATATGTATTTCCACAACTGCAGTGGTCATTGACAACATGATCACTGTATACCAGAGCTAAAAATAGTATAGATTGTAAGTGGACTTGGAGAGGGTTTTTAAATAAGTTACAGTTAAACCTGATTTGGGCAGTATAAATATTTTGTATAGTACTGAGTACAGTAGTAATGGTGGGGGAAAAAAAAAATCAACGCATTGCAACGACCCTGGCCAATTCTGAATAGATTATCACAAATTAAGCATCAATAAGTCTGTATAAAAAAAGTAACAACATATAAAATTTTGATGAATGACAATAAAATTGTAGGACTTTTAATTGCATTGATAGCATTGATAGCATTAATGTAGCATTGAGGCAATAACTTGAAGCACAATTAAACTAGGTTATGACATGAGATTCATCCCATTTCTTTTTGAAAGAAACTGTATAGTCCTACTTTAGCTTTTAGAAAGCCAAGAGTTCAGCTGTGCTAGAAAAGGACCACACTGTGTGCTAGTTGTGCCACACAAAAACAAGATATATCAGAAATACAACACCAAAAATAAATTCCATTAATAACCTCAGTGAGCTGACATATGAAAAGAAGCATTGTTTTGTTACATCTGTTTACTAAAGTTAATTGTGGTAAATAAATGTGATGTTTTTTTGTCAACACCAAGTATGATGTGGTCCAAGTATATTTGTAATAGACTCCATGCACATCTACTTTAGTGGTTCACATCGGACATTTTTTTTCTATTCACTTCAATGGATGTGATCTCCATGGAATTTTACCCTTGTATCCTTATCTTAAGTAAAAGTATGGCTCTAACTTTTGAATTAAACTGCAATGAATTGTAACACAATGGAATACAGACGTATAGCGACTTTGCTCTTCACGACAAAAAAACTAACATCTTTTAGAATTCTTTTCAAAAGTTAATTCAAGATAAAATATGACATTAAAATGGTAATACCTACCCCTTAACACCTTCCCATAAGCACTTCTTTAAAAAAAACTATCAACACAAAACTCCTATCTGCTCAAACCTGAAGCGCATTTACAATCGAGATTTTAGCAAAAGTGCTTGGGCAGTGGGTCTGGCATAGAGTCTATTATTGCTAAATAACCATCATTGCTTTTGTAGTAGGTATTACTTCACATATAAGATATTTTATTTTAAATGCAAGTGCCTCTATTTATAAATTTTTGCCTAGTGATGCATCAATAATTGCTAATTAATCTAACTGTGACCTAGAGTAATGATCATAATAGAATCAAAACAGGAGACAACGAAGGTACTTCAACACTAGAGCACAGCGAAATATAAAGCTTTTTAAATGTGTTTCAACCTCTTCACCAACTCTCCAAACATCTTCAGGGGTTCCAAACTAATTTCCTGGAAAGCGCTGTATAGTTACATAAAACATGTTTTATGTCTTGAAGCATGGTTTGAACAAAACCTGTGTGCTGTGTTTGACAAAATAATCAGAGTTGGGCAAGCTACTTTGAAATTGTAGTAAGTTAAGCCAATAGTTACACTTTATTAAATGTAGCTTCACTACCCTAAAGCTACCTGAGAAATGTAGTAAGCTAGGCGACAGAAACATGGTAATATGACAGTAACAATGCTAACAATTTTCAGATCATCGACTTCTCAGGAATAAAAAAAAAATCAGATAGGCAGACATAAGGGTGATATCGACTTCTGTAGTGTAAAATTACGGTATTAAATTTTCTGGGAGCACTTTATAATAACTACACACTACTAATAATTTATCAAGCATTAACAAATATTTATTAAGTAGTTAATTGTTTTTATGTTATTACACATTTCTAAGCCTTTTATAAATATACATTTAATGGCTTTGTAAGCATTTATTTTCGCACTTAGTAACAGTTACTATATGTCTGAATAATCAGATGTACTAATGTACTATGTAATGTAAAATAATAATTTATTAGCATGTTGTAAACGTAAATCTCATAATTTATAACTATATATATATAACTATAATATATAACTTATAACTAACAACTAACTGTTTTTTTAAATAGTAAAAACTTTAATTTATTTATGATTAACTGATCCTCAGTAAAGCATGAAATGAAAGTTATTAAGCATTGTATAAGTGCTTATAAACCAGAAATAAAGCATTTAAATTATACTTATAAAATGCTTATAAATGTGTAATAACATAGAAATAATGGTTTATAAATTATTTAATAAATATTTGTTAATGCTTAATAAATGATTAGTAGTGTGTAGTTATTATAAAGTGCTACCAGTTATCTTATTTTGGGCATGTTTGGGTGTTATTCAAATACATGTTAAAGCAACTCCAAATCACAGTGCGTACAGATATTTGCATTTCTTTTATTTCTTCAGCTTCAGAAATGCTTGAGCAAATGTAACGTTAGCTTTGCGCGGATGCTAACACACTACTTGATTAATAAAATAGTTGCACTAATGAAAAGCTACTTGATTTAAAAAGCAGCAGTGAGGCTACCACTACGTTACTGAGAAATGCAGTTACTGCCAACCCTGAGATTAATAATAATGATACTAATAATAATAATAATAATAACACCACCAACAACAACAATAATTATAATAATAATAATGACAACAACAATAAATATCTGAGCTTGAACAGTGTTTTGTAGCCCAAAGTATTGATAGTGACCAGTCAAAGTTTAAATAAGAAATGGGGTTTCAGAGTCTGGGTTTAAGAGTTGAGTCCCCCATAACAGACCATTTTCACCATTTCTGAATGGCCTTAAATCACTCTTCTTACTACCATATCACCAATCTACGCAAACAATTTATTACAGCATTAACTCTACCCAAGAAGTACAGTAGAAACCACATATGAACAATTCATGAGAAACAACCTCACCAACTGTGGGAATCCTCTTGAAAATGCTCTTACAACCTGGGCCATCCTCTCAAGCCCCTCAACTTCAATCAACCACCATCAATCACTTAGAGTAGCCTAGCAACCTTTTTAGAATACCCTGTAGTAACCGCTCATGCTACTTGGCAACCTCATAGAGCAGCACAGAGCCTATTTAATAGAGAGCCACCAAGGACATTCGCAGACAGTATTTTATAAACTACATAGTAATCTACATAGACAGTATGTAAAGTCAAACATGCTCAGTCATCGTTCTGTGTCCTTAGACAGTAGGTTCAGGCTCAATCTCACGATAGCCTTGACTTTTGCCCTTGATGCACTCACTCATGTTTACACACACATGCTGTGCATCTGTAGCATTTATGACACACCTGTGATTTCAGGTACTGTTATGACATTCTCCACAACAGGAACTGATGAATCTTCATGCAGGATACAGGTTATGTTTGTTAAATCAATTCTCAGAATCATTTGGATTACATGACTATTTAGAAGTCTGAATGGAACAGTGAATGTAAGATATGCATGTTTAATGAGAGGATAAGTAAGGATTTATCATGTGAATATTGTGTGTGCATGAATACACAGTATGTGAGAGTCCTGGGAAAAGACGTGCGAATGTGTTTTCACAACGTGTTCCCCTGGAACATTCAGTGTTTATTGATTTCTTCCATTTGCAATTTCGTTTTTGTTTTTATCACCATTTTTAGCTTTAGTCTACCGTAGGGTTGTGTTAATAAGAACAATTTTAAACATGTTTAAAATATGAATTGTATGAATAGTACCCAGTTTCAGAAATGTTTGGTATGAAACAACATTTGGACAAAAAGACAGGTAAAAATGGTAAAACTGACGTGAAATCTTGAGATACTGTAAATATGAACCACTCTTATGAGGATGAGAATCATTTTTACAGCTTAAAATGCTTCTCTATAAAATGGAACATTTGGTGCTACTAATAATGTAACATTAAAAATAAATTCAACAATAATAACTTTGTAAAATAATATAGTTGTAAATATATTAGGTTTCCCAGCGATGGGTTGCAGCTTGAAGGGCATCCGCTGCGTAAAACATATGCCAGAGAGTTGGTTCATTCCGCTGTGGCGACCCCGAAAGGGAAGAAAGCCGACATGAAGATGAATGAATGAATATATTAGGCTTTGTTTGATAAGTTTGTGTTATGAAACAAAAATGGAAAAAGTGATAAGATTTTTGAAGGTCACATATACAGGAACTGCAGTATAAAATTCACTTCTATGAAAAAGTTCTATAAAAAGTTCTTTACTTTTATTAAGTTACATTGTACAAGGTGACATTTTTTGTAACACTTGTACATCATTAGTTCTGAATTCAGAAGGTGTTTTGCATGAAATTGTATTGCTTACAAAATTGTCCATCAAAGGTTATCTAATAACTTCTTTTTAGAAAAAGATATTTACCATGACTGCACATCAACTAAATGTCTTAGGCTTTAGTACAGTCCTTAAAAGTATTGAAATGTGTTTTAAAGTCTTTTTTCAATGCAATTCTCCCACTGATAATTTAGTTATGATAGAAAACATATTTCTGCATGTAATTTCATTCGTATAAAAGGTAATGAACCAAACACAAATCATCAGTTTCTCCTCTACTGGACATTATCATCATAAATCTAATATTTCAAGGGTTGCTAAGATAAAGTGATGGTTTGATTTGATTGCAAAAAGTTTTTGTGGCTAACTAGGTATTTCATATTCACCAGGAGAGCATTATTGTGTTGTTTATTAAGCTTTTCTGGGAGCATCTGTGTGCAGCACAGTCAGATTACTGCTAACACTCTCACATAAATACAAGTATGTACACTCAAACCAACCAAAAATACAGACAGTTTTTTACTGGCACGCACGCACACACACACACACACACACGTAAACACAGATGAACAGAGTCAGATAAGGACTATCAGCTGCACATGCACACTGTATTTGATTGGCTGAACTTCAGTATGAGAGGGTGTGTACATGTTGTGTAATGCACACCTGTGTGCTGTATCCATAGACACTCTGCTCATTTGCACTTTATTACTCAGGGAATACGGCCTTGCACTCTCTTACAATTTACAGAGTGTTAGAGGAGCATTGCAGATAGAGAGAGCATAGAAGAGAGATCGAGAGAAAGAGTTCTATAGGCAGTTAAGTTTGTTGTTATTTATTCCATTTCTTATTTTATTTTTGTTAGTCGGGTTGTATGGATCATAATTAAGGATCCATGATGCTCAGTTGACCACTAAATCGATGCCAAGTCCATAGCAGGTGAGTGCATGAGCTTTATTTTCAGATCTATGTTGATACAAAAGAGACATTGTGTAAAAAAACAGGCCAACAGCCAAGTGAGGACAGTTTTTCTACAAAATAAAAATGTAATATTAAAATATACATTTACATTTAAATACATTTGTATTAGTTTACATATATAAAGCCTTATAGTAAGTTTTAGCTAAACCATCTTAACGCCCCAATTAATAATGTCCACTTCACAGCTATGTGTTACGTGAAAAGGGCAATGGTTTTTTTGGCTTCGGGCACAAAATCTAAAGCAAAGTGTCCAGTCTCACAGGGGTGCTAATGACGCAAATGTTTCTATTGTTGCTAATGAAGCTAATGTTTCTAATTATGAACCTCAGTAGAATTGGCTTCATCAATTTAGTCTCTGGAGTGATTACAAAGTTTTTGTCCCAGCATTCTTTTGTTTACAATAGTCCTATTGTTTTCTTTGTAGAAACTCTCATATGTGTACACAATCGTTAGAAAAGTAAAGCAGTTTTAGTTAAAGTTTTATATGCATATAATTGTTTCCAGTATACAGGTATGTGAAAGTCCAATAATTCTTAAAACATTTTATTTCCAAACTATTCCATCTGAAGTTTAACCATGATCAGGTTTTAATTACACTAAAGATGCTGTAAAACTGCTGTATGTTTTTTTTTTCTTCTCAGGGAAAAGTAGGCTGTGAGTAGATTTTACTGATATAACAGTAAACCTTTTTTTTTACTTTTGTAAAGAGTTTACTTTAAACTATAAAGTATAGCACGGTGTTCTTAATTGTTCACACACATGTTCTGGATTTTGTGTTGGTGTGAGTAGATGTATGGCAAAAGGTCAAAATATATTTACCAAACCTTTAACAATTAAATTCCATTAAACTCTGTGTTTCATCTACAGTAAATATGAAAGAAGCTTAACAATTTAGCTTTTTTTTGCAACCCATTTGTTAAAATGCATCAATCCTTAATTTAATACAATACCCAAAGAAGTGGAATTTACCAAAAGCTTGGTTGATATGTATATCATCCACATATTTTTGAATGAAAGGCTCATTGAGTGCAAAAGTGTTCAGTTAGTACGTTTAATGTTCCTTTATTTGTGTTGCTGAAAAAGATGCATAAGTTATGCAAATAATATTAAAATCCTTATTTTAAATATGACTAAAGGCAGCTATCGTGATGTTAAAGTAATAGAAATGATGACCTTCAATAAAAGATAACAGAAGTCTTAAAGAAAGTGTGAGTCAGGAAGGACTTTGTGACTTCAGTGTGTTAAAACCAAGTATTATGATAAACATTGTAGACATAAAAAGCAAGATGTCTCAAAGTTACATCCAGTACATGTTTTATTTTCTTCATTTTGATTTTAAGTTAGTTCGTTTTTCCTTTTTAAATCCCATTGTTAAACTGAATTGGAAAAAAACTATTGATTTTATGTAAACATTTACATTATATTTCAGTTGACATTTAATTCAAGTGATGAACATTTGTCTATATGGCTTTAGTTTATGGCGGAACTTTGGTTAACATTTCACTGTTAAACAATTAAACCACCAAACTGCAGCAATTTGATGTTTTTTGGTTCAAAGTTCAGAAACACTGTAAGCCTTTCAGACTTTTACAGGAATCACACACTCTTTAACGACAGGCTCTTTATTGTTTGGGGTGTAAACAATTACAGGGATTCACTCACAAATACTTGCTTATGAGTTCACTCTTACTTCGAATCAAACCCAAATATGTCACAAGTACTTATGGTGAGTGTAGTGAGCACTATATGAGCTGTCCAAGAAGAGGGGTGCCAGGACCTGGAAGCATCCTCCCTGGAAGTAACCCCCACGATGATCTTGTAAAAATGTAAGGAGCAGAGGAGGAGGAGGTGAGATTGCTGTTTAGTAGTCAATGAGGCTGAGCATAGGTGTTGCTTATATACTGTTACATTAATGAGCTGGGAGGACCCATTTGTTAATTATGCACACGCTGCTCCCCAAAACTTAATTGGAATCATCATTTAGCAGTAGCAACTGCCTGATAATAAAAATTCATGTTGCATCCAAGGTTGTTATATTTTACAATTCAAGATTTTACTTACCTTGCATTAAAATAGTCAAAATTAGGATTTTTTTGTTTGGTCATTTACACTTCTGTTAAGGTTTATACAACATGCAAATACATTTTCCCTTTCCTTTGTTTTCACATTCACTTGAGATGAATGTCGGTTTGTAAGCCACATTGGACAACAGCGTCTGCCAAATGCATAAATGTAAATGTAAATGTGAATGTGTACCTGAATTCTTTAATAAATGAAGAAAAGCTCAAAAGCAACCCAAGCTTGTGTACCCTTGAAATAAAGAAGATAAAAGTTAATTCCTCTTTATTCACTGAATACAATTCAATTACATCCACATAGCTTCAAACACCAGTGGACACCCACAAATGTAACTAATCAGTAATTATTTTTATTCACAAGTTTGCTCTTGCTCATAATTGCCAAGTATTGTAAGTTTGTGAGAAATGGAGAGGCATACTAAGGGGACCTGTCCGTGTGAAAGTCTGGGACCATTGAGCCATCTGGGCCCAGAGAGTACACCCCTTGATTCCAAACTATTACCGTAGTTTTACTGTAATGAAGATTATCTTACGCAAAGTTAAACGGGGTAAAACAATGTAGATTTTAGCTCATTGGTCGTGTCCGACATACTGAAGATGATATGGTCGATTGTCAATTATCAGCCAAGCTCCTCCTGAATTTATGTTAATCAAATGATTACTTTGTGTTACATGTATGTGGTAATAACTACCAAACCTGCTCAAACAGATGGCAACTTAAATTGATTGAATACACAATCACAAGTTTGCATCTTGCATGTTTTATGGAGTATTTAACCAAAACTTATCCAGGCTATGTAGAGGTGTCCCATTTCTTAGTTTTATATCTTTTCCTCTGCATTATACCACTGATGTTGAATTCAGGTTAAATTATTCAATTGTTTAATTGAATGGGCTCTACAAGTTTCATTTCTGTTCCCCACTTTCACAGCATCTTATTTTAACTTGTGTCTTTAAGTGGTGATGAATGCACGGTTTTGCTGTTTATCCAGTGCTGCTTGTCACTTAAACAGTGGTTTTAGTTTGTCTAGAACATTTGTTAAGAATATACAGTCTCTTACTTACTGTACCCTTTAAATAAAAGCCTGTTGTGAAATGATTACATGTCGATTTCTGTCAAGTATGGCAAGTTGTATCTCAAGCTGTGAAATGTCAGAAAAAAATATTTATATCTTATAATGTTTTCATCTTCAATGTTTAAATGTGTAGGGGCATATTATTTTCTGCAATTCACTCCTTGAATGTTTGCAAATAACAAATATGTGCTTTGATCGAAACAGATTTTGAATATAAAACATAGTTCGTGTGAGTTTTCTCTCCCTCTCTTTCTCTCTCTCTCTCTCTCTCTCTCTCTCTCTCTCTCTTTTTCTCTCTCTCAAAGTGTGTTCATGTATAACCATCTAAATTTAGAGATAAGAGAGTGAAGGGGAACATGTAAGAGTGGATGTGAAGGACAAAATCTGTCTTTTTACTTCCCTCTCTCTCTGTGTATAAGTTGGAAGCTCGGTGGCAGTCAGTGATGGATCAGGAGGAAATGACTCTGATGACTCTCTGCGTCTTTAATTCTGTTTCCTGTTCAGCTCATTTCTCTTCTGCCATCAAATATTTACGGTAATTCCAAACCATCAGAGAAGAAAGAAAAGAGATACAGGCCAAGAGGAGAAGTTGGTGACACTAAAGTCAACCAGATTCACAAAGTGGTGCCTGCTTGTCATGAGCTAATATTAGACATTTATGGTAGTTTTTTTTATTTGCCGTGAACCTGATCCTCCACATATCTGGTCCTCCCTAAATCCTCACACATTCCCTCAAGAAATGTTCCTTTGGAGAAAATGAAACTGGATGTCCTCTGGAGGGGAAAAAGATGAATAAAGCTACATGCTCCATTTTCTGTTACAGGGAGACCTTTTCTTGACATAAAAATGTCCTTCTTCAGAGGACAACATGTCTCAAGATGAGAAATTCAATTTTAGTATTCGTAAACAATTTTTTATATATATCAATAAACAAGAATGAAAAATGTCGACGTAAACATTAATATACCAAGAATGAGAACAGTTGTTACTTTAAAAGGCACTAATTAACCATTCATTATCTGTAAGTGAACATACAGAAACTAAGAAAAGAAATGCCAATATATGCTCAGAAGCATTTTTTAATCAAAACTCTATAAAGAAGGCATCACTGTGGCATAGTGGGATACCTCTGGGTACACTGTTTTCCTCCTACCCCGAAATCATGGTGAATGTTGACTAAAATTTCCCTCTGGACTGAATGTGAGTGTGCGATAATGGAATGTGTGGCTCTGCAAAAGATTGTTGACTTGTGAAGGTTTATGCCAAAAATGTCAATTTAGTCAAAAGAGGTAGAACTACCTTCAATGAACATTTCACATTTTTGTAAACTGAAATTCTTTTCAACTATCCCCTGAGACAACAAGGTGTTTTTTTTAGCATTTCTAACAGTTTTAGCTACTTTCATGTTCTAACATTAACACTTTTTTGCATGCAAAGCTTAGAATAGATATACAACTATATTGCACTGTTTCCAATTTGCCCCGATTCCTGTCAGTGAGGATGCAAGATTAAATAACATTCCCAAAATGCTTTTACTGAGATAAGGATGAGAAGAGTGTTAGTCCAAATCCTATCCAAATCAAAAATAGAACTCAAAACCTCAAACAGTGCCATGCATCAACACAACTAACTGGGAAGAGAAAGACACCAGAGGGATAGGGGGAGATTAAATACATTTAGTAGTTTGTATATATATATATTTAGTAGATTGATATACCACTATAGCATATTTAAACCAGAATTAAAACTTACTTGCTAAATCTGAAAATTCTAATTGAATTAAAATACATTTTCCTTAAAGTGTGTGAGGTTTATATGACAATGGCCTCGCCATGCCTGTATTGAAATTGGATACAATGAAGCTATACTATACTATATACTATATAATTTCAAGTATAATCAAAAAAAGTATTCTTTCTAAATATTTGTGGTGCCAAAGCAATGCAGTTATGTAGTTGGGTGTCCTACAACTGGAGGGTTGATGGTTCGATCGATGAATAATACTATGAAAACTGTAAAGCGTCTTTGAGCGTCTAAAAAAACAACACAACAGAAAGAGGTCCACGATGCTCCTTATCTCCTCCTCCTTCTCAATCTCCATCTTCTCCTCTTTCTTCTTCTTCTCCTGTGATGGGTGTTTTAGTCTTAATCTAGTGTGTAATTAATGGAACTGAAGGAATTGGAGCATTAAGAAGGGAGCCAAATCAGAAGTTAACTAGTAGAAGCAGGTGTGATGACTTATTAGAGTAAGGTACACATCAGAAATACAAATAAAAATAAAGCAAAGAGTAAATCCATGATTACAGATACACACAACAGAATCACATCACATAGCATTAGAATTAAATATGATAACAGAGTTCTAAAGCAGACACAAAATAACATAATTACAAATAGAACACTGAAAAACATTTATCAACTCCTGTATTATGTTAAATGTTATTAAGTAAATAAAAGTTAATCTATTAAATTTAATTATTGTATCAAATAAACATTTCAGCTCAGAATGATGTGTGAAAAATATAAATTGTTTCATTCTGAACTGCGAATAAGTAATTGGAAAGTACTTTAGTTCACTTCCCAAGACATCATAAACACCTTATCCATTTATAAAATGAGTAAATTGAGTTAAAAGAAAATCAATTGATCAATAGAGAATATGAAAATACTCCTTAGATTCAGTTCTAGAACAAGAAGACATTTAGCAATTATCTAAGACTATAAATATACATATTACATATTTAATACAATGAAGGTGGGTTTTGTTTTTAGATTGAGTGACACTTATAGTGCCTGATTTATTTATTTGTTTGTTTTTACACAGTTTTTTGTCCTTGATCAACGCATTAACCTCTAGTTATCCTGCGGGACATTGCTCATGATGATTTCCCTGGAAGTCACTTTGGAAAAGACAAATATCTAATTAGTCCAGTGGGTGGACAGTTAACATCTATTAACCTTTCAACATGTTATTTTTTTCCCGTTAAAGATATGACAATGCCCCTATTTTAAATGAGCAAACCAACAATTACATCTATTGGACTTTTTTTTAAATCTGTGAATATTACAACAATAACTAGTGTGCTAAAATAATATGGAGATTAACTCTAAATAAAACCTTTGATTGGTAGAGATTTTTTTTTAATTAAAATTAAAATGCCATGACTAACATCAATGAATTTGTTTAGCATGTCTGTGTAGTTAAAAAAACTAAGTGTAAGTAAGATGTAACCAAGCACAACGACTTCATTAACACTACTAAATAAATGATTGTCAGCGCTGTATGAAATGAGAAAGCAGTTATCATTTCACAGAGAGGGCAGTTAAGGGTGTAATTACTTTCTTTCTTTCTTTGTTTATATTTTAAAGGGTAATATAGTTATAACATATAACTTTTGAGCAGTTTTGCATTACTTGTTTAGTATAAGTTTTTTCTACTGTGTCAGCATGCTTTAAATCCTCATTATTATGATTTTCCCCAGGAAAGTTGACATTCATAAAGTGTTTCCCCTCAAACTATTTCCTGAGTAATTTTTTTTGAATGCAATAAAAAATCTGAATTGACCCCTGAGATAAGAAATCACATAGTAGATTAAAGTTCACAGATCCATGTAGTGTGCTCTTTATAATGTTCCTTATTATGTAACGCTCAATAACTTTAGTCATAAACTGTTTCTAATCACAAAAAGGCTTTTGCAAAAGAGAGAATAAGTGTGCACTTGTGCCTAAATCAGCCGAGGCAAACTCACACCAACCTCTCCCACTTGGACCAATTAACACTCCTCAGTGCCTGCTTTCTTCTGCTTACCTAAAGACATTCAGTCCCCTGGTGCACACGCATGCAGTTGATGTTTCCATAAATTGTGGGAATTTATTTAGACCTGTATTGTTTTCATACAGGTTTAACTGTTCTTCAACACAGCTGTGTTAACTCTAAACCATGCTGAGCAAACCTGCATCCCAAGAAACTCGTTGGTATTTAGTGTGTGTTTCTGATGTGAAAGCTTCAGGCTGGTTTGGACAGTCTTTTGTTGAGATGTTAGACAGTCAAATTAAGAACAGAGTTTCCTTTAAAAAAAATCATTTTGAGAAGTTATGCAACAATGGACCATAATAATAATAATAATAATAATAACAATAATAATAATAATAATAATAATAATAATAATAATAATAATAATAATAATAATACTTACCATTATTATTACTATTATAAAACATTATTTAAAAGTAAAAAAAGTCAAGGTTCTAGATGTGCTAGAGTTTTTAGGTGACCTGATTCTGTGCTAATCATGGTAAAGTACTGGCAGTAGGACCATTTAAATAAACATTTCTGTATATTTCATAAAAAACAGACATAGTTTGTGTTGAGGGACAAGGCTTGTTGTTTCCCTTTCTTTCTCCAAATTCTTTCTCTCTACAGTCAATTAAAATTAAAATGACATACCAAATAAACATTGATAGTGTAAGAATGCAATATAAAAAATCTGAAATGTCTAGTTAATAAATAAATATTCTGTACAACTTTTGTTTTAAACTGTTTAGAATTGCACATTTAAAAAACAGGGGAAACCTAAATAAACATTGATAGTCTTTTATTTGTTTATTTAAGTATTTATTTCACTGTGCAAACTTTAACAAACTTCTAAACAAGCTATGTGAAGAAAACAGGGAGATTTTTAGGAAATTTTAATCTATGCCGGTGTCAGATTTATGACAGAACAAAAATATCCTGCAATACTGTAATAGAGTTGTATAAAAATGTAATAAACATTATGTATTATTTTTTATAGAAATTAGTAGATAGTTACTTACTTGATTAAATTCAGTGTTTTTCATCAGTAATGATGAAATAATACTTGGTTGGCAATGAGAGATTTTTGCAGCTGTTTTTTTTCTCATTCAATGTACAATAGTACAAAATGTACAGTTAGTGTTTTTGGCAGTTTCATGAACATGTGTTCTAACATGTCACATCATATTTATTTATACATAAAACTTACATACTACAACATTTATAATTGATTAAATAATACAACTTTTTGTTTCTGCATCTCTGGACAGAGATATAATTTAATCGTACAAACACTCCACTGTGTTAAACAAGTCCACTGTGTTTGATCTTTTTAACGTGATCAAATTAACCTGTTGCAAGCTAAAGCATCAACAGAACTATAAAAGAAAGATCAAATAAATATTTAATTGAAATATGAAAAATGAACTGTACATATTGCATTGTAGTGTATAGTTTAGCAAGTGTTTTGGAAGTCAGTGTAATCCAGCTATGCTGATTAAAAGTGCCATATTATGTAATTTGTCTTTTCTGACTTTTCTACCATGTTTGAGGTTTTCTTTTCTTTGCAGCAGAATTCGATAGAGGAGTCATTACAAGGCTGGCTCTGGAAACAGATGCTTTTCCAATTGTTCTGATGACAAGTGGTTGAGCCCAATAATCTGAGGTGATTCAATGACAATGTTTGCAATAAATACTGCATTTTGAAAGTTATGGTACCAGTGATAGTATAGAGGGGTCATATATGTATTCTAAATACTTTAAAGGGACATAATAGGGCACCCTTAAATATATTTAGCAATTTTGAATCACTGAACTGAATTAATTAAAGTCGTCATAGATATAGCTATTTGCAGAATTTGTAGTGGATTTGTGATTATTGAACCACTGCTCAAATCAAAATCAGGCATCCAGATGGTGGCATCCAGGGCTCTAAGATGGTTTAACTCTTGTCTCTCTGACCGGAATCAGTTTGTTCATGTAAATGGAGACTCATCAGATACAGTAGAGTATGGAGTTCCTCAAGGATCTGTTCTGGGACCCATCCTATTCTCAATCTACATGCTGCCCCTTGGCAAAATTATTAGAAGACATGGGATTAGTTTCCATTGCGACACCCATCTCTATATCTCAGCAAAACCTATTGACCCTCTAAAGCTAAATAAGATCTAAGAATGTGTCACTGATATCAATGATTGGATGAATGAAAATTCCCTAATGATAAATCCTGATAAAACAGAAATATTACTTGTTGGTTCTAAAAAGCAATTACAGAATCTCTCAGTTTTAAATATGGAGCTGGGGGACACGCTGTTAATTTTTCCACTACAGTTAAAAATCTTGGCATTATTATAGATAGTGAACTGACGATTAAGAACCATAACTCTTATGTTACTAAGACCACCTTCTTTCACCTCAGGAACATTGCTAAAGTGCGAAACATGCTGTCTATTGTAGATGTAGAAAAATTAGTGCACACTTTTCGTGCCATTCAAGGACACCTCTCAGAGTAATTCAAGAAAACACAATCATTGTAAAACCCACAGTCAGTAAAAACAAAATAGTTAACAATCGCTAAACAGAAAGGTTTTAAAGTTCTATTCGAACTGTTCAGTGTTTGTACTGTTCCATACTGCTGCCGGCAGTTTGTTCCACAATGTTGGAGCAGCACTGCTGAGAACCTGTGACCCTACCTTAGATTTTGCAGGTAGAGGAGCAACCAGTGTGACAGCTGATGCCGATCTCATGTTGCGAGAGGGGTAGTGAACAGTGAGCAGCTCAGTGATATAGGAAGGATGCAGAGTTGTTGAGTGCCTTGTAAGTATAGAGAAGAATTTTAAAGTGGACATGAAATTGAACAGAAAGCCAGTGAAGCTGTTGTAATATGGGAGTGATGTGATCAGACCGAGGTGTTCAAGTGATGAGTCTAGACAGCTTCCTTCTGGTTGAGTTGAAGTTTATTCATGGATTTTAAAGGAAGGCCAAAATAGAGTGCATTACATAAATCTAGACAGGAAGCGATGAGAACATGTTCTTAAACAGCTGTGGTTGATTATGACAGACTGGTCGGAGACAGTTACTATTTTGAATATTGCAAAATGTAGAGCCGGTGACTGAGTTGATGTGTGATTTCAATGAGAGAGTCTGATCTGGAATGAAGCAGAGTCAAGAGTTGTATAAGTGTTACTGGTTTTGGATAGATTATGTTTTCAGCCAATGATGATCATTTCAGTCTAATTCCTGTTGATTTCGAGAAAGTTAGCAGCAAACCAGTCTTTTAAACTAGGCAAAACACTTAATAAATGATGGGGTTATGAAAGAAAGAGAGGGTTTGGACTAAATGTAGAGCATAGCTAGCGGTGATATTGAATACCACAGTTTCCACAATGCAACAGATTGGAAGTATGTAAAGATAAAAAGAAAGAGGTTTTGATGTTGAACAGATTGGAAATGGTGGGAAAGAAAGGAGAGAAACCATGGGAGGACCGTGACAGAGAGACGGATGGATGCTAGCCTGCAGAGTAAAAGTTGGTAAGCAACTTTTGAGTTGGTGAATGCAGAGATCCAGTAACACCAGTAAGCCTAACAAACCAGATTCGGAGACAATCAGCAATCATTGACGTCTCAGTGTGAGACAAAGAGAATATTTCATAGAAAGAGTACTTTGAAGAGAGAAAGTTTTTTTAGCTGGGTGACAAGTCTCCTTGCTCATCTTGTCTAGTTGATTAGGATTGCTTATCTAGAGGATACATGCTATTTATTGTTATTTTAATCTAAGTCAAATGTTGTTGTTGGGAAAGGCAGATTTGACATTGGTCTGAATTTCTCCAGTTTGGTCTTGGTTTTATTAAAGGGAGTAATGGCTGCATTTCTGAAAGAGTTAGGTACGGTACCAAACAGAAGTGACGCAAAACAGGGTTAGTTTAATATTATTACACTTTCTGTTTTGATTGTAAAAATCAATCAAGTCTAAGTTGCATTGTTATTGGCAATGTATTGAGACAGGCTGACATTGCTAGGTTTATATTATTTTTCAAGATACAGCTAGTGGTTTCATGAATGTGTTAAAACTATATAAAATGATCAGTCAGTTAGCTTGCTGTTACGAGATCTATATTGAATTTGTGCATTTTGTAAATGAAGCAATACAAAAGTATTGTTTTGTTTCCATGTTATATGAGCCTTGCGAGGCTGTAGCCACAGGAAGTTTGTTTATTAGATCCTTCTCAAACTGAAGGAAAGTTTGTCTTCAAGGAACACATTTTAAAAGAGCCATTTTTAAAGATCGTAACTCGAATATTGTATTCTGTAACTCCTCTTTTTATACCACGCCCCTTTCCCTGGGATTTTCAAGGCTGTCTGCAAAGTCTTTGGATTATGTGGAGTGAAATCCTACAAAATTTTACTTCAACCTTAATATAACACCTGATTCCACTAATTTAGAAACTCTTTGCTTGTTTGAAGCTACAGGTTTGTCTCTTGACATAGGATTTAAAAAAAAAAAAAAAAAAAAAAAAAAAAAAAAAAAAAAAAAAAAAAAATATATATATATATATATATATATATATATATATATATATATATATATATATATATATATATATATATATATATATATATATATATATATATATATATAAATGTTAGCGGCATCAACAAAGAAAAAACAGTTCATGATTCCTTTATATATTGTCATGACCCCTACCCTTCTTTTTGTCTATCTCTTTCTGTACAGGGGCATTGAGTCGATTTTTCCATAGCTACTGAAAAATACTGTTGCTGTGTGATAATGAGTCTCCTGACACAGCTTAAACTGTTACTGTGGAAGAACTTCAAACTCCGGAGCCGGCAGCAGGTAAACACACTGATACACGCAAGAGTTTGAAACCAACATCAAAAAATTAAATGTATTTTAAGTTGAAGTGCTTGTCTTTTCTTTTTACCAATTGAGTTACCATAATTTACCTTTAATTTCTGACCTTTAAGACAACAATGATTTTTTTATCCTTAACTTCTTGCTCATTTTTAGTTGCTCAACTTTGTGTCACAATGTTATACTTGTTGTCAAGCTGTCTCAAAAAAATAAATAAATAAAACAAGAGGCCGCAAAATTAACTGTGATAATTTTCTTCTTGTCCTGGTAAAGTAGGAGACAGAAAAGAAATCTGAAGCTGTGTTTAATAAGCAAGTTCACTTGGGTTCAAGTCTCATTAGGGTGTTTAGCATGTACACTAGCAGGCTTAGCATATTT
Organism: Danionella dracula; assembly: GCA_900490495.1. Lineage (NCBI taxonomy): Eukaryota > Metazoa > Chordata > Actinopteri > Cypriniformes > Danionidae > Danionella > Danionella dracula. The sequence continues at coordinate 492,755 of UELW01000578.1, forward strand.
TCTCCACCCCTGCCATTAACTCCTCACCTGTCTAATGCGTTTCTAATGAGAGATGCTTAAATTAATGGACCCTGACTACTGCAGAGTAAAGTGGGAGAGAATGTGAGAGTAAGACAGAGGAAGTGAGATAGAGAGAAGGGGAAGAGAAAAGAAAAAACAACAAGAAATGGGTCAAATGAAGCTAAATATTCTGGACAAAGCACATTTCTGGACCAAACATTTGAGTGGACAAAGGTTTAGGTTGTGTTATTTCCTTGTGAACTCAAAATTGTATCATGTTTTAAATCATAAAAAGTCCTGCACATTTTAGTTGGAATCTTATTTTAGTATACATGCTATTCTAGCTTGAGTGAAGCCAAGAGGACCTTAATTATAGTGGAACTGGTGTTTAATGATGGTTGAATAAAAATGTGCAGGGCATTAGCCCTTCAGGTCCAGAGTTGATGACCCCTGGTCTAAAGACTTTGAAAAAGCACAATAGGGCGTGTATATTGGTTTGAGTACCATCCAGTGATTTCTTTTTGAGAATTCTCAACTCAACTAAATTCCAAAACAATCTGGTTCAATTTTAATAAAAATGCATGAACAAAACTCACTGTGCGCTAAGCAAGACAACATAAAGTTCTACGTTTACTCATGCTTCTAATCTCTTTCTGTTTTTTAAATGGAAGTATTTTTTCCCTGTGAAAGTATGGCAGCCTAAACACATTGGACCCTTAAACTTTGTCCAATGTTAACTGTGATTTGTTGTTATTGAATTCCAGCAAGAAGTTATAAATGAGAATAGAAGATGAATAAATGGTTGCTTTAGGGATTAAATTTTTTCACATGGTACCATGTTTATGATTCTCTTTCTGTCTCGAACAAATCATACTAATTACGATTGCGCACACATACATGCACACATCCATATAGATGTGATCTGATATTCTCTCTCATTCTGCCTGCAGACTTCTACAGTATAAATAATTTAGCAGACAGAACACACTTTCTCATTCAGACCTCTGCAATGTACACACTCACTTTGAGGGTGAGCAATCCCACTGCTTTAAATCAGATGCTTCCAAACTAAATCCAAACACAGTCAGAAACATTTCTCCCTAGTGTAGCTGAGTCTAAAATCTGTGTGTTTGTGTGTATACTTTTGGGGGTCAGAAGTACTAAAAACCCAGCCTCTCACAGTAAAAAGAAATCAATAAACTTCTGTAATGCCAATAACAACATCCACAGTGTGTTTGCTGAGAAGTACTGATGACTGATTTGAATAGAAGCTCTTGTAACAAATTTGTATGAATTTCTATAAAAGAAACTAAAGAACATTAGTACAGAAGTCACTGCCTTGGTTACAATTTATATTTTGAACATTTTTAAAGTGTGATTAATTATTTTTGTAAGTATAATCATATTTCACAGTTTTCTTTTGTTATACATTATATATCATTTATTTATTTACTTTATTTGTTTACTGTGTATTCAAGGTAAATCTCCTTGTGGAGTTGGTCTGGCCTCTGGTTCTCTTCTTCATCCTGGTGGCAGTTAGATCTACTAACCAGCCAATTTATAAGAACCAATGTAAGTGATTCTTACATTTTACTTCAATCGCTAATGTTTCATCCACGCTAACATACTACAATTGCAAACGTGCCACAGTTTTTAAAGCAGATACTCAAATAAATTGATCAGTAGATAAATGTTGATCAAACCTTACACACTACTATACTTTCTTAATATTCTTGAAAACCATGACGTCACTGTAGCGGCTTTCAGACTGAGATTTAGTCTGTGCTTTGGTTAAACCATGTTTCCTGCATTGTATCAAGTTCTGGACTACTCACCAGGGAGTTAGAGTTAGATTAGATGTGGAAATCAATTTGTGATGTAATATATCTGATATAATTCTTCTCAGCGGATGGAGATCTGGTAGGGCTATAATTGATCATTGAATGATTCCTCCTGGCAGGTCATTATCCCAACAAACCCCTCCCATCTGCAGGAGTGTTGCCATGGTTACAGGGGATGCTGTGTAACTTGCAGAACCCTTGTGTAAGTGAAGCCACACTGGGAGAAGCACCTGGACAAGTCAATAATTTTGAAAACTCCACGTAAGTTTTTACTGAACTCTAACTGATTCAAAAAACATATCCTTGCTCATCTTGTCTAGTTGATTAGGATTGCTTATCTAGAGGATACATGCTATTTATTGTTATTTTAATCTAAATAATGAAGTTTCTTTTATGACACCTTGCAATCACTTTGCAGGACATTTGAAGCACTGTTCACACATACCCTGGTACTTTGTAGCTGTCACAGTCGCAAAGCTAATGTAGGATAGAGATAGGTTTGTGCTGCGATTCACTGTGCAAAAAGAATGTTTTCTGAGATGCACAGGACTACTCAAGCACACAACATATATAATAATGTATTTAATAACAGAACAAATGTGTCAAACTGCAACAATATGTTAATTAATGTTGCTGATGCACTTATCGTACACAAATCCAAGATTCCCATTTTGAACAAGAACCGATTGAGATTCAGATAAATGGGGGAGTTTTGAAAGCGAAAACATTGAGGTGTATTTCCCAGCCTTTAAAGAATAGAACTGATGTGCTTCAGAGCTGAGAGAAGCTTCTGATTGGTCGATATAACTTCAGGGTTGAGGCGACAGCTGTCCTCTATTCAATTGCCTTACTCTTACAGCATTTTAGGAGCGTTTTATCATTTTCGACTGGACAGGTTTATTCCTAACCATACTCGGGTGACATCACCCAGCCCGTTACTCCCCTTTCTGTTTATGTTAGAAGACTGATGTGAGGAAATGTGATAACAAATTTATACAATTCCATTCAACTCTATTGTTCACCTTAATGTGTAATTTGTTTCTGTCTTGGGTGTTAATTTAGACTGACAAAAGTGTTGGTGGAAGTACAGTCTCTGCTAGCAGACCCTGCTTTCTTCAGCAATGCCAAGCTTATCTCTGCGGACTTAAGTCGATGGACCGCTGTCCTGCAGAATGCTAACCTGAGTGCAGGTAAAATTTTAAAAAGGACAGCATGCATTTGTAATATCTACTCTTTCATGTATTTACAAAGTTATTTGGTGCTTATCTTCAATACAAATAGTTTGTTATAGTTTTTTTTTCATTTCTTAAACAAACTAAATTATGTCATTCCTTTCTCCTTTTAAATTTTTTGGTTGTCACCCTTTTAATACTCAGTTATAACCTGATTTCATTAAGTTTTTCACAATTCACTTTATGCACTTATTTGTGCAACTTTTTGATGTAAACTACATCCGTCCTATTTTAAAGACAGCCTTCTATAAATCAGATTTTCTGAGTAAATTGTCATTGAAGGTACAACATCAGGAGGATCTGTAAATGATTCTGACCAATTTTAAATCGAAAACATCATGATATTCCAATCGTCTTCAATAATTAAACCGGAAACTAAAAACATCTTTCATAAGCTCATTTTGCTTTTAATCTTCCCAAAGGCAAGGCAATGCAGGTTTTTTGCTTCAGCACATTTCATCACATTTCAAGTCCAAGTGCTTTAAAGAAAGAAAAAAAACAGTAAAGATAAATCATTCATTGAGTAATTGAAAAGTGCTGCCAACAGTTGTTGAACGTTTGTAGACTATTGCTTGATCTAAGACCCTAGATGCTCAACTGTCTGGATTTTCTTATATTGTGAGGTTCATTAAACTTCAGTGGAGATACGGTAGCTCTGTATTGCATCCAGGCCAGTCTAGAACACTCACTGAGACGTTAACAGAATGTCTGTTACTGAAAAAAACTGTGGTGTCTCTTTGAAAAGTTGATGTTGAACGGGAATATATTTTCTCTCAAGCCTCATTTCTCCAAACACACTGTACTAATGCAATGGATACTGATGAACCCCATGCATAACAGAAACTGGCTATGATACATAGTGTTGCATGTGAAAAATGTTGATTGCTATTCTTCCCTACAAAATGTGAACAGCTATTATTTCAAAAGACAATAGAACAGTTAATTCACCTGACCACAGCACATTTTACCTCAGCTTATCTCAGATCAGCTTGGGCTGGAGAAGTGTTCATGGGTGTTGTTGGTTTATGACTGGTACTGTGTTAACGTTTTCCTGTGGAAATATTCTTAATCAAATCCTGTGCCACAAAATGTTTCAGGTCAGGACCATGGTAATCACCTGTTTTCTATTCATTTATTCAATGGCCACTGTTTCAGCTCTGTTCAGCGTTTCAAAATGTTTGCAAATTAATATTGTTATTAGAATTTAACTTGGTAAGACTTTAATTGATTGTTAATAGTCAGTATATTCTGCTTTCATAAAAGTTTCATACTCTTTTTTATTATTTAAATTTGGGTTGTGGTTGTCACATTTGTGTTTATACCATATACTGGTATACACTTTGTGGACTATGATTAGTAAAACAAAATAAAAATGTCAATCATTATATATATATATATATATATATATATATATATATATATATATATATATATATATATATATATATATATATATATATAAATATAATGGTTGACAATTTTATCTTGTTTTACTGATCATACTAAACGTTCACTAAAAATTCAGCCACTTATATATATATATATAAAATTGCCCCAGGGAACTGTTACAGCACCAGGGGTGTAAACAAATTTTTTTTTCAGCTCCACAGTTAGGCAGTTTTTACATTGGAGTGTGACAACCTGCTCACTTGTGACCCCACCCCTTTGCGGCAGAGGTCTAGGCACTGCATTTCAGCACTTCCTATTGCATAGAAGCAGGGAGAGCGGAAGTTTACCCTTTGGTCTATACCATTGACAAAATATGGATCTTGGATCACACAGGCTCAAGGAGTGAGAATTTACTAACAAACACCCAACAGATTAAGTGTAAACAACATTAGTATTCCTTGTACAGTATGTGCAAAAGTGGACAGGCAAAAATCAAGGTGAAGACATCATCAGTAGATGATTGCAGAAGAAAGAGAGGAAGCTCCAAACAGAAAGTGACAGAGGGGAACATGTGACTGAGAAGTGGCTGATGGGAAAGTGAGTCTAGCTAGAGCTTATTGGCTCCCCGACACGGAATGCTTAATATCTTCTTATGCAGCGAATATTAACTTGTAATGCTAAAGTGCAATAATAGAAGTTACTGTGTACTGTCTTCAAGCGATGAATATAATGTGTATTTAAATAAATAAGATAATCAATCAAGATAAATATTTTAGTTCCACCTACGGAAGTTTTTTAAACCTGAAAAAAATCTTTATTTCATTAAAACATTGTGTATTCAACAGAGTTCAATCTGCATAATTACAACTTCAATTTTTTTTTTTCTTTAATCAAATACTTTTTGTTTAATTTTTTAAAACATGTAAATGTGAACATAGCAGCAAAGTCTTTTGAAATTGTGTTAATAACATATTGATTTAGGTATCATGTGTAATAAGAATTACTGTAGAAAGAGTGATGCTGGTTGGGGCCCTCTGTGTATTTTTTATTTTGGCTCCAATAGTGTTTAGAATCATCTCTACTGACATCATAATGGCAAGTAAATGAAAATCAGTTGAGTTTAAGGGGAGGTGCTAACAAAATTCAAACATACATGAGAATACAGGAATAAACAGATGAACTGAGCAAAAATTAAGACAAACTAGTATTTACATTCATGCTGCAGAAAATGGTAAACCATCATGTTGTCTTTCATATACATGTCAAATTTGATAAAATTTAAAAGCTTTTTTAAAGGTAAGAACATCAATAAAAAACTAGATTATCATAATGTAAAAAAATACCTTTTCTGAAAGTGTAAATTATTTTATTTTCATGAAAAATCTCAAGCATAGTGGACGCAAGCCCAACACCATTGACATATTAATAATAGAAATGTCTGGCTGATTGAGAGACTTATGCCTTATATATGAGACTTATATATGAGACTGATGATAAATGTAGATGCTGCCATTAGTCTGTTTATGCGGACATGCACATCACATAACCTGACAAACAAAAAAGAAAATCCAGAAGTTTTCTTACAAGTAGCTCTGGAATCATTGGGGGGTGGGAAAAGCATTGAAGGTTTAACTTTTGATCTCGAGGTCAAATCACTCGTAATAACAATAGTGAGATTAACACTTATATGATTCAAATATGCTGACATTCACATACTGCTGAGGAGTTTCATGGATGGCTTCATCTCCATCCCTTTTGTTGCAGAATGCATATTCTGCATCATGAAGCGGCTTTTCTTAGCATTTTCTGAAAGTAAATGAACTTTGAACATGTGGACATGGATGATCTGCCATCGTTGAATTCGGTAGCTGGCAAAATCTCTGGCATCAGCCTCTTTCCATTATATTGGTAATGGACGATGGTGGCTAAGATGTAACTAAAATATGGCTAATATGTAACTCAGCTGTAACTAAGTAAAAGGACAGATATTTCATTAAAATTACTTCAGTAAAAGAACAGTAAAATGTTCTCAAGTAAATGTAACTAAATAAATGTAGTTACTACCCACCTCTGAACTTAGTAAAGCTAATGCAGAAACCAAAAAAAAAAAAGACGGTGAAAAAAAACTCTAAGGGCAACTTTCTTTAATGCAATCTTAAATGTAGTGACAGAACAAAAGGCAGATAAACGAAATACAATATACAAGTAAACCCGTACAAGAGAAACCATAAAGATGTGCAAGACCTAATTACAATAGTGTGAACAAGGGTAAACTGGACAATTTGAAACAAAATAATCAAAGGGTAAACCTAACCGGATCTGACAGGTGCACATTTTTTAACCCATGATTTGAATAATATTATTATTTCAACAATTAGAACTATAAGTGGAAGCAATTAGAATTTTGCCAATAATTGAAATTTATATTTTGCTGGTTATCATGCATAACATCCCAAACCCTGAGAGAGTAAAGTGCATTTTGTCCTTGTTGTTTCCTAAATGACCTGCAGACTTAAAACCTTTATAGGTGAGCTTTGAATTTACAGCCACACAGGTCGTTATTCTCTTTGCCCGGCTGTTCTTTAGTCTAATGATATTCAGATTTCTGAGGAAACTCATTTGCAAATTGGCTTTGGTGTCACTGTGTTGTCTGGACGCTGTGGCGCATTTGCATCCAAGGCCATGAACTTCTATTATACAAGATTAAATTCGTCAACAAGATGAATGTCTATCTGCATAGGGGTGTGTGTTGGTTTATGCGCATAGGAGAGAGAGGGGCGATGAGGTCTATTAACTGAGAGCAGATGCAACCAATCGGAGCACAGCAGGACTCCATAAATAGCTTATGAGTATGACATGTAAATTAACTGGTCACTCAAATAGCAGAATGGGTTTGGCTACACAGAGCATAATAGTCAAATATATTGTAGTCATGCGTTACATGAAATAGGCAATAATTGTTATATGTTAAGAATAAGAAGCCAAGTAGAGAGCAGCTGGAAGAGAGAGTGGCTAAACAAAGCCTTCGCTAGTGAATTGGAGTTGACTATTCTCAATCTCTTTCAGAATGTAGGGTTTTGTGTGTGTGTGTGTGTGCGCGTGTATGTGTGCATGTGCGTGCACGTGCGTGTGTGCGTATGTGTATGCATGTGCGTGCGTGTCTGTGTGTGTGACCTGACTGAGAGATAAATAAATTAATAAAGGAGACATACCTAGGGTAATCAAGACTGTTAGCTGATATTCAGCAGGAATTAGCACTGACGTATAAAAATTCACTCTAATGTTTATTCTATTTTTTTTTTTAACTTTCTATTCATTATGCATATATTCTTTGTTTTATTGTTTTGTTACTATTTTTATAAATATATGCCTATGTTATTATTTATGATTATAAATAATACAACATATTTATAGTTATGCACCAGTACATGTTACAGTTTTCTCAATTGCTAAGACAGATTTTTCAATACATTTAACAACTTTCCTAAACTCTTAACATGATTAGCCCATCATCCATTCTAGGTAAGCTCTACAGTTAATGATACAAAATGCATTCAGTTAACACAAATTTCAAATGCTTGAAATTCTTTTACACTTAATCTCCCCCAACACCAAAACTATCTCATTTTAAAGCAAACTTTTCTCTGTGTGTCACAAACTAGAGCTGATGGTCTCTAAACTTTCTCCCCATTCAGGCCAGGCGATTCCACTTTACAATTTGCTGAAAACTAATGAGACATTTTCTGAGTTTTTAAAAAACACTCTTTCGGTGCCCAACACAACTGCAGCGAATCTGATGAAGACCCGCATTCGCATCAACCAAGTACGACATCTCGTCAAACACACACAAATGTCAGTCAAAATGATGAGCAGAGACTGTATTGAGCACTATTATAACTTAGTTTTGTTTCATTTAAACACATAGTTGGCTGCGGTTTCTGCTGAGGGAGACCTGCGATCTGTTCTCTGTGGTTCTTCAGTCGATAGCTTCCTGGAGTTCACTTCAGCCAATCAGAAAGCAGAATTTCAGAATGTTACATGCTCAATGACGGCCAGCCAGCTTCTTCAAGCCAGACAAGTGTTTGTACAGAATCTAGACAACATGAAACTCTTAACTGCAGTGAGTGAATATCTCTCTCTCTCTCTCTCTCTCTCTCTCTCTCTACCCATCTCTCTCTCTCTCTCTCTCTCTCTCTCTCTCTCTCTCTCTATATATCTATATATATATATATATATATATATAGTATATTATATATATATATATATAAAAAATATATATATATATATATATATATATACTATATATATATATATATATATATATATACTATATATATATCTATAATATAATATAATTATATATTATATATCTTGCTCTCTCTCTCTTTCTCTCAGATTTAAACATTAGACATTTTTGTTTAGCTCTACAAAAATTTTCCTGACCACATGTGTGAAGGTCAGAGTCTTAGCTCTTGGAGCGGGGCAAGCTTGTTTTACACATGGTGACTCTGGGAACCCACTCTGCGAATCTAATGATCATTTATAGATTTAACTTCCAAGAAAATGACTTAATCTCCTGGCCAGTGAGGCTGAACTACTATAATACACAATTAAGCTCAGCTACATGTGTTGAAGGTATAGCTAACCCTAAAATAAAACTCCTTCCCATTAAAACATTTAGTGAGAATTTCAATCTTGTCATTCTAACATTCTAAGTTTTTTTAAACATGTTTATGTTACACACGTGATTCAACTTAAATTTAATTGTTTGCTTTTGATATACTCATACTGATTTGTTTAACAATGTGATATTAACTTTTCTATTTTCTTCCTGAATCAGCTTCCATCATCACTTGGACTGAACCGAATAGAGGCATCTGTTTTACTGGCTCAAAGCAGCATCCACATCTCCACTCTGACAACTGCTGTGAGTTTACACAAACTTAAAAGCTATTTTTCATGGTCTTTACACACTTTAATGACAACAAATTGCATGATTGCATTTCCAAAAATCCAAAAACACGCAATTAGCAAAACAGTTAATTTCATTCTCAAAACCTCCCATTGTAAACACAACTAATTTTCAAAATACAATAACACATTTTTCAAAACACTGACACATGTGTTCTACCCAACATGTCATGATTTAGTTAATCATAACCCATTGAGAAAAATTTGGCTTCAAAATTACATTGTTTTAGGGTTGGTGGAGCTTGAGTGTAAAAGAAGTTTGAAATTTGTGTTAACTGAATGGATTTTGCATCAAAGCAACAAAAATGTGTTAATTGTAGAGCTTACCTAGATGGATGTTGTGCTAATCGTGTTAAGAGTTTAGGTTGTTAAATGTGTTGAAAAAACGGTCTCGGCAATTGTGAAAAATTGTAATTGGGTTAACTGTTATATTAAGATACACACAAATATATGAATATAGATTTATTTATATTTACATAATGCAGACTGAGAATGTAATTTAAAAATAAATATGAATTATTAATAGTGAAACTACACTTGCTATCTTATCGCTTTCACACCTCATTTCATGATGGTTACTTTAAGATTTTGTCAGTTGATATGTTTAAAATGAAAGGCAGTTTGGAAAATGCTATTCTCCTGAATCAGTTTAAATTCAGGTGATTACATCTACTTCCATAATAATCACACTTCCATAATGTTTGATTATATAGTGTGCAAGTGTCTGAATATAGGCAAGGCAAGGCAAGGCAATTTTATTTGTATAGCACATTTCGTACACAGGGTAATTGAAAGTGCTTTACATTGGAAATAAAGAGTAAAAAGAAAGTTCATTTATTAAAATCAAGCATAAAAAAAGTCATATAAAATTAAACTGATTAAAAATACTGAAATTTAAAACATCGATTAAAACAAAGATTAACATTTGAAGTACAGAGGTAAAATAGTTGTTCGGACGTTGGTGCTCAGTCGATAAAAGCGCTACTAAACAGGTGAGTCTTTAGCCTGGATTTAAACATGACTAAAGTGTTGGCACCCTTGATCTCCTCTGGAAGTTGGTTCCATCTGTGGGCCGCATGGTAATTAAAGGAGTATTTACCCTGTGTGGAATTTACCCGGGGGAGATTTAATTTATTAGATCTGTGGGATCTCAGCTCTCTGTTTGGTGTGTATTCACTGATCATGTCTGTTAGGTATTTAGGTGCTAAGTTATGTTTGGACTTATATACGAGCAGCAGAACTTTAAAATCTATTCTGAAGGAGACCGGCAGCCAGTGTAGAGACTTAAGAACTGGAGAAATGTGTTCTGACTTTCTAGTTTTGGTTAGAATTCGAGCCGCTGCATTCTGAACGAGCTGGAGCTGTTTAATGGTCTTTTTGGGAAGATCGGTTAAGAGGCCGTTACAGTAGTCCAGCCTGCGGAGATGAAAGCATGAATCAGTTTCTCTAAATCTCGTCTAGAAACAAAGCATCTGATTCTTGTGATGTTTCTAAGATGGTAATAAGCGGATTTTGTCATTGATTTTACGTGGCTATTTAGACTAAGATCAGAGTCCAGAATCACTCCAAGATTCCTCACCTGATTTGTAGTTGTTAGGCCCTTGGCATTGAGATACGAGTTAACCTTAACAACCTCACTTTTGCTTCCGAATGCAATGACTTCAGTTTTGTCCTTGTTTAACTGAAGAAAGTTGTTTTCCATCCAGTTTTTAATCTCATCAAGACATTGGCAGAGAGAGTTTATGGGGTTGTAATCATTTGGGGAGATAGCTAGATAAATTTGTGTATCATCAGCATATTTATGGTATGATATCTGGTTCCTTCTCATAGTTTGACCCAGTGGAAGCATGTACAGGTTAAATAGTAAAGGAGCAAGGATTGAACCTTGATGGACTCCACACGACACTGCAGTCCACTTCGACATGTAATCACCTATGTTTACATAGAAACCTCTTTCTTCTAAGTATGATCTGTAGTTTTCTAGTCTATGGAGAAGGATTTTGTGATCAACTGTGTCGAAGGCAGCGCTCAGATCAAGTAGAACCAGGACAGTCACTTTTCCTGAATTGATGTTTAACCGGATGTCATTGACTATCTTCAGTAGAGCTGTCTCTGTGCTGTGATGAGCTCTGAAACCAGACTGATAACAATCCATGTATTCATTTTGGGTCAGGAATTCAATCAGTTGTTTTGCCACAATCTTTTCCATAATTTTACTAATACAAGGGAGATTTGAGATGGGCCTGTAGTTGCTCAGTACAGTATTGTCTAAGTTTGTCTTTTTTCAGTAGTGGCTTTACAACTGCGGTTTTAAGGGATTTGGGGAAAAAAGCTGGAGCACAAGGAGGTGTTTATAATTTCTAAGAGGTCCTTTTCTAGACTCTTAAGAACCATTTTAAAAAAAGACTGTTGGTAGAGCACATGTAGGCACAAGATCATAATTAAAAAACGCTTCTAGAGCCAATGTTTGAGCTTGAGTTGATGTAGTTTGCTTTATTAGCCATGTACATGCAGAATAAGGTGTTTATATAGACAAAACTCACTGACAAGTAAAATCTCTTTTGCTCTTACCCAAACATCTGTCAGTACTGTTCTGAACGAGCAGCTTTTATGTCAGTTCTGCTCTGTTAACTGAGACCAAGTTTCCTTTTATCTGTTGTTTTTTGATTAGAAACGCTTTGCATTGAACCAGCACAAGAATCCTTATATCAACTTCCAATTGTTCTCAGTTATCAGCTTTTGCTAACAGATGCTAAGCACAGATGGAAAAACAGTTTTTTCAAACACACTCTGAATAGGACTCACACTGCAGTAATGAATCATTATAGGTTGGGATTTAAATATATACATGCTGCTTGTATTTGTACATCAAAAAATGCACTGCATTCATTAACACTATTAAACAGACTTACTACCATAAATCTGTTTATATATTATGATTAAAAAAAAGCTAAAATTCTTCAGATCATATTGTTTGTTTTGTAGATCTTTTATTTAAAAGATATTACTTAATAAAGTTGTTTTATTTAAAATGCCTCACTATATAATGTTTTGCCAATTACTGTATTTCGGTAATCAATAAAGATTTAACCTAAATCTGAAGAGGAGGTGCTTTTTATGTATAATCTCCTATTTTTAAAAGAATTAAATATGGTGTGTGATTGTTAAACTGTTTGTTATGTTGCTGCAGATTGCAGTAAATATATATTTGTTTGCTCTTTATGCATATTAAAAAAATTATTAATATATGTTGTATGTCTACATCGTTGTTCTATTTTTTTTCCATTATGTATGTCGTGGCCTCTTTTAGCTTTAAATATCCTTTATGGACTTTTTTTTTTAATTAATTCCCTTTCAGACAAATATCTGGTTATTATAGCATTTGTTTAATACAATTGTTTTACTAATTAAAGCAGTGCATTTTCTGTGTGTACAATAATATTTATTTTTACACCAAAGAATAAGATGCTTATTGAGTTGTTGTTGCTTTTTCATGTATGTGATGTTATGTGAAGTGTTAAAGCATCATAATATTTTCTTTTCCATGTGCAGTTATCTGGACTGAGGTTGTCTTCTGTTTTGAATGCGGCGGACAGTATAGACTTTGGCTCCAATGTGTTCGGCAGTCTTACCCAGCTCATGTGTGGATCACGATCAAACAATACCAACAATGCCACAAGTAGACTAATGGAGAGAACAATATTAACAGCAAGCAGTGCTGAAAACACTCGAGCTGCAACAGCACAGAGCAGCAACTCAACCGGCAGCAACAGCAGTAAGAAAACATTCCATAAAGTCTCTCTTTGAACTTTGCTTTCTTTCCATAAATCGATTAACTCTTACTCGTACAAAACCATTCAAATAATAACTTCACCAATCAGAGATACTATTAAGGTTCAGGATCAATTGTTTTTTCCAAAAGTGCTTAAAAATGTCAAACTGTGCCTCTGACATTCTGAAGAGACTGATTTAAATGGCTCTAATTTATATCCTTTCTTATCTCTTTTTAATGAAAAGACCCATTTATGTTAAAACTTTGAACAACCACAGCGAATATTCAGTCTGAAAGAAGAATAACAAGCTATCGCTGTGCCTGTCTGGATTTTGTTTTTGTATACCGTGTATTTCACAGCGAGGGTTTCAGAGCTAATTAGGGACTCTGTTGAGCTGATTGGCTAATTAGCTTCTCTGTGATGAAGCTCCAGGAAACAGTAGCGTGTGTGTTTCTGCCCCGGTCTGCTGCGCTTTCTCTTGTTCCGATAATAAAAAACTCAAATAAAGCGCTCTGTTGCATTGTGCTCTGTGCTGTTTGGAGGCTTCAGGGGCTGTGTTTGTATGCTAATATGCTAATAGGATCTTTCTCTCTCTCGTTATTCGCTGTGAGGGGATTTAGCACTCCAGACGAAAAAAATGAGTTAAAAACGTGCATCATAAATTGAAGAAGTGTCTGTTTTTGCTGTTCGCAATCAAACATTTTACCACATTTTGCACTTCTAAATGTGGTTAATCATGGCTTACTCTGAGCGGATTAAACAGGTTTAAAAAAACAACTAGTGAAGCACAGGCAGCAGAAACATTTTCATTCTGTAGGCTTCTCACACTAACCTGCAATAATCCTTAGCAACTATCCACATTATACACGCAACCATTTAGAATACATTAAATATTGTGTTCAAGAGTTTAGCATGAGTACCTTACTCCATAGAGATTACCTGTCAATGTATAACACTTATAAAGGCCCTTTAAATGTCAACATGTTTGCATATGAATGTGTATAGGTTCTTTTAGATTAGTTATATAATCACAGATGGTTTCCTCAGTATTACCATTTGTTATTAAGTTTCAGCCAGTCCTTTAAGGATTAATTAATTTTTCGATCGACCCCCATGTGTGTTTATCAGGTGATTTCTGCAAAAACCTAACAGACACACTTGATAGCTCATCATCCACTCGTCTGCTCTGGAGAAGCTTCCGGCCATTTCTACAGGGACGCATCCTCTTCTCTCCTGATACAAGGCTCACTCGAGCAATTGTGGCTGAGGTAATACATGCACATATAAATCAATCTGAACAATAACCAGATGGACAAGCACACTCCTATTATTGGAACCTGTAGGTAGATTCATATTTTCCTAAGTGAAATGTGTGGCTTTGCAGCACATGTACATCAGAGCCCTACCAGTGACCACTATTACTTGACTACATCACAAATAACCCCAACAGAAACCCTAATACTATCCATAACTCATGTAAATGCTGGTTCAGAAGCTGGCAATGTCTGACTCTTCTTCAAAACTATAGATTTATTTTGAACCAAACTGTGACTGTCTAAATTCAGCATTTTATTTTCTACAATTGACAACGAATCTTCCAAGATAAAGCAAGGGCTGATTTTGAAATCAACCATAACTTAAACCTTAACTTAAAAAAGAAAACTGAAAACTGTAAAATATTGATTGTCAAACACACTGTAACAGCTGACCTTATTAGAGAACACGCCAGCAACAAATTAAATTCATCAACCTATTTTCTGCGAGGTTCAATGTTAAAGTGTTTTTAGGGTTAGTCTCTAAAAAACCCAACATGGAATTGTGCCTTGTTTGTAAAGTGATCTACTCTTTAAGAGTTCACATTTATATAGAGTTAGTCTTCGTATAACAGTGTTAACTGGCGAGTGTTCCAAGCTGGATAGTTCCCAGGAAAGACCCCCAAAACAACACATTTCTTTTTAAACATAAGCTATGTTCTTCCATACATGGACTAACAAATCATTAAAATAATGTATTTCCTGCTGAAAAAATAATCCCACTTGAAAAAATAACATTTAAGGTCTCTATACATCTGTTCAAATTTAGATTCGCACTAACCTTCAGATGCAGGGTGGATTTCCCAATATTCAATCTTCTATTTAATGTTGATGCAGTGACGCTCCTCACCCTTGGATGGCGCTCAGGGTTATGGATGAGTCGTTTGTGAAAAGATTGAATCTACAAAATAACTCATGAGTAACAACTCTCTTTGGGTAGTGCGTGTGAATTACTAGTTTGCAAGTAGATCAGATTTATTTTTAGGAATGTGCAATATAAATTAACTGTTCATTCTTGCAAATGAACAAGAGTCAAAAGAACGAAGCACCAACATAAACTAAACTTTCCATCACTACTCATGGGACAACAACTAAATGCCCGACTTTGTTTTTGGGCTTTATCGAACAACTCTTGATGGTGTTACAGTAGCAAGACAATCTTCTGAATGTCTATATTCTGCTCTTATGTTATTTCTTTTCTTCATCATGTTGTTTTTCATCGTGGTTTTTCTGTCATAGGGTCAATCTGAGAGTGCTCCACCTGGCTTCTCTTTCTTGTCCAACTCACATGATCAAAAGAGCCAGCTTTCATTGGTCATTTTTTTTGGTGAAAGACTAGGCGATAGGACAGAACCAAACTTTTTATTGTTTGCACAGATCATTCGCACAGATGTTTGATGTTGTTGGGGCCAATTGTTTGCGATCGAGGTGCTTTCACGCATAAAACTTAAAATTGGTAGAGACCTTTAAGGTCTATGCGAACATACATTTTCTGCAGGGGACTGTCACACCTCTGTTGATGCAATGTTGCCCCTTGAATTTAAATGGCGCCCAGGGAGACTAAATTTCAAGACAACAATATGCCACATCATATTTCCTACCTTTTGTCTATGTTTAATCGAACAACTCTGGACACTAGGACAGCAACATGAAAAGCTTTTCACTATCCATTCTCTTCCTTAAACTTCTTCTTTATTGGAAATTTCTCCTCCTCTAAAATTATCCTCTTCCTCTACTTCTTCTCCTGTCATGAGTTGATGCGAGTGTATATCTGGCTCTACCCAGGGGCTCTTTTTGTCTCGAAAGTACTTTAAACACATGATCAAAAGAGCCAGCTTTCATTGGTTAACCACGAGATCATGCATTGTGACAATCCAAGATGACATGACTGAGCAGAACTTTTCGCACCAATCAGACAGCCAGATTTTCTGCTTCCATTGTTTTGGGCTTGAGGCACATACACATACACATCGGTGTGCAAGTGGCCTTAAGTCATTACTGATATTGTTCTAAAGCAGTTAATGATTCTGTTTTCCTATGAACAGTTTTGAGAAATTTTGGGTAATTCCAGGAAGATTGTGAGACTGCCCTTTTGATACTCGTTTCACAATGGTTTTAGAGCCTTTCAAAGCTAGTGTCAACAGCTAAAAAAACAAGTAGGAATAGTAAATAGAAAAGTTGAAAGTTACTAACCTCCATTTTTTACTTATTCTACCTTATATTACAGTTGTGTATATTTTTTCAGCGGATGTATTGATCTATATTCTCCAGTGAGTCTATAATACCAGCTAATAAAAGTCAATATGGTTTTATGTTGTTATGTTCTTTTAAATTGCTCAAAAATAAAATATTTTTCACAGAAAAGCTTATATGAATTAACTGCTGCTAACAGAGGGCTTTAGTTGGGGGTTGTGTACTGTAGAAGTTTTATGTTGTACCTGTTTAAAATCACATCTCTCTATTTGATCTGTTATTTACTCACTGTCCCAATTTCCTGTTATGTGCAAATCGAACCAAATGGTTTATCAAAATCAAAAACCAAATGTTTTTTGTTTTTATTCTGATTCGTGCAACGTTTCCCTTCAGGCTAACCGAACATTTGATGCTGTGGCTAAAGTGGGCGATCTGGCTGAGTTCTGGTTGGCAAATGAAGAGCTCATATGGGATTTCTTCAACAACAGCTCACAGATCAACACACTTCGGGTGAGGGCTTATTATGTCTATTATTTCCAGTTAGTAATGCAGCTTGCATGTGGTAGAAATTACTTTTATTACAGTTTAAATTAAAAAAGGAAACAAGAAGCAAAACATTCAAGCAAAATTAAGCAATCCAGCACTTATCTAATCACACAGCATAAAGAACACTCCATAAAATAATACAGCTCATAAAATAATGCAGGTCAATGTGACTCTAGAGTCATAAGAGTTTGCTGGTAAATCCTGGAAAGGTCACCCTTCTCTGTCTGCGCTCTGTGCTGATTACACATGATGCAAGCAATGCATTTGCTTGCATAAAAGACTTGCATTTTGGTAAGAAGTGCTGCTGTGCAGTGTGTACTTGTGAGAAAGAACGAAGGATCGAGAGTGTGTGCATGAATGGAGCAGGTAATTATGTGTGAGTGCAGGATCACCTTCTGAAGCAGCAGGGACGAGATTAACCTGCCACACATACTCTCCTTCATTGCTTCACACAACCCTTGTTACTTTCCTGTCTGTCTAAATGAGATCATTGAGAGAAGAGGAGAATAAAAGAGGGAAGATGTGAAGAGAAGTGTGAATAATTTGCATTTTTTTTATTAATATAAGATATCTCACAAAATGGCTGCCATTAAAGAAAGAGTTCATGATAGCCAATCGTTCTTCTCTTACTCATTGCATCCGTGTTCACTGTCATCCACAATATATTTAATATTTCACAAGTGCGCTTACATAAAATTGGCCCGTTGTAAGTGTTTTTGGCGAGCAATAAGAAATGAGAGATAAAAGGGTCCTGGGTAGGTTTTTGCTTTAAGCGTCAAAAAGACGCTTAAATTATTTATTATACTAGATAAATTGTAAATAATCGCCGACAGCTGGGACTAACTGCCAATGATTTATTTTAGGAAAACATTTTATTTTTGGAGTTATAATTATTCATGTTATTGTTTATTTGTATTAAAATATTTTTATTTTAAGACACTCTTTGGGTATGTTTTAACAGACTGAAACAATAGGTTCAGTTTTCATTTTGTGGGTTAGCTGGCGGTTTAAGGCCATGAAACACAAAAAAAATGAAAAGAAAAATTTAATCCACAACAGTCCAGGAAGGTTACCAAACCCGCCTATCTCTCTCAGCGTGTGTATGTGTGTGCATGTGAATAGAGTGGCAAGGCTTTATCTTCGCAGGTTAGGACAAAGAATGATAAAGAAGAGGGGTGGTAATGCAGTTTAAGACCAGATTTGGTGCATGTGTGTGTCTAGACAGAGCTGAAGAGCAACAGTGCCATCTATCTCAAACACACTCTGGGAGATTCCGTAATGCCTTCATCTTGCATTCAACTTCTAAAAAAAAAAAAACACCTGTAAGCCATAATTCAGCCCTGATTGAAAAACTGATAAATACAAAAGCAGACAAATATAAATGTTTAAATAGGAGATTGTTATTCTAAATAGCAGTTGCTTTAGTTATAGGATTAATAGTTGCTTATTTAGAAGAATTTTCCCTACTAAAATGTCAACTTAAAGCTGTCCAAGGTCAACAATAATATCTCTTTTGTTTTAGGGGATCATCACAGATCATTGACTGGGAACACCTCATCGGAATTTTCTATATCAGGGGTTTCTAAAGTCCTGCACATTTTAGTTTCAACCCTTGCAAATATGCATACTAATCTGGCTTCAGACAAGCAAAGGGGGGGGGGCTTAATAATGTGATCAAGTGTTTTATATGTTGACTGAAGCTAATCTGTGCAGGGCTGTGGTCCTCCAGGACCAATTTTATACATCCCTAATCTTCTTTAAATCAGAACCGAACAATACAAGACCAGATTAGACAACCTGACTACCAGTTCAATGTAAAAAACAACAACACGTGGCTCCCTTTAGGCCATTATAAGTTTAAATCCACTCCACAATAGTCCATGTTAAACCACAAAAGACTTGAAAGACACCATACGTTCACAGTATGTTAAAAAATAGAAAAAAGTAGACATTAGTCAACAGTAGATAAAGATGTTTCCACTTCATTCAATATACTGTAACCCCAATAGTATGTTCCCAGAACATCCCCATTAGATTTAAGAATGTTGTCTAGCAATGTTCTCATGACCTTCTTGGAAAGTCAAAATGTTGAGTTATTATATGACCAACAGAAGACTTTTTGTTAATGTCTAATTTTTTTTGTTGTTGTTGTAACGTTGCATTTATAAAAAAGTTCTCTGGAAATATTTCCGGAACAATAAACAGATTGTTTTAATAATGCCCTAAAATTTAATTGAAGGTTAAAATCTTTTGTCACTTTTATGATGCGGAAATATCAAAAGTCACAGCGACATTATCTGCTAAAGAGGATCATTGCACTTATCTTTTTGTGTTTCTCTTTTGTTCAGATTCTTCTCCAAAACCCAATTGTCTTGGCTGTTTTGGACCCAATGTTGTATAAAACTGGTTTCTCGTCTGCCTCAATCAGAGATTTTTTCTCCAGTGGATTTGACTCCCAGCGCTTGACACTTGACTGGAGGACTGTGTTTAATATTATCAGCCGAATAGCAAAGCAGATCACCAGCATCCTGCAGGTCAGACGCTCACTGTTTATCAGTAACACGGAATAATGCCAGCCAGAAATAGAGAAAGGAGGTTTTTTGAAACCTCACAGATACAACTTTGCAATAAAAACTGAGTTAGAAAATAGTAAGTAGAGTAAAACTAAAAGATAAGTAAGGCATTCTCTAGCATTATCATAGTTGTCTATTAATGAAGTTAATCTGATCAAATAAGATCACCATTTCATGTTCTTCAAGCATCTCACTTGGCTCAAGCCTATCTCTGAACATCTTAATGGTTCGCTTGACTTTGAGAACGTGGTTATTTTGCATCAGTCCGGCCCGGTTCTATAGATAAGTGGATAAAGCAGCTGCATAGGGTCAGCTGACCAATAATTGACCAAAGTAATTTTTAAAATTTAATTAACAAAGCTACAATTACTTTTATGCTAGTCTCAGCCTTAGACATCACACCCACATGATGTTGGCTATATGTCTGACCGGATTGGTACAATTTATTGTGCAATATAATCCTGAAATCGTAATTTGAGTGGTAGAATTTACCCAGATTTGCACGTTATAATGGTTAGGTTCACTTAAGTTGTTATAGGTGTTATCCACACATTTATCAGTAATTTCCATACGAATAACTTACTTTGATACAAGCTTAATAATTTTTGTAATGTAATTACAAGCTTAATAATGTTTATATCTAAGCATAAAACTCTACTTATTGCCCCCCTGAAACATCTGATCTGCTGTCAGTTATATCTGTGAAGGCTTCTGTCAGTTTAGCTGTTGTGTTTGAAGTTACAGTTGGATTACCATAAGAAACTACAAGTAGATTTAAATATAACCATCAAGCTGACACTTCTATCCAGATCAATACGTCGCCTCTGATTGGAGCAGTTGATTCATTGAATCTGATTCATTCGATTCGTCTGATCTCTGACTCTGTTTATTCCCTGTGAGATCAAGAAGAATTGCTAAATGTTGTTTCTGTGTGTATTTCAGTGTTTTGATCTGAACAAGTTTGAAGGGGTGAGCTCTGAGTCTCTATTGGTCGAACAGTCTCTTCAGCTCATGACTCAGGACAAGTTTTGGGCTGGACTGGTTTTCATCGATCTTGGAGATTCAAACATTACTCAGACTCCAAAACACATCAAGTACAAGATCAGAATGGATGTTGAGGACACTGAAAGGACAGACAAGCTTAAGGACAGGTACAGTAACAATGTAGCAGCATGAATTACCTAAACAAAGTAAAAGAAGTTCTAAACAAACAAAAACACACATATTAAACACAAATAACAAAAAATCATTGAAATGCTCCATTTAGCACTTTTGGGACCCGGCCCTGGAAGTAAAAAAAGCATAACTTCACCTTAAGCAAACCACAAGCTGCTGAACCTTGCAATATTTATAGTAGTGAAGTGAAAAAAATTCCTAGAGTCAATGGTCAGACGTAGAGAACTTCTGAAATACCTGGAATTAGTTTCCAAGAAAACAATAAATAATGCACTCCATCACCGAGGCTTTTATGTAGAGTCATCATGCAAGGCTGAAGAAAAAGTATGTAGAGATTTTAGAGACAGCAATGGTGAGTGTACATGTGGTATTCATGCATGTTATAGGTAGCTTCTACAGAACCCAACCTTGCACAAGGAAATAGCAACCGCAACCTTTTATTTTCAACCCCACCAAAAAGCTGGTAAAACATTTAAGTTGTTTACAGAATATTTTTGTCAGTTTTGACAGCATTCCATTGATTATTTATGCAACCTTATTTTTTGTTTAGTATTTGCAAATCTCACTGTCTTGTTATTATTGTTTGGTAACATGCTCTTTTTAGATTTCAATGTTCGAACAGATTAATTTTGCAGGATAAAAACATGTAAAAACAGGAAGGGATCTCATCACAGCTGTCTTCTAAAAGAAAGAGAGAGTGAGAGAGAGAAAGAGAGACAGAGAGAGAGAGAGAGAGAGAGAGGGTAAATCTATGTTTTTATTCACTCATTTTTTTTTGTAAAAGGGTTGAAATTGAGAAGAGAGAGAAACAAGGGAGATAAAATCTGATTGCTTTAAAGACCTCTCCACTTATATATACATATATTTGGATGGATGGATGGATGGATGGGTGGATGGATGGATGGATGGATGGATGGATGGATGGATGGATGGATGGATGGATGGATGGATGGATGGATGGATGATGGATGGATGGATGGATGGGTGGATGGATGGATGGATGGATGGATGGATGGATGGATGTGGATGGATGGATGGATGGATGGATGGATGGATGCTGCTTAGAATGGTTGAGGCCAGGAAAATATGGATCGCTTAATGTGACCAGATGATGTCAAATGAGTTATTCGGATGTCATGTTTGTGTCAGAGATTCAATTCTATTGCTCAATGAGGTTCCAACACAAGGCAAGCCCGAAGACCATCACCTTTTCTCACAATCAATCACACCTCCACCTGAACATAATCAGAACCTCGTTGAACGACATCCTCAATGCCAATCACCAGAATACTAATCAGCCCTCCTACTCCCATAAATACCAAATCAACTCACTCACTCGTACGCTCTCACCTTCTGCACTGAATGTTGTTCTCTCAATGATTGACATGATTTTGTCTTGTAACCTAACTGCACTTGACTCACCTGTATTCTAAATAGCTTTTGCTCATTTTACTTGTTGTTCGTCACCACTGTTTGAGAACGTAAGCTGAATTAACAAAACAACCCTGGTGAGTATTGATGAAGTTAAACAAGCGCTATGATTTTCCTGTTTTTTTTTTTTTTTTTTTTACAAACGGTTTGCTATTACTGGTGAATTCCTGCCTCTGCTGTGACAGTTTGAAAGTAAAATGCCATCCCACACCAGTATAACCCCCTACCATCAGAGAAGTTTGGTGGAAGTGGGAACATAAAAGCTGATTTTAACATTTGGGAAAAGCAAATTTAATTTAACTGAAGGTAGAATAAATGAAAGAAAAAACAAGACATTTGAGATATTTTGTTTCAAAGATAGAAATAAAAAATGCAAAAATTGCCAAACTTGATAGAAGGGAACACAATCACACCTGACCAAAACATGCCAAAGCAAGAAGTACCCTGTTAAAAACAAACAGTTGTCTGCAATTTTACAGGATGATTCAGAAGTCAATAAAATGACTTTCATATATTTTCTTTCATATGCAAATACATATCAGCATGTTATTTTTTACATGTATAAAATGCTATATGAAAACGTGTAAATACAAAAAAAAACTATATTTTTAAATTTAAAAACAATCAATAAATAAACCTTTATTCTTAAATCTTACAATGTATAAATACAGTAAAATACTATTTGTTATACAGGTATGTGTGCATAAAAACAATAAAAAAAACATTAAAATAGTTTTGATAGGAAATCTGTATACAGTGTTCTTTTGGGGATCTTTATATGAATTATTTCCATTTTAAAATTAAGTTATCAACATCTAATCACAAACAGTCTTTCTGATTGACATCAAATTTGTTTTTGCACTGCATGTACATGTACGCTGTATGTTGCATATACATGTAAATGTCTCTCTCTCGCTGTGTCTTTCTCTGTCTCTGTCTCTCTCTCTCTCTCTCTCTCTCTCTCTCTCTATTTATTTATTTATTTTTCTTTTTTACTCTCTTTCCAAATATCTCCACAAGGACAATGGAGATCATGACCCTGGATGCTCACCATTTGGACTCCCAAAAAGACAAACATGGGTGTGTGTTTATAACTTATTGATTCTATGTGTTTGTATCAGGTCATGGTCACCATCAGCACGAGACAATGCATACAATGACCTACGGTACGTTCGTGGAGGCTTTGTGCATCTGCAGGACATGGTGGATCGAGCAATCATCACGGTCCAGACAGGAGTCACGCACACACTTGGTGTCTATGCTCAGCAGATGCCCTACCCGTGCTACATGGATGATGCGTAAGTGTGTGAGAAAGAGAACATGTATGTGTGTTTTTCCATGTGTAACTATTTCTCCCAAATTACATACTGACATTCATACAACAATAATCTAAATTAAAGTCTGACTAATTTATGTTAAACTTTAGTTTAAGTGTCTATAGTTATGCTTTACTTCAACATAAGTAGTATGAATCTTACTAACATACTATTAATTAAATACTAACAAACTATTAATGAATTATTTACTGGGTCTTCATTAACTTAGCATAAATAACATTTGAACTGATGTTTAAGTCATTCATAATTAACTTCTAGAACTTTCATTTAAACATTAATTTTACACTATCTCTTAACAGTGAGAACTGCTTTGCCTTTATTTATGGATATCCAGAGCTCAGAAGTTTGCTGCCTTTGTAACAATTATCACAGTTCTCATGTGATTTTACAATCATCAAGAGGAATAAGCTAATAGTTAAGCTTTAATTACCTCGAGGTGACCCACACTCTTGATGGTGGAACAGCAGAAGGTGATAATTAAATCAGCTGACATCTGGGGCACTTTAGATGTTTCAGCGGATCTTTATTAGATAATTCCATATCACCAGAGGAAATACGGTGCCACGCTGTGCAGAAGTAAACACGCACGCACGCACGCACACACACACGTAGTATGTACATAGTTTGTAGACATACTATATGGTGGAAATGTTTTTTCCAATACTTAATGGAATTTTAGTTTTAAACTTGGAGAGTGGATCTACAGTCGAGAGAACACTTTCAACACTATTGGATTTTTTATTTCTACATCAGCCCTGTGTTTTGCAATCAAAGAGAGTGAGGTAGATTATAGTGTGATGGAATACTTTTCAAGTAGGCAAGGGCTAAACCTTTTAGAGATCAAAGATTTAAATGAATCCCTACAGAGCACCACTTCTAGAGATGCATTTTTACATTTCCCTAAAATAGATTGCATAATTAGAGAATAGGCCAAGGCTGCAGTGTCTCCTGTCAGTCAAATTCAAATTTAAAGCTCCACAACATAATTCATGAAAGTGGACAGAAATATTGAAAATTTGCACAAACAACACATATATCATATCAACTTCAGAGAGATGCACACAGCAAGCAGTTGAAAAATGAAATGGTGGTATAAAAACCAAACCATTAAATCCTAAATTGTGCTGGGATCATGTGATCAAAAACATGGTGATCATAAACAAAATCAAGGTTATGGTAATTCCCCAATTGAGTCAGAAACTAGGAAGCTCCATTTCGGCTTACTATCTAACCTGCAGGGACTACACTTATTGATTTGAGAACAGATCACTGCTAGCTTAGACACATTCCAGAGTCTATGTGTCTGGTAGTGGTTTCTACATAAACGATCCCATGATTATTTGCAAGTCTGAATGTCAGTCAGTGAGCAGGACAAGGAAAGCGCAGCTGCAGCCACAGAGTATTTCCCACTTTGTCTCCTGGAAATCCACATTGTCCTATCTCAGTAAAGGTATCTTTAAAAAGGACCATGAAATCAACTTTTGTAGATAGGAGTAATTGATAACTTTGGTCATTGCTGCAAACAATTTAAACGTAGTATCAATCCAACACTTTGACTTTGACACACGCTATCAAACAGCTTGTTTCAAAAGTATTGTACAGTAGAGATAATGGACAACATCTGGAGTGGAATAAGGGGTAGCACCTAGAAAAATAATCAATGATGCCAGTCACAGTAGTATATAATTATGAGATTATTGGTAATATCGCTTTGCTTGTCACACTTGTCTTCCCTTTGTTGAAGTGATGCCATGTTCAACCTGTATGCTTTATAAAAATATTAAATTTTAGCAATTAGCACACAATAATATAACATGACACCACCAGGTGAATACATTTATTCTGTTTTTTTTAGGCTGAAAGTCTAAAACTTAGTTTAAGTATTTTGTTGTTTTATGTAGTTGTGTTTTTGAATGTCTTCTATTTTACTAGCATGAAGGCTCACATTTCCCATGTTGCTGCTTCTTCCCTTTAAGCTGCACAATAAGGCATTATTTCCTCCAGTAATTGTTGTAATAAAGTATGTCGTTTAGGTTTTCTATTGTTGTTTCAGCTTAACCATTGCGACCCATGATCCACAAATTCACAACTTTTATAATAGTGCCAATCATGAAACTGATTAGCTTTTCTGAAGTAGGCATTCTTGTTTAGTAATTATATTGTTAAACAAAGGCGCTAATTGTTTCTGTAATTTGATCTGTTCTATTGTTAAGGAGCTAAAATAGTTTTCTGATAATCCACACTGTTATGAACGACAAACTTAACATTGCTGTGATAGTTTCCTGCAGTTGCTGACCTTGAGATCAACAGCATTATCCGCTACTAAAATACTAATGATGAGCTGTGATGGATTTCTGTAGCTTTGTCTTTGCCATTGGGTCGATGATTCCCATGTTCCTGGTGCTGGCCTTTACCTCCGCTGCGTCTCAGGCGATAAAAGTCCTAGTTCTGGAGAAGGAGCGTCGACTGAAGGAGGTTTTGAGAGCTATTGGAGTCAGAGGTTCTGTCATGTGGATCTCCCATTTCATAGATAACATGCTGGTGCTAAGCTTCCCCTGTGCTGGCATTGCTATCTTAGCTAAGGTTGGTGACGCCGGAGGAAAAAAAATGATCTTCAACCAAATCAGACAAAAAATTATTCAGTCAGTCAAGTATCAGGAAAAAGGAATGCAGACTTGTCAGTTTTTAAGATTACAGATAAAGTTGGATTAAGAGAAAGAGATCCAAAAACAACCCAAAACCAAATAAAATCATTGATTGTGATTCATTGTATTACAATCATTACTTCTTAAACGTCACATGATTTTGTTTTGTCATGATGCATTTTTATTGTAAAAACACACATGGTTTACATTAGTTTACAGCATAAAAAGGTTTCTTTTTTTTGCAGTGACAAGTCTGCTGTCCTATGAAATATTATCAATAAAATTTATATTTTCACACAAAACCACAAAGCACTTTTGAGAATAGTTGCAAGTGTCTCCTAATTAATTTAACCAAAATTTTTTCATAAAAATCTAATTAGTTAACGCTTATTGCCAGATTAGTTAAATAAACACAAAATTGTATTTTGTTTCAAGGTTTCTTCAGTAAACTAATTAGTTTGCTTCCAATCAATTGCAAATGATTAAGCATAGAACAACAAAAAAGATTCTAATAGGAATCTAACTAATACTAACAAAAGAAGCATTAACTATCATTTGTATGCTGTATAAATGCTGTATTTAATGCAAAAAAAATCCATGTTCCTTGACTTATTTGTTTATTTTTTTGCGTCCTTTAAAAACCTCTTCACAAACCTCTTTACCTTTTTACGAGGATTCTAATTGTTTTTGAATTAGTTATTAAATCTCAAATTTAGTGTTGAATTGGAACGTGCTAGTTCCTTTGTGGCTGTAATTTACAGTAACATTTTTATAATTGTGAACACTAAATTTGTCTTGAGAGATTTTCTCATTCACGAAGAGTGCTCTGTGGTTTACACGCTCAGGATTGAGTGAAGCTAATGAGAGAAACAATTGTTATCAAATCAAAGTTCAAACAGAGTGAAACTTGATTGAGCTTAATTGGCTCATTACGTCAGTTTGTCATGCACAAAATTTAATTATTGATGATTTTTCTTTTATCATCATCCGCTCCGAATCGCCTCCATCTACACACACTTTTTATCTACTTTCTCTTTTACTTGTAGTTTTTGTCTACTTCTTTCCATACTTCCAGGTATCATCTTTAGAGGCTCAGTGGCAAATATCTGTGAGAATTTTATTTAGTTTTTTTAAAGTTTCGCACTGATTATCTTATGAGTTAATGTTGTTCCTCTGGATGCACAGGGGGAACATGTACTCCAACGCTTCATGTTTCAGTTTGTGACAACTAATTATTGTGTGCCAGAAACAGTAACCACTTTGAAAAAGAATTCTCACTTCTGTCTCTTTCTGTCACACTGTAAGAGCAAACAGAGAGGTGGAATGGCCTTGTGTGTGTTATTCCCTCAATTGTGATCTACACAATTAGTTGTCAGTAAGAATAATTTGTTATGTTAATTCTGTTTAACGCTGTTCTATTAAAAAAGCAGCGTTAACACCCTTTTATTCAGAAATATTATTTGTATTCGACATTCATTGAAGTTCTTTCACTCTCCTTTTGGTTGCTTGTAGAAATAGAAGAAATGACTAGATTAGGTGTCCCGTTTGGCTAATTGAATGATTTAAATGAATGGAAGGCATTGGATTACATTGCTGGTCATGTGTTTGGCTAAATTGATTACTTATTTAAGTGTTCTGACAGTTTGAACGGAATGTGCTTGATTGAAAGCCTAGCTAATGGGAATGTGCCCAGTTTGGCAGTTTCTGGGAGTTTCTAAACACTCCATCTATTTTGGATAGGCGTTATACGGCTGAACTTGTAGTTTGTATGATTGCTTAGAATTTTTTCCCTTTCCATTTCTTTTCATTTGTTTTAATGTTAAAAAGATAAATCCTGATTGCTTTCCCTTTCAGAAATATCCTTTTAATTAATAAATATTGTGTAACGTAATGTCCGTTTCTGGAAATCCCATTTGTAAAACTGAGAATTGTGGTTGTTTTTTAGTTCACATTTAGTTGTTTTTCAGGAATATGTCTTTGTTTGTCTAAAATCTATGGTAGAAAAAAAGAAAGAAATCGATCTAAAGCCCAGATGCTTATGTGGTGTCTACAGTGGGGAAAGATGGAGTCAGATTTACGTTTATAGTTATATGCATAATTCAGAGATTACAAGATATAATAATAAAACCGTGTGACAGATAACACAGATGTTTTTTTTTGTTATTGTTGTTGAATGATTGTGACCTGCAGAATAGTTTCAATACAATAGTTTTTAAATGTTTCTAATGCCTGAAGGTTGAATTAAAATAGTTTTGTGGCATGATTTTGTTCACAATTATACATCTGGAGGAACAATTGATGATTTCACACTTTTATTTGTTCCACATAGCACCCAAATAATAGAGGCAAGACTGTTAGTATCCCTTTGGGATACAGTTTTTTTTTTTTTTTTGCTTGCAGCAATGTGTTTTTGGCCAATCAAGAGTCACCAGGTGGCCAATAAAAGTACCCGCTTCTGCTCATTCAGCAGCCCTGGTGCTAGGCACAGACTTGGCCCCTGAGACATGCTGTTCTTGTATTTTTAATACTTTTAGCACTATAAGAGATTCTAAAAAGTTTATGGAGTTGATGTTTTTTCTATAACATGATCCCCTCATTATCTACACCATAGAGTGTGATACTGCTGAAACCTAAACAAAGTGACGAGATGAATTCTTTTGAGAGTGATTTAGCCTCAAGATGCCCTGAAGGATCATGCAGTGAGGCACATCTCACAATCAGGATAAAGCCCAGGGGAAAGTGGTGGCTGCCGGTTAAGGCTGCAAAGAGAAATAATCAGAAGAAGAGATGTTCCTGAGGCAATTTTTTTACCTGACAAAAAGTTTCTTTAAAAAAAATCAGTGATACTTGAATTAAATCACTCAAAAAACCAACCTCGATTTAACTGATTGAACTAAGTTCTGTGTTCTGAACTGTGTGTAGAACATAACGGCATGAGAGATTTTCTTTCAATGTCTTCAGGTTTGTGTTCACTGTCAAAATCACTTGTTTTAGCTCAAGCTTCCTCTGTTCTGAGAGTCAACAAAAGGCTAAGCATGATTGAACAACAGCCAGAGTGACCTTTCATTGTGAAACTCCCTTTAAGATTTCCTGCTTGTTTTTAGGTTTCTGCGCTCCCTAGCGCGTTCCCTGCCCTTATACATGACACTAGCCTGGATCTACTCAGTGGCACTGATAATTAAGGGTATTGTTCAAGAGAAGGAGATGCGTCTGAAGGAAACTGTGAGGATGATGGGGTTGAAGAGCTCAACCTACTGGCTGAGCTGGGCCATCAGCAGCATTTTACCTCTCGCCGTCAGCGCCGCACTCCTCACTGTAATTCTGAAGGTGATTAACACTGATTCATTCTCAAACGCTGCCCTTGAACACACTTGATCCTGAGCTGATCTGGAAATATCTAATGGATCAGAGAGGTTATCGTTTCCCTTTACTGTATGTATTCCTTAGAATTCTTCATCCTCACAACACAACTGTCGACATGACAGTCTGGTTTGGTTTTAAATTCAATTGTAGTAATTCGATGAATTTAGTTATGAATTAAATGCTCACCTAAAACCTGTTAAATACATTTTGGTAAGGGTATCCTCATTGGTTCCTAAAACATTACTTGAACCAGTGGAACAACTTTCAGTAATTGAACATTGAATCGACATTGACATTGCTGCTGGAGATATATATATATATATTCACTCTAAAACAGAATAGTTTTTGCCCCTGATTTTCTTAGGAAACATAATGTTTTTTGCATAATTGAATCATTATTTGCATTACATTGTCCATTTTAGATGTCAAATGTAAAAAAACTAACGTTTTCTTTTTTTACAGTGAGTATTCCAGTAGTATCAATATGAGAACTGGGATGGATACTTGTATTTAGGGGTAATATCTTTTGTTTATAGAGAGAAATAAATTTCAGAAAATGTTAAAGAAGGCATATCTTGAGTTTTTTCTGTTAAGTGATAAATTCATCATTTTTATACACATACCTCTGGACAGAAAAAGTTAGCTTTGTGAATGTTTATAACAATGTTTTTTTATCAGGTCAGGCGCCAGTTTTTCTCAGCTGACTCATGTCAGTGTTAAGGGGAGACAGACAGCCCGGATGACACATCAGCATCCCCTGTTTTCAGTTAGTTATTTTGCTGTTTTCGATATTTGAAATCACGACAAAATACAGTTATTGGTCAATTGAAAATCATGTATCTGAAAAACGTTGTTAGTTTTTAAGCCCTGCAGTTTAAAGTCTTTACTTAAGCTTTAATGTTGTGTTCTGAGGATGAATAAATTATTCTTATTATAAGCAAATGAAGACAGCGGTAACAGAATTTAAGTTTATTTGGGGTAAACAATACTGTATCTTAGAGAAAAGAGACGATCAGTTACACTGGTGCAGGATCAGAAGGTGCAGTGTTTGGGAATGTACTGTTTTGTGGTGAGCAGAGTGACTCTATAAGCAACAAAACATAGTGATTGTTCTAAAACATAGAAATGAAAGACATGCACAATACTTTAAAGACTCTGTATCTTAAAGTGTATGTAACAATGTTTTAAATGATTTTTAGCTGATAATTAAAGTCAGCTGGCCAGAGTCACAAAGCACACAACTAATTCAATCTCTGATCTGCTCTAATGATCTCGTTCTCTGTCTCTCTCCCACTCTCTCTCTCTCTCTCTCAGTCTCTCTCTTTTTCTTTCTCATAGCTGAAACAGTTTATTCAGTGTAGTCTACTAAACTCAGTTTTCTCCTCAGTTTTGATGTTTCTCTTGAGTTTCAGAATGGGCTGCTCACACACTAATATAAGAGATTTATTTTTCAGTTTGGGAAAGTGCTGCGCTATAGTGACCCTTCGGTGATTTTCGTCTTCCTGATGGTCTTCTGCATGGCCACAGTCATGCAGTGCTTCTTCATCAGCGTGTTTTTCTCACGGGCAAACCTGGCTGCTGCCTGTGGTGGCCTGATCTATTTCCTGCTATATCTACCTCATGTTCTTTGCTATGCCTGGAGAGATGTCTTGACTTTTGGGGCCAAGATTGGCACGGTGAGAGTTCTCAAAAAAAACTGTTACTTTTTGCATTTCATCCATTGCAAAGCTTTGGAAAAGACCTCTTTGTTAAATTCAAACTAAAATTTCAGTAACACTTTAGATTAAAGCCTGCTAGTTTACAGGACAGTTACTCTGTATTTATAGTGTAATTGCAGTGTTATTACTGGGTAGTAACAGCGTACTTACTGATTCATTACTGTGTATTTACAAATTACTTGTAGGGTAATTACTGAATAAATACATTGTAGCTATATTGTAAGTCTTGTGTAATTACATGTTAACTACTTTGCATTTATTGTATATTTATGGGGAAGTTAATGTGTAATTTATGTGTACTTACTGAGAAATTACTGTGTACTTACTACGCAATTATTGTTAATAAATTAGGATAATCATCTTATTTGTTATTACATGGTAACAACAAGCAATATTATTTTGTGTAGTTATTTCTATATTTTTCTGATTTATGAGTAGTTACACCATAATTACCCTGTAACTACACTTGATTAGGGCTGTAATCTAAAGTGGAATTTATTCTCTGTAGTTGCACCGTGATTATTATGTTACTACACTGGGTGAGGGCTGTAAACTAAAGTGAAGTTTATTCTCTGTAGTTACACAGTAATTACTCTGTAAATACAAGGTAAGTAAACAGTAATTACACAGCTACTACCCTGTAAGTGCACAGTAATTCCAAAGTAGTTACACTGTAAATACACAGCAATTACCCTACAACTACACTGTAACTACCTACAATTACACAGCAATTACACTAAAAGTGCACTGCGACTACCCTGTAATTCCACAGCAATTACCCTGTAATTAGCTGGCTGTAATCTAAAGTACTACTCAGTTGTTAATTTTATCTTAAATAAGGAAAATGACTCTGTACACATCCGGAATGTTTATCCCGGGGGTTACTAGGTTGTCTGAATGTAATGCAGTGATCCGTTTTGGATCTTTTCAAAACAATAATCTAAGTTAGAATAGGAATGTCTAGAATTTAGCAGAATTTAATACCTGCAAAGAGGACGATTGGTGTTTTTACAGATTCATAATTAATACTAGCCACAACATCCACCGTCATAATTAAGTTAATGTATGTGGCATAATGTGAAACCTTAGTGTATCTACTGTCTAAATAAATGGGTTGTTTTACATTTTATTTACAACAAAAGGGGCTTTGAATCAATCATTGCACCATCTACTGTACAAACAAATAGTATTAGTTTGAGTATGAATGTGCAGAAGGGAAATACAATAAAATTAAATAATTAAACTATATTTTGCAACTCTTCCATGAAAAATTCGCATATTTCAATAGAAAAATCTGGCCAGACTGGGATAGAGGTTCCAGATTCCAGATGTTCCAGATTTGAATACAGACATCGTTTTGTTCTGTAGGCACCAAAGAATATAGAATATAGAACAATTTTTAAAAATCAACGCTGGCTTCTAAATAGCATGAAGTGAATGAAAGACTAAAGATTTTTTCAGGGTCAGATTCAGTCTCATTCACCCAGCTGAGCATTAGCATGAGCGATGGTGCTGACACATACCTGTAGAGAAGACAGAGAGTGCTGACACACACACAAACACACGCACACGAACCCTTTTGAAAAGGAGAGTAATGGAGGAGCACTTGTGCCCTTTCAGAATGAGAAAGAGAGGAACAGAATGACTTACAGCTGCAATTCAGTCATTGTGACCAATCAGACTGACCTTTATCTCTTCACCAGTATGTGGCTGTGTTTGTATGAGTGAGTGTTTTATCATGATACAAAAATATATTTGTATAGCCTCTGCAGTTTTTATAGCCCTTTTTGGCTGCCTCCTGTTACACACTTATGATACTTCAATAGACACACTGTGCTTTGCTTTGGAAGCAAATTTACACAATAAGTTGCAAGTAGTCTCATTGCTCATGTATTATTTGGAGAAAGATGAAACCGGTAAAAGTGCCACAGGGATCAATTTTAGACCCTGTGTTAGTTTCACTCTAAAAATATTGGCAAAATCTTAGATAGGGAACTGACATTCAAAGATCATATCTTTCATTCACCTTAGCAAAAAAAAAACTCACAGCAATCTGTTTTTTTGCAGATGCAGAAAGATTGGTTCATAATTTCATGACCTTGAAAATGAATAATGAATACTCCATTAGACGGCTGCACAGCCACCATTTTACATAAATTACAGTTAGTGTTGCACCATTACCAATCTTTAAAGGTTGAGTACCAATTTTGACAGGTAGTCACAGATACCAATACCAACACTAATAACGATGCCTGTTTTGGGAGCATAGCACTTTAACACAGAGGCACTTATAATTTTAGCACAGCTTTTCTGCATTTCTGAACATCTGGTGTTGATGAATATCCTACCAGTGGAACTAGGTTCTCTATTGGTCTTTAAGTTTCAGATTTTTTATTTTAGTACTTGTAATGTATTGTAATGAAACCACACTTCTTGAAATTTACACAATAAAGTTCAATATGTCGCTAGATGTCTTTAGCAAGTCATGCTGTCTGTGTCATTGCAGAGTTTTCTGTCATGTGTGGCATTTGGTTTTGGCTGTGAGAATTTTTCACGGTTCGAAGAACAAGGCATTGGGATCCAGTGGAGCAACATTCGACAGAGTTCCCAGGAGAACGACAGATATACATTCATCGTCTCCATTGTCATGATGCTCTTTGATGCAGTTATTTATGGAATACTCACCTGGTACATTGAGAACATCTATCCAGGTAGCACACTGTCATAGCAAATATGTATATCACACTATATATATATGAAATTACTGCTGACCACATTTGTGTTTCAGATTTAGCATGTAGAAAAAAACAGGAGTGCCTCAACCCTTTAGATTACACATTTTTTTACATTAACTTTTTGTTTACATTTAACTTTTTGTCGATGTGCAGTTAAAATGAAAAAGTCACTTTCAGACATTAGATGATGATCAATGCACAATGTTTTAATAAGCGTATTACCATAAAAAAAAAATAAAGACATGTTTAGGTTATTGTTTAACCATTGGCAAGATAATAAACAATCTGGGTTAATCAGGTAAAAAAGTCAGCAGCGCCATTGATGAGGACATTTTATCTTATAAATTTGTGCCAGAAAAGTGTATTCACTGAATATAATATATCTTCCCAGCAATGGAAACTGAATAAACGTTCAGACAGAAGAAACACGAACAAGCTTGAAAGAAACAATGTTACTTTGCTGTGTTAAAAACCTATCCATAAAACCCTTTGTTATTTTGCACATCTCATTCTTGTCACTAATTGTCAGCGCTAATGTAAGTATATCTAATATAGTTTCTATGACATTTATTGACTGTCTTGATTCAATGAATCTCATTCAATGCATTGTAATGTGTGTTCAATTCCAAGAAAATAAGCTATTTTGCAAAGTTATCTCTACCTTAGAAATAAGAGCTTAATAATAGTTACTGAAAATAAACACACATACAGTGCTGTGGAAAAGGTACTGAAATTGGGTCAACAAAGAATGCTTTTAAAACTTTAAATAACTATTGTTTAGGTTGCGGTGTTAGTACCTTTTGCCTTAAAACTAGAATCAATTCATAAAGACAAAGTTTTGCAGGATTTAAAGAGGATCAACCACCTACATTAAACAGGTGCTAATGATCACCAATAATTAACTGAAACAGAAACAGTTGACTCTTAAAACTCTGCTACCAATCAGATGTTGAGAAAGATAATTTCATGTCGAGGCAGGATTGAGCATAGCAACAAGACAGCAGTTCAGTAGTTCAGAGGTAGTTCTATGGCATCAACAAGGTCTCTCCCAGACATGGATTTCAAAGCCGAATGAGTTTTGTCATGCAATGTTATGTGCAAGCTTATTTGCTCTAGAAGGGAACTTTGCTCATGTTGAAGGGCTTGAGAGCAGCACAGTAAACAGTGTCAGCAGCCAACAGTAAATAATGGTGGCGGTTCCTTGAATGTTTGGGGCTACTCTTCTGCAAATAGTTAAAGATTTGGTCATGGTGTTCTCGATGCTGAGAAACAAGCAGATACATATCTGTCATTTAATTACATCAGGGAGGCATATAATTGACCTCAATTGTATTCTGCAGCAGGATAACAACCCCACATATAAAGCTCATATTTCAGCATTAAAAGTAACAAGAGGTACATTTAGCTTTGCCCAGCAGAGCGCTGTTCTCAACTTATGGAGTTCGTGTGCGACATACATGAAGTGACAGAAGGCTAAGAGAAAACATAAATCCACAAACGATATCTACTTAGTTCTTCAATATATTTGGAATAAATAGTTTGCAGTTAAATGTTTGAAAGCATTCTGTTTTGCATTTTGTTTTCACGCCTGTTTAAAACTTTAGCACAATATGCTATGGAAATGCAACAATAAAACTAATCTATATAAAACTAATGCAGCGATATTGATGAAAAAAAAAACTAAAAGAAGCAGAAAAAATCATACATATTCCATTTTGGCTATATGTTTATTAAAACTTTTTTGGTCTCTTAGGCCAATATGGGATCCCAAAGCCATGGTATTTCCCCTTCACTTCCTGGTATTGGTGTGGAACTCGTGTTAAATCTGATTCAGAACCAGAAATACTGCAAGAGATGGAGGAGCAGAGTGGTACGTAATCACTGATTTTTATACAACTGGATGTATAAAATAGTCATATTTTTACTCACATGCACTCATTCAGAAACTCACAGGAAAATACACTCTTATAAACTATACTAAACAAACAACTACAAAATCACAAACACAGTCAAGCACAGAGTTCAGAACAAAGTCTTTGTGTGCAGTTCTCCTAGAAAAGCCTCCTGCAGGTCTGAGGCCTGGAGTGTGTGTTCGCAACCTGGTGAAAGTGTATAAATCTGGAACCACTCCAGCAGTGGATCGGCTGACTTTGGACTTCTATAAGGACCACATTACTTCCTTTCTTGGACACAATGGGGCCGGGAAAACTACCACCATGTGAGGGAATGTGCATTCACACTGTCTTCTTTCAAATGCATATGCAAAATATTTATAAAATGAGTTTGCAGCATGGTTCGAAATTGAGTTTGAATTATTTTCCTGTTTAAGAGTGGGTTGTCTTTGGACCATTCGTCTGACTTTTACTTTGCAAAGAATTATTCAGGGGAATTTATGGTGGCCTTGGGATTGAATGTGTTGACTATCATACAATTAAAAACAGATTTGTAAAAACAACCATTTATGTCTTGAAAACAAAAAAAGGTGACATTGTATTGTTCCAGGTCAATTTTGACAGGACTGTTCACTCCAACCTCTGGAACAGCGAGCATCAACGGCTTTGACATCCGAACAGACATTGACAGTATTCGGAAACACTTGGGGATGTGTCCACAACACAACGTCCTTTTCAAAGAGTAAGACTTCTGCAAAAACACTAATGCAGCAAACACAGGCACAACTGGAATTTATTTATAATAAAAAGAAAATACAACATAACAATAAATATGTAACATCTCCAAATAATTTAACATACCTGTAACTCAATAATGAATTAAAGTCAAAATGTGTGTCATGGAAATTTTATTCAACCCAAAATACATCTATTTGATTAGGATATTTCAATATCCTTTAAAATATTTTTTTTATTAATTTATTTTCATAATGTATTACCAGGGTTTGCTATAAAGTATTATTTTTCTCCAAATGTTTTGCAAATCAAGCTACATACATATCTACAGATAGATACTTATAATTCTTACTTAGAATACTAAATATTATTTACTTAATTATAGCATATTTAAAAATATATAAATCGTTATTTAAAATTATGTTAAGACTTCAAACTTTCACAAAATGTGTGAATAATTCACATACTTGATGGATTTCTTTTTTTAAAGGAGTGGAAAATCAATGAACTCTTTTCTTAATATTTTTTCTTAATATTTATATGGATGGTGTAATCTTAATTTTTAAAATTGACAAAAACAACATTTTTAAACCATCTCTAAACCAACTTAGCATTCTAATATCTTTACACTTGTAAACTTGTAAACCTGTAATTTAGAACTTATATCATGAAGCCATAAAACACCAAACTAATGCATTACTCACTAACAACATTTCATAAACAAACAAGTACAACACTGTTTCTTTTGAATTATTGAGCTATCTGGTCATATATGTAGAAAAATCACCCCGTTTGTTCATGGCTGCTGTTGTTTTTTTCAGCCTCACTGTGGAAGAGCACATATATTTTTATGCTCGTATGAAGGGCCGAAGCTCAAAAGAGGCAAAGAAGGAGATTGACCAGATGATTCAAGATGTGGGGCTTCCTGACAAACGCAAAGAACGTGCCAAAAACCTGTCAGGTGTGTTTGTCCATGAATGTTTTCTCTGTGTCGATGTGGTCCACAATTTTCATTCTATATTTAAACAAGAATGGTAATGATGTTAGGCAGTAAGGTGCTAGAAACCGTGACATGTTCTGTACCGATTCCACCTGAAGGGTTTGACTTTGCAGTTGAATGCAACTTTGATTTTACTGACAAAACCCTTTAAAACTCTCCTTTACCTGATTTATCCCGAGAAAAAAGTATCCTCTGTAATTTTTGTTATCCTTGCTATAGTCTAATATATATTAAACACTGGGTTTTATGGTTTGAAATTTCTATTTTTGTTTTATTAGATTTTTCACTATTTAAAGAAAATAAAGGTGTTCTTCACTTAATGGTATCCTTCCGAAACAAAATAGCTCCTCTTGAGGAAAGAACGTTCCTCAAAAAGTGTGTTCTGATCTCGTTAAGGTGGAATGCAGAGAAAGCTGTCGGTGGCCATAGCTTTTGTGGGAGGTTCAGAAGTGGTGATTCTAGATGAGCCGACAGCGGGAGTCGACCCGTACGCCCGCAGAGGAATCTGGGAACTTCTGCTAAAATATAAGAAAGGTACAAAAATCTGTTCAAAAAATCTCATAAAATAAGAATACATGAGTTCAAGTGAGACAGACTGAAAATTCTCTTAAACATTCAAATATTACAACAGAATTTAAAAGTACACTATAAAATTAGGCATCTGAAATTTAACTAATCTGTAATAGAAAATGGATTGATGAAAATGAACTAAAATATTTAAATTCAAGCAAAGTATCAGAATGCATCCTCTCAGAAGATTAAGAGCTCAAACATTTGGTAAAATATCTATACATCTAAAACATAACAGCGAAGCCAGTATTCCATTACAACTTCATTAATGATAATAAAGTCCTGATTTCTCTATTTCTTATTCAAAAATATTTTCTGTCAGTTGGACTTCAACATTGCAATAATGTTTTAACACCAAGTTTAATTTAACTTGATTTCGTCTGAACATTGTGTGCTTGGTAAACCTATTCTTTGTGGGGAATGAAAACATCTCTTTTAAAATAATACAATTTGCAGAAAAAAAGAATAATAATAAATAAAAAAAACAATAAGGCTTAATAAATATATTTATTTATAATGAATTTTATAATGAAAATAAATAATCAATTAATAACCATTTGAAAATGATGAACAAATGCAATTAATATTTTTTCACATTTTAACAGAT
This sequence comes from Danionella dracula, assembly GCA_900490495.1. Classification (NCBI taxonomy): domain Eukaryota; kingdom Metazoa; phylum Chordata; class Actinopteri; order Cypriniformes; family Danionidae; genus Danionella; species Danionella dracula. Next base: position 531,795 of record UELW01000578.1, read on the forward strand.
GTGCATTTATTTAGTTTGACTTTTCCGGTTTTATTTATTTTCATATTTTTTTCTGTATTTAAATGTCCGTATGCTAACTATGTGACCAGTCTACCTGAGAAAGACATTGCTAATAAGCAATCATAAAGCATGTTAGAGATTGACTGTTTTTGTCTCGCTTCCTCTAATATGGTAAATGTTTGTTTATTTATTTACCTCATTTTTTTTTTTACAATAATTCTTCACACTTTTTCTCAGACAGGAGAGACACTTTTCTCTCTTGTTTAAATGATCTGAAAGTTAAAACTTCTTGCTTAACATGTTTTCTTCAGCTTTTGTCCGGAGGTAACACTAATTGTGTTCTACTGCATGTATTTTGACAGTTCAGAACATTTTGTCCATTTTTGGGGTTTATTGGGTAGAAAACTTGGCATCATACAGAAGAGTACTTCAAAGTAACACTACTAGTAATTGAAGATGTATGTAGCTTTGGCGAGCTGAATGAATTACTGTTTCTCCTGTTCTGAGAAGATTGATTGACAATGAGGACTCAGAGCACATCACTGTAGCATGTCATTGATGTCCGAGTCCTCTTCATTTCAGACCAACACAAATATCCTTTTGTAAATTAGTCAGTAGAAAAGATTGTTTTAAAAAACATTATACTGCTATATATAGTTATGTATTTATTTAATTATTTGTTTGTTAATACCTAGGTAAATTGTTTCCCATAATGTTTTGACTACACATAAAAAAATTGCTTGGTTTGTTAATTAATCTGGCACAGTGTTACTTTTATCATTAGGGTATAGCTTAAATAAGTCCACACCTTTAGTGTTACTTTAACACTGTCAAATTAGATTTTTTGAAAATACCCAATTTGTCACAAAGATGCGGCCATCAATCTACTTTCAGTTCATTTCTTCTTTCAATCTTTCTTATCTGTACATCCATCTTTATTTCTGACCATCAATCCACAATTTATTTCCATCCATCCAATTCTTTAATATTTTATTGTTTGAAATTGAATATGCTGTAAAGCAGGCTGCAGCAGTATTTTACAGCGTCTCTCAAAATAAACCTGTGTTCCACACCTCAATTCAGCTTTTGCAAAAGATCAGATTTTATGAGATTTCTGCTCTGTGTGAGTCAAAGTATAGGCGCCTTGAACTCCCACAGCCGCATCATGCAGAGCAGGAACAGTGTCTGGGTTCCCCAGTGGGTATCAAGGACGGGAAACTTTTTTGTACTGGAGTGAAAGAGTGGGATCTAAGCCTCAGACACTCAAGCGGCCTAAATATAGAGCCGCACCTGCTCTTCAAACACATTCAGATGTGAGCGAGCCCCATGGAAATCTGCATTCGCCTCTCAACTTTGATGATTTCCAAAGAGTGTGCATCTGCGTGTATATGTGTGTGTTAGCAATGCACATCTGAAGAAAAAAAAGTGGCTCCCTGCATTATTTTGTTGCTTAAAATAGAGATAAATGTAGACCACAATTCTAAATAAGTAAAAAGCAAAAACAATAATAATTCACAATTATGGAAACACTTATACATGTCTAATATAATGCATTAGTTATTTACTAAGTAATGATTAACTAATTCATAAGTTATGTACATTTTTAACATATAAATTATGTCAATAAGTAATGTCAAGTATTCAATTTAGAATAAGACAAACTTCTCTTGGAGTAAATTAATGGTATTTAATCAGCAGTAGAAAAAAGATAATTGAATTATACTACTGTAAAAAAAATATATTTTTATTGTACTTAACTAGATTTTGGTTGAAGCAAAGTACTTCTCTAAATTTCAATTCAGACTCTTTACTTGAGGAAAAATATATGTTCAATTGAAAACAAATAAATCAGATATCCAATGGAAAAAGAATACAAATAACATCCATTATTATTTTATGTATAAACCAATTTGCCAAACCCTCTTATTTTGTGTTTGGCTCATGTAGAAATATCTTTGACTTTTTTTTTTTTCTAAAAGTCTGTTTTTACACAATTGTAAAGCTAGCGTAGTCAATGAAGGTTAGCTGTATTCATTTCAGCTTGCCTTTGAACTACCATAATATCACCCCATCCCATTGCTATTGGTAAAAGCAAGTTACTCAGTTCAGCTTAGTTACTTCTTACTTGAGTACATTTGACTAAAGTATTGATACTTTACTTTAATATTTCGTAACTGGTGAACAGTTTGTAGAGATGGATCAAACCCTTAGATATGAAACTGTGTGTAGCCATAAAAAATACTTAGGAAAAGCTTGTGCTTACATTCAACTGTGGAAGCTGTCACAGATATAAATGTAGCTTTACTGTTATAACGTAAAAGTGCAATTTTAAGTCTCAGATGTCCAGTAAAGCTTGACTGAGTCATCTTTGGCACTTCTGTAATGTGTGCAGCAAAATGATATATTCCCTTTTCCCTGTTCAATAAACTTGAGATCTAACGCTATCGACAAACAGATGAGTTTTTTTTTTTTTTATCTACAAGCAACAAAGCCATTTCAGTCAAAATACTTTGACTGTCTGCTTTCTGCGCATGTAATCCTTTGCTCTCCATGCCCTGCTCAGCATTATGTTCTTCAGGGCCAGATTCGATGATCCTGCTCTATTAAAAATTCAATTTTAGTAAAAATGTAATGCTATTTTTGCTGCGGTTTTAGCTGCTATGTTTTATTTCTTTAGTTGGCTTGTATATCCTGCCTCCCTTATATAATGCTTAGTTATGAGCAATCTTGAAATATTAATCTTGTTTTGATATATTATTTCTGCGTAACACATTTTTTTTAATTAAAATTTTGCAATTATTATGACATTTGAAACTATACATAATAAATCAAAGTATCTTTATACTATTTATTCTGTTCAATACACAATAATTTCTTAATCACAAATTTGTCAAAGTATCTTATTTGTAAAATTTACTATTGTCTCCCCATGTGGAATTAATAGATAATGTCTCTTCAAATCTGAAATAATTTCTTTAATTCTTTTTTTTTTGTCGAATAACAAAAAATTACATAAAATAATGTCTGTAAAAACCAGTGGAACAATGAAAAAAGGAAAAGCTACTTTATTCAATTGGAGTTGTGTGGTTTTGAATGGGTTTTTTCCAGGTCGCACCATCATCTTGTCAACACATCACATGGATGAAGCTGACATTCTGGGGGATCGAATCGCCATCATCTCTCAAGGTCGCCTCTGCTGCTGCGGATCTTCACTTTTCCTCAAAAAAACTTATGGAAAAGGATATTACCTCACACTCGAACGAGCCAATCAAGATCAAAGATTCACAGCAGAAACATTACATTCAAATAATGAGGTAAGAAAAAAAAGAAATCCAGAAATAGGCAAATATCATAAGCCAAATCAACGATTGAGTCAAGATACATTTTATCTGTACATAGTGTTCTATTTTAATTTTGGACACAAAAATTCTATCAAGTCTAAAGATCATATCACTGTTTTAGAATTGCATAGTCAGTTTACATTAAAAAATCTATTCAAGCATTTGCTGTGTACGTTTTTTGTGTAAGAAGGAATTTTTAGAAGGAGTTTTTATCTATTGGTTAGTTTACTTAGTTAGTTAGTTAGTTTTAAAAAAATTGTGTCATAGTAACATTTAATGTTGCAGCTTTGTACTCCTTTAAATTTGTAAATATTGACATCAGTTTGTTTGACTTCCAGAGCGACAAATCCAGCGAGGACGAGGGCATATGTAGGGACAGCCTCAACAGTGTAGAAACTCCAGGTTTGTTTAAAAGATTTTTTTCTTTGATGTTTCTTTAGATGGTTTACATAACATAAAAATCTGTTTTTATGATAGCTAAATATGATAGCTTCTAACTTGCTGCAATAAAATCTTAATTCTATCTAAAAAATATATATATATATCTGTGTATCTGTAGGTTTGGCACAAATACCCTTTTATAGATATCACTCCCAAAGTGCTCACTATCATAGTTTTTGTTTAATCTAGGAGCACAATTGTGGGAGTCTGGGCAGTTGTGATCTGGTGAATAAGGAGATTGACTTGTAATTGGAAGGTTTTTGGTACGAACGCCAGATCCACAGAGTTTAAGATGGTGTGAGTGATGAAACACTAGCTCTCCCACCTTCAACATCATCAGTTTTGCTGCCCTTGAGCAAAGCACCAGTTTTCCAACTGCTCCCCAGGTACCGCAGCCTCGGCTGCCCACTGCTCCGGGTGTGTGTTCACGGTGTGTTCGTTCACTGCTGTGTGTGCAGAGTTAAATGCAGAGCACAAATACGTGGCTATGGGTCACTCCATATCTGACCAATTTTCACTTTCACATCTAGAGTTTTAAACAAGAAAACATTTTGGGAAAAAGTTCTCATAAATGAACATATATATGTAGAACCTGCTTCTCCCACAGTACTACCTGACACCACTGTAACTGATGTGGAGTTGTTCGTCATGTCTAGCCATGTGCTAGTCAGTGTATGTTTGGATGGCTTCCTTTAACTCACCTCATAGTAATTATTGGTTTTTGGTTGCAGACTTAAATCAGAAACTTCTCCCTATTGCATATAATGGCTAAAAGCTCAAGAACTCCAGCAGAATTGTTCCAATAATGTTACAAAATATTCTAAAATATTATTCTGTTTTGTATTATACTTACAATGTGTCACCATTGGCTGGACCAAAATGTTACCCCATTCCTAAGAATATTTGTGTTTTTGGCTTTTTTGTACTTTAGGAGTTTTGCCAGCAAATGCTTGATATGTGTGATTGCTTTAAATGTAAGCTTGTGGGACCTACAGCTATTTCTGCACCCATACCACTGACCCTGAGGTCACTGTCAATAGAAAGCCTGGGGAAGACGTAATTGATCCATTCAATTCAATTCCTTCATTTGACTACTGTGGTTCATTTTTCATTTCATAGGGAGAGTCATTCAGTAAATGGATATTGCCTGCCATGAAACATAAATCTATGTTTGTACAAGAAGATGTGTTCTGTTTCACTCTTGAGATCAAGTGTTTGAGATTTCAATGGCCTTTTTGACTTATGACAAAACATTTAATATTTTTTCACATAAAAACCCAATTTCTGTTGCGTGGTCACTGTCTTCTGATTGAAAGTACACAAAATTGTTTACATGCTTCTCTGGATAGATGGCCGTTCTGCTCTAGTTAGTCTCCCTCCTCTGCTCTTGTTGGTCTCTGTTTTTTTCTTCCAAATATCTCAATTTTCTGCTCTTGTTGATCTCTTTTGACTGATCCAGTTGATCTCTGTCATCTGCGCCTGTTGTTCTCTGTTCAGTTGGTCTCAGTTGTCTGTTCCTACCATTCCTGTATTTTGCTCCTCTTGGTCTCCTTTGTCTAGTGTGCTGATGCTGTTCTCAAATTGTCCGCTCTTGTTAGTTTCAGCTGACTGGTCTTTGTCTTTTGCTCCATTTGGTCTCCATTGTCTGCTCCTCTTGTACTCCACTGTCTATTTCTTCTGTTCTTCAAAGTGTGCTGCTGCTGTTTGGTATTTTATGCTCATGTTTGTTTCTGTCGATTGCTCTAGTTGGTCTCGGTTGTCGGTTCTGATTGGCCTCAGTGTTTTGCTCCTACAGTTCTCCTTTGTCTGTTCCAGTTGCTCTATGATGTCATCTGCTCTCCTTGGTCTCCTCTATGTTTCAGCTCCTTTATATATATAAAAAAGATCAAATTCAGGTGTTTCCTGTTCATCAGTTGGTCATATATACAGAATGTGATTCTCAAGAATAGCTAGCTGACAACCTCTTTCGGATTTTCTTCTTGCACTGTCAACAGTTGAATACCGGAGCAAAAGTGAATACAAATTGAGATGAACTCATAAAAACTATGATATAAACAGGAAATAATATCAGCATAAGACCTGCACATTTTTATGTCTTAGCTCACTCTTTATAGTCCTAATTGCTTGTTGGTATACACACTGTCATATCACTGTTGTGTTTTTAATATAAAAAATATAATACCCATTCTTCAGCATAAACACTGGTTTTAGATGAATTTTACAGTTCTGAACAACAAGGATGGTGTATACCAGGGGTCTCAAATGGAATTCCTGGAGGGCCGCTCTTTTAAGAGAGGGCCGCTCTTTTTTGTTTCCTCTTTTAAGAGACACACCAGTAGCTGCAACCAAACTCAGAGGAGCTAAATCAGTGGAATCAGGTGTGTTCAGTTAAGGTTGGAGCAAATCTATGTAGAGCCGTGGCTCTCCAGAAATTGAGCTTGAGACCTCTGGTGCAGACACACTGCTTGAAACAACATTGAGAACTTTAATCAAAGTGGTGGGAATGTCTTTTTTTTATTTGATGTGTTCTAATGTGTTGAACCAAAAAGAAGAGTGTGGAAAGTGAATAATGGAATTAAATTAACTATATAATCTATTCTCTTCTGTTACTCATTAGTTATGACTGCATGTTATTTGACTATAAATACCCACAACAAAAATCAGCTTTTTATATGCTCCTGTGTTTCAGAGGTGTGTGTGGAAATGGTGCTGCGTCATGTTCCTAAAGCCGAGCTCCTGGAGTCACATACTCAGCTGCTGTTTTTGCTGCCATACAGTGGTGCGACGGATGGCAGCTTTGCTTCTCTCTTCAAAGAACTGGATCTGGAAAAACAGACACTAGGCATCAGCAGCTATGGCATTTCAGACACAACCCTGGAAGAGGTACAGCGTTAATGTCACACTGAAACACATTTTTACAATCTGGATAGAGAAGACAGAGTGTTCATAATGACGTAAATGAAAGTTCAAGAGTTTTCTATGTGCCAGAAGGCAGTTATGATGCAGAAAATATTTTAAATTATTTAACATGAACTTTAACAATAGGTCAAATGTATTGAAAATGTATCAGTAAAGTCTGAAATAAAATGTCTTCAAATAATCGTGAATGCTGCAAACATAGCGGTTACTGTATTTTTTTTTTTAAATCTTTAGATTTTTCTGAAAGTGGCTGAAGAAACAGGTGTTGATGTTGCATCTCATGGTAAAATACTTTCTGAATATTCATTCCTTTTGTGCTTTAGCGTGAATTATAGCACAAGCAGTTCAAAATTCATGCAAAGTAACATTTATGTAGTATTAGGTTTTATATTATTACTATTTTCAGTTTTGGGGAACTCTTTTAAAGAGTAAAGCACTTTGAGAAGGAAATTCAGTTTTGTTAAAGCCTCAAGATAAGAACAAGACACTTCAATAAGAGCAGAGACGAAGAGCTGCAATTGTGCTTTGCTATCTCAACTCTGAGTGCATGAGTGTGTTAATGTCTCTTAGATAAGAAAGCGACCCTTGAAAAGAAGCGCAGGAGCAGCTCAAGGATATCAGGAGTTCAGACGATCAGCTCAGCTCTCGAATCCACAGATGTAAACACACTGAAAAATGAGAAAAGCAAAGGTAAACACAGATAGATATGTAGAAAGTGAATTAATGAACAAATCTTCAAAATGAAACTTCTGACCTCTAGTAATGTCTGTTCTTTGTTGGTTTTTCCTTGTTTGGAAATAGAAGGAAAGATCAGATTCTCTAGTCGTGTGGAGGGTAAGGAAAATATTTTTTCTGCTACAATGTAATTTTTATAATCATTTTATGTCATTTTATAAGCATTTTTATCTGGCATTAGCTTTAATCAAATCCAGAAATTTTACCATTTAACCAAAGGTTAAATGCCATAAAACATTGTGTTTTAAATAATGACATGAAGCATTTCTATGTGGCAGTATGCACAGTATGTTACTTTAATGAACTTAAAGTGTAGACAACTCTTTTTCAGTCCACTAGTAAAACAGTTAACAATTTCATTGGTCAAAGCCACAAACACAATATTGGTGTGAGGCCACAGAGAGATAGAGACAGTTTGTGCATTTGGGGTGAAAAAAAACAAAAAAAAAACACAAAAAACAAGTAATAAGACTACTTTAATTGATAAGACTACTCAGACTTCTTCACAATACAGCAACTAACTTGCTCACTAGCCATTAAGATTCTTATTATGTTTTATTAACTAAGTTCTGCAGGGGTGTATCATGTAATTGACCTTATATCATATTTTACACAACAGGGTTTACCCATCTGATGCACAATGTGAGAATGAAATGGGTTTCAATTGGTTTAATTTGTAACGTATTAAATCTATTTTTATGCGTACACAAAAACACTAATGTCATCATGTTTAGGTTTTTTCCCCCAGTAGTTTAAAGGAAGCTGTTTGGGTCGTTGGGTTTTACTGTCACCTACATCTAACACTCTGGTTGGTCATGAGTCAATAGCTGGGAACCAGTCTGGCAACATTGACCCCTAAGTGCAATTTTATGAACTTGAATTGTGTTTTGGGGCTATTAGAGGAAACTGAAGTAACTTAATGGTCACGTTATGTGGCAAACATGCAAACAAAATCCGGAGTGAAATCTAGCTTGCAACCATCTAGCTGAGAGGCAACAGAGTACACTACTGCACCATGATGCTGCCTCCTTTCATTCAAAATGTGTGTTTGCTAAAATCCATCTTTTACTTGTATATCTGTAGTGAACTTTCTCAGCATCATTAGTATCTAACACATCTTTGACTACTCTTCCAAACTCTTTTGATCGTTTTGAGCATGCATAGTCTTTGAAGTGACTACTTTGAGAACTAATAAATTTTTCAAGTGACTCAAAAGTCAAATACCTTTTTTCTCTTCGGGATGCTAAGGAATCATGAAATGTTGAGCCTGGATTGAGTTACATTAAGAACCATGAAATTTGTCTACATCAGAAGTATAAAGTATGCTTATTCTTGTTCCCACAATCATCAAGCCAGACAAACAGAGTCTTAGACAAGCCAGACAAACACTTGTTAATGATTTGTTTGATTGCAAACAAACTTGATTGATTGTAGACAACGTTAAGTCTTGGAGCATGGGACTACTTTAAAGATGTGATGACCGCTTGTTGAGGTTTAACATTGAGATTTGTGGCTGTTATATGATCTAAAAGATGTCAATTGGTAAAATAAAGGTTTATAAAAATATTTATTTGTTACAGACGCCCAGTGGCCAGTGGTTGCCAATGGCAGGGGATCGCATACCATCACTGGCACAGCTCTGATCAAACAGCAGTTTCTGGCTCTCATGATCAAACGATTCCACCATGCTAGAAGAAGCCGCAAGGGTATCATCGCACAGGTGAAAGGAACAAAAAATAAACAAGAACTCACACTTTTAAACTTGTATTTCTTCTTCAGAAAGAACTTTGAGTCAAAAACAGATTTAGTCAAAGGGCACATAGTAAATAAAGGTGCATCTGTAAAAAAAATTCATAAAATAATTACATGAATTTGAATATGAGTACTCTTTCTATTTTGAAGTCTGAAAACCAAGTGCCTCCCAAGGAAACACAATTGTCAAGGTTCCATAAAGTATGAAAAATAATCTGAAATCTGGTACAAGAGGTTGAAAAAGAACTGGCAGAAGAGACAAGAACAGCGTTTCTTTGTAAAAACAAAAATATACATTTTGCCACTAAGAATATAGAGTCATCGAATGCAGATAGAGTTTTTGGGCAATGTTTTTCTAACTTTTCTGGAACATTGACCAGAGCAACCTGTCTTTGTACCATATCCCCCTTTTTAACTGAAATATCTCAAGTTGTGTTTCTTGGTAGAATGAACACTTTTATGTGCTTGTAACAAAGGTGGTTGGGTGATTAATGAAAATATTTTGGAGGATGTAAACCCTTAATTGTATTTACAAAAAACTATGTTAACTCATAAAAAGCAGTCAGTAATATGTGGAAAACAGGTCTGCACACGAGACATCACGAGAGAGGAAATGTCTCTCAGCTTGCATGATGTTCCATTTTCCTCTTGCTTCTCCCTCTCTCTCTCGCTCTCTCTCTCTCTCTCTCTCTCTCTCTCTCTCTCTCTCTCTCGCTCTCTCTCTCTCTGGTCTCACAATCTGTTTTATTTTTACACTCCAAGGCGAAATTTAATTTTTACAATGATTTGAAATATTTTTTTCTGTTCTTTTGTACTACTCTTTCATTCAAAATGTACTAATAATGAAAATAATAATCCTAAAAATGACAAGTCTTCCAAACAAAAACTAGGCAGGAAGCCTAGCATATACATATATAAATATCTCCATTGTATAAGAATCATAGGTAAAATTAGGACAAAGAAAATTATTCAATCAAATCTTGTTGCTTTTTTTAGGGTGAATAAGTTAAATTAAGCCAGTGTAACTTGATCTGAAGTATCTCCATTTCTCAAATCCATGTTTTATAAGCCTTTAAGTCAAACAATCATTATTCTCTTGGTTTTTGCTTTATTTGGCCTCTGCTCATCATCCCTCTCAAGGGATAGACATCCCATTGTTCTCTCCTTCATTATCCGCAACACGTACTCTACACATTTACATTGTTCTCAGTGTAAACAGAGGCTGTTTGGATTGGCTGCTTGAGTTAATTGGACAATCATGGCATGTAATTAATCAAATAGAGTCAGGCCATGTCACTGCTCCTGTCTTCCTCTCTCTCTCTTTCTCTTTCTCTTTCTCTCTCTCTCTCTCTCTCTCTCTCTCCTTCACTGAGCTTTTATTTTATTGCACTGGTTTAGACTGTCAGTGGAGTGTGGAATGAAAGGAGAACATTGGGAGTGATAGCAGAGCGGAAGAATAGAGAAATTAATTATGCAAGGAACGAGAGGTGATGGTGCCAGTTTCGGAAAGTGTTTAATCGAAACCCTTTTACACATTTAACTGAGCCAACACAGGCGCATGACACACTGAGAGAGAGAGACAGAGCGAGAGAGGGGGGGGGGGTGCCTACCTGGAGAAAGAAATATGACTGTATGACTATTTATGCTTCTTTTTTTCTGTATTCCATTGTGACATTTTTGTTATTGTTAAGTTGTATGATTTGTTGTATTATTATTTAAGTTGTGTGATTTAACCCTGGATTTGTGTGCTTCTGTGTGTTTTATTTCAGGTTGTATTGCCAGCATTCTTTGTGTGTCTGGCTCTGATCTTTTCTCTGATTCTACCTCCATTTGTGGAGTATCCAAATCTGGAGCTTCAGCCCTGGATGTACGGCGCACCCCAGAACACATTCTACAGGTTTGTTGTTATTATCTTTTGTTAAATTATGTAATTATACCCTCTTGTAGCAGCAGTATTACTGCTTTATTTACATTGATGTGGGTTTTATTTTTTTGTCATAAGATAATACATATTATAATATAATAAAAATCCATGCCATTCAGTTTATGTTGGTGTATGTGTGTGTGTGTGCGTGTGTGTGCGTGCGTGTGCGTGTGTGTATGTCTCTCACTCTCTTTGTGTCCCTGTGTAGTTTTGACACGCCAGGCATTGAAAAGGTGGAAAAGGTCTCAAATGCTCTACTGAGTTCACCTGGATTCGGGACACGCTGCATGAGCTCCAACCCCATACCGTCAGTATAAGGACACACCGCAACTTTTATTAATAAGTTTCAAAACCTACTTTAGATAAGTGAAAAAAAATACAAATAAATACAAATAAAAGGTCCTAAAAGAGAGAGGAAAACAGGAGCTATTTTCCTGATTGGCTGTCTTGTTTGAGACAGATTGTTTCTGTCTAGCTGCCATTAATGACATATCCCCACTTAGGCAGAAGTTAGGACCTTTCAAATAATTAGCCTACGGCAATAAAAATGTGAAACAAGTACTATGAGGAGCAGATGTTTTTATTGCATAGTTCTTCCATCCATTCCAAGCCACATTTCAATGGCCAGACCTCATGACTAGAAGTTTAATCTGAGACTCCTACATGAATCCAAGGCCGCTATATTGTTGCAGTTAGAATTATGTGTAGAGCAAATGTTAATGTAATGCAAGTTATAAATGACTGAAAAAAACTATTTATCACAATGAGCTATTGACAGGTCAAAACAGGTATGATATGAGATATGTTCTCACTGGTGTCCCTCAGGGCTCTGTTCTAGAACATCTACTTTTAACATCTACCTATTACATCTCAACTAGGTTTTCTTCTCCACTCACTCTGCCTTAATTGTCACTTTTGTTCTGACAGCAATCAAATTTTTGTTCACTCAAAACCTGGAAAATACTTTTATTTTACTTATATCTCAGACTGTCTTTCTTTAATCAGACTTGGATGAGCGAGAACTTCCTTTGCTTCAGCAGTGGCAAAACTGAAGTCATGCTGATTGGCATTCCTGATACTAGATATGGCGTTTGAAAACTGGGGTCTTAAGTCTATCTCTTGATGATTCATTATAAGCAGAATGAGGAACCTCTGTGTGGCATTCAATTCATGTCTAACTTTTGAGCAGTTTGTCAAAACCACCGTCAAGTCTTCATTTTACCACCTGTGAAAAGTTGCTAGTCTGCTTCCTAGAGTATGATGCATTTCTGTTCTGGTGAAAGACTAATCAATACACTTGTCATGTCCAGTCTGTATTACTGCAATGCTCTCCTGGCTGGGTTTTCTAGGTCTTCTCTGGGCCGTCTTGACCGCCATCAGAGCATGTGAACACATCACACCTGTTCTTAAATCGATGCACTGGCTCCACTTCTGTGTAGAATTTAAATTTTTAACCCTTACATATATAGCACTCCATCGTTAATCATTTACACCCCAAATCGTATGCTCCACACCTCATAGCTTCTTTCGGTTCAACCAACCTGCACTAAAACTTGGCAAACGGGGCTTTTTTCTTTTATGGTGGATATCTCTGCCGGGGAACTTACGCTCTTTTTAAATTACATTTTATAACTAATTTTTAACAAGCTTATGATTGTTGACATTTTATACTTTTTATTGCTTTTAACTGACTAAATGTATCTTGTTTTGTCTTATGTAATTCATTTTATCTTTGTTGTTGTATTGTTTTACTTTTGTTCTCTGCTCATCGCTTTGGGAAGCCAGCTTGAAAGGCACTTTATAAAAAAAAAGTCATGTTTTTGTATTATTGATATTATTATCATAAAAAAGCAAAAGAGGAGTTTTCCTCATAAACCATTTCAACCTTTTGAGTGGGTTTTGAAAGATTTGCTGATGTGGATTGTGAGAGGACCATTACCCATGAAGGGCTAATATGAGATATAGTCCAAAAATGTTGTATTTTTCATATTAAACAGTAAAAAGTTCATCTTCAGCTTCTATAATCGCTTCTCTACTGTAGAGATGTGCAGGTGATGGAGTTCTCTTCTAGAGAACATTCATCTAATACAGTGGAAAGCTCTGAGTTGTTAAAGTCTGCGTGTCTTTTTGTGTGCTTATCAGGAAGCTCCCATGTGTGTCCTCGGGTAGCACTGATTGGTCTGTTCCTCCAGTGGACCCTGCTGTCTCTGAGATCTTTGAGAAAGGGAATTGGACTCTTCAGAATCCGTCTCCTGATTGTGTGTGCAGTACAGCCCAACGCAGCATTATCCTCCCGGACTGCCCCCCAGGGGCAGGGGGCTTACCACCCCCCCAGGTCAGAGTTCAACAATCATCAATTCTTTTTCTAAGTCTTTGTTATGCTGAATATTCTAAATTCTGCTACTACATTTGGTTTCAAACATCCAGGTTTAGAGTATGTGATTTTTTTTTTCTTTTTTCAATTGTTTTCTTGCTTACTTGTATTGTATCTATTACTGTATACAGTAAGTATTGTTTACTTACTGTATTATGAATGTCTTACACTATTGATTGAAGTGGCTATGACAAAAAATATGTTTCTTAAATTTAACCCATTAGAGCCCAACCTCATTTTCATAACAAAAAAAAGAAAGAATGGAGTTAAATAAGGACATTTCCAGAAAACTGTAATGGGTTCTTATGGGTTCAAATATATATGTTTTTGTTTTTATATCATGATTGTGGTTGATAATGTTATTTATACTATTTACACTAAAAGAGTCATAATTTTATAAAACATACTACATTTTCGGATTATCCAGAAATTTTCAGATTATCTGGAAACTAAGGGCAAAGTACTGAAGAATCTAGTGATGGGTGCGATGTATAGGATGCAGCATTGGAGTCTATGAGAGTGGAGGAACCCAATTTTGGTCTCAGTTTTTTTCTGTATGTGAACTATAGAGTGCTTGTATTGTAAAAAAAACAACAACCTCAAACTCTGCCAAACACTTCTCTGCACACATAGATAAACACACCCACCCACACAACCTGATCATTCTTGATTAGTGTTAGCGAGGAGGAAGAAACTTTGCTGCTTCATTAATGTAAGGCTTGTTACCATGGTGTTAGGTCAGAGGATTTATCCGCAGCTTGTTAAGGAATAGTTTTATAAAAATACATGCCGAAACTCACTAAGAAGTCTGTGCTTCTCATTTCTAACAACTTGTTGACCTTCTTTTCCTTTCCTTCATTTTAAGGTGTTATTTGTTTATGATATATGTGGTTCTATCATAATTGGGTGTGTTTGTGTTCTGTAGAGAATTCAAAACACTACAGACACACTGCAGAATGTCACTGGGAGAAACATGACAGACTTCCTGCTCAAAAATTACCAGAAATCAGGGAAAATAAGGTAAACAAAGCATGAAATACAGAGATTTGGTTACCTTTACAAACATGTATTTACTAGTTCATTTAATATGTGGAGGAGAGGGGGGGTTGTGTGGGTGTGCTTAATTTGGCATGGCGTTGTTTGCATGTCTGTGTTTCTTTAAACATTTTAAAAGCTAATAAGCTGTGGTGTTTTTATGTGGGAGCAGGTATGGCGGTTTCTCAGTGGGTGGTGTAAACTCTCAGGTCAAGCTAAACAAATCTGAAATCTCAGCTATCATCACTCAACTGGAATTACTCTTCAACGCCTCTCAGGTGAGCTGTAATTTATTAGGTGCAGTATGCGTAAACACAACTGCAGACAGTCTTTCTTGAAGATGTTTATTATGTGTCCTGCAGACTTGTCTTTAACAATAGCTGTTGTTAAAAATTACAAAACTGTTCAAAAAGGTTGATTAATGTAATAAATTGTGTATACAAATATGTGTCACACAATTTGAGTATCAGTAAAAATGGGATTTTACAGATGTTTAAAACAAAATGTAAGAGTCTCCAAATATTAGAATATTGCATCGCATGCAGTTAAGAACGAAAGACCTTTTAAAAGAAAATTTGAGTTTGAATAAAGTGATGGGCTGTTTAGCATTAATTGGTGCATGAAAGCACCATGGCATGAAGGCAATGGCCCTGTGGCACTTCTCCTGTGTAATGGAAGCTCGGCTTGTTTTGGTAGGTGCCTTCGGGTCATCTGCTTGGTTTGGTCTGGTGACTCACATTTTCCTCTTGACAATGGTCTGTTTCTGGTTTTAAGTCAGGTTAGTTTGCTGGCCAATCAACCAAAGTAACACCATAGCCACTTGACAGGTTTTTGGTACTATGTGAACTCTTGCTGGAGAATGAAATCTGCATCTGCAAAAAGAAGCATGAAACCATGAGATGGCTCTGTTGACTGACATTTAGAAGATACAGTGAACCAACTGCAGCAGATGACATGGCAACACAAATCAGCACTGACTTTCACACTATTTTCACAATTCAATGTCAACATTCTCTGCCACTTAAGTCTACTGATTCTGATGTATTCATTTGCAAAGGACTGCAGTTCCATTTCTTTTTTTCCTTAAACTTAAAATGAATATTTGTGGAAACAGCCTGCCTTGATGATAATGACCAACGTGGCTTACTCTCCTTGTGGAGGGTCTTGATGACTGACTCAATCACTTCAGACTGAACATCTCAGCAGTCTTCTTTTATTGGTACTGAGAACTGACTCAAAATGATACAGTTCAAAAGCTTATCAAATTATTTGCAGGTTTATTAAGATGATGATTTTACTGAAGGCTACTAACATCACATTTTAAATAAACAAAAAAGAAAAACCTCTCTGTGTGTTTACTGACACTTTATAATTTAATGTGTTTCTCTTGAAATGAGTAACAAAACATTGGTCTTTTTTATTAAAGAAATATTGTTTTGGATGCATCTGTATTTGATAAAATGCTAAAAAATTAAAAACCTATTAACAAATATGTTTTTTTTTAACTCTACAATGAAGCTAGTATGGAAACCTTTCAAAATTTTAGGTCAAATAAATTAATTGGCTGAATGGGCGCATGAAAGCACCAGGGCATGAAGGCAATCTGCCTGTGGCACTTCTCATGTGTAATAGATGCCTAGTTTGCTTTGAAAGGGGCTTTCGGGTCACTTATTCTCTCCTGGATCTGCTTTCTCACTAAAGCTTTCTAATATCTTGTATTTCTCTTACTGAAATGACAAAAACACACATGGGTATTTTTTTAATTAAATTAAAATTTTTGGGATGCACCTGTATTTGATAAAATGCTGAAAAAAAAACAATTTACATTTTTTTTCTACTCTAACATGAAACAAACATGCAAATCTATCCTAAACGAGGCTTCTTTTTTGCAGTTCAACCAGAGTGATCAAATCTTTAAGACTCTGCGTGTCTTTCTCTCAGAGCTTGGAACCAAAGACAATATGAAGGTGTGTGTCTCTTCTAGGTTCTACAAAAGGATTGTAATTATTTTTATAGCTTGACTCTGTGATTTTGAAAATTGGTTTGATTGCTTGTGTTCAGGTTTGGTTCTATAACCAGGGTTTTCACTCTCTGGTTTCCTTTCTGAATGTGGCGAGTAATGGTTTGCTCAGAGCAAATCTCCCGATAGAATCCAGAGCTGAGGATTTTGGGATCAGCACATTTAACCACCCACTCAACTTGACCAAAGAACAGCTCTCTCTAACTGCTATGTGAGTAGAAAGTCGGTGAACAATGTTTCAAAAGTGCTTTGAACTGAGAAAATCTAAATGTACTGCATGCAACTATTCATGAAAAAAGGCTAAACTTTCTCGCAAGAGATTAAAAAAAATCACAATATCTTATAATTTTCCAGAGCACTGTGTATGCTAATTTTTGACAACTCTGCATATTACAGTTCTTAGTTTGTACATTCCATTATCAGATAGGCCAATGTGATTTGAAAGCAAAGTTTCTACAGGGATACTCAAGGAAGATGTCAATACTACATGACACTTTCGCTTCCCTTCCCACACAAAAAAAATGTAACCGAGTATCAATTTCCTTCATATCCTCCTTTCACGACTTCATTAAACCCTCTCCAGCCCTTCAAACCACAATTCCTCCTTTTCCTCAAATATCAAAATGTTTCTATTCAAGTCATTTTAGCATTAAGTTATGTTTCACCAATTCATCCAATCAATCATTGACTCTCCCCTCAGGTCAGCGACGCTCACAGATGTTGTGGTGTCCATCTGTGTGATCTTTGCCATGTCCTTCATCCCAGCCAGTTTTGTGCTCTTCCTCATCCAGGAGAGAGTTAGCAAAGCCAAACACCTTCAGTTTGTCAGTGGAGTGAATCCATCCGTCTACTGGTTTGCCAACTTCACTTGGGACATGGTGAGTTCATGATTGTTATTTTGTCTTGGGTCTTCTTTAATAAGAAGCGTGTCCCGCTGTCAATCATTTTTCAGGATGAGTTATACATTCATATCATAAGATGATATTGGACACTTGTCAAAACAGGATGTGTATTAGAGATGAAAAAAAAAACACAAAACTGACAAAATTATAGCAATCTTTATAACTTAGAACGTTATAACATGAGTTTATTTAGATAGAATTAGCCCAGAACAGACAAGCAAATATGGAGATTGGGATAAGTGTACTGGTCGAGCTGTCCATGGAAGGGCCTCGGGGCCAAAAATTGACCCTTAACCAATAACCCTCTCAGAGAAAAAGGTGGAGGAGGTAGTATAGCATTTAATCATCAAATTGGAAGTGAAGTAGGTACTTTTTATATTTTTTGGGAGCGAAAAAAAATTTATTGAACGATCAGCGATTGAAATCATTGCTAGAGTTTTCGCTAATTATATGATTACTCCTCCTGTAATTGGGTTCACCAGAAAAACAACAACAACAACAAGAGCTTAGCAACGTGTCAATTCAACTTTGCAGTAATAAATCGATAAAAATAAAAGTACTATATGAAAATAACAATAACATTTTTAAAAGCATGGAAGGATAAAATTCTATTAAGATCAACTAAAGCCAATATATTGCTATTAAAAGACTCCAAGCCATACACATTTTAGGTAAGGGGAACCTAAGGGAAACAAGGTCGAAAAAAAAGGATCCTCGGAGAGAGATACAAAATAAAATCTTCAGTTTTTTTCTCTGTCCTGTTTTTACTCTCTCTGTAAAGCCCTTTGAATTGCCAATGTGTATGTAAGGTGCAATATAAATTTAATTTTAAAAAAGTTAAAAAAATTAATTTGTTTTTTTTTCCTCTGGTTGACTTGCTTTTATTGTTTACTGGTTTATTGTTACATGTAACAATACAAATGCTGTGTTTTTTATTAATAAAATGTTAACACAAGACTAAATATTGGTATTGTTTATTGGTTTGTGTGTTTCAGTGTAATTATTTTGTGCCGTCCATCATAGTCATCATCATCTTTCTTTGCTTTCAACAAAAATCCTACGTATCTTCTCAAAACCTGCCAGCACTGATCTTGCTCCTGCTGCTCTATGGGTATGTTTCATATTCCTCTCCCTTTATTTGCAGTTGTTTGTTGAAAAGCTTAGTGTGATTTTACTGTGGGGATTTAGGTGTGTATTTGTTTATATTTACCTCACGATTTCTCTCCCACTCAGTTGGTCCATCACCCCCATGATGTACCCGGCCTCCTTCATCTTCTCCGTCCCTAGCACAGCATACGTGGTTCTGACCTCCATCAACCTCTTCATCGGAATCAACGGCAGCATAGCCACCTTCATTATGGAGCTCTTCGACGACCCGGTGAGAGACTCACACTCTCGCAGACACGATCTGGAAGCAACAAAAGATACTGAAAAGACCTGCAGATTACTTTAGCTTAGTTTATGCTGATTTCCTGCAAGAGGGCACACTGGTCATTCACATTTAAAGCTCTTTCGAAAGTTTCTGAGAGAAGGTATAGAAAAAATCAATGGCCATATGCTTCATTCAAGATAAGTGTTAAAGGTTAAAATCAATTGAAATCAATTTGAGATGGAAAATATAAAATGGATTTCTTGGAGCTGGGGTGTCTTTCTCTTCAAGTCTAACCTGGATAGATGTTTTATTTAAAAAAAATGATAAAAATGTACATGGATTTTGAATGAAAATGGTTGAAAAACAAGCTGTATGCTGTAGTAATACAATTAAACACTTGATCCCATTTAATCACTATTGGTATTGTGAAGGACCTGAGGTGCTATCTTCAAATCATGGTTGTCATAAAATAAATCATGGACAGGTCTTATTTGGAAGCCTTTATCTTGAGGCTGTATTGAAACACAAGGACAGTGTAGTTTTCTTGTGAATGATGTATTAATCCAATTACTCCTTAGTGGTGTTCATTAAACCAAGATTCATTGTGTACAGATAACCACACATGCACCTCAGCTGTTTTATACCTAGTGTTTGATCAAAGGATTGTAGATCATAGGAGTTCTTCTTTTAGATTTGATATAATAATATTTGGTCAGTGTAAAACATTACCCGTTGGTTATAAAGAAAAAATTTAGATTTTAAATCATTAGAAACATAATGTTACATCTTTCAGTCGGTAATGTTTGAACAGAGCAGCATGGTTGACTCCATTCGTGTGAATGATGCAGCACGAATCACACACAATGTATAATTTGGTCTATCCATGGAGGAATTTCAAATTTTGCAGATGGCAGAGCCTGTGTTAATCAATCAGAAGCTTGGTGGTGTAGGGAAGCAACTGAAGCATAGTCACAGTTACTTGGCAGAATAGGTACCCTATCAAAACAGTTGGTTCGCAAAGAGTGAGGCTCCTTGTCATGTATTCTCATCTCACCTGCTATGCCATTTTTACATTATGGAATTTTAATCTCATGGCTCTCCTAAACATAGTAAGTGAAGTTTCCGTTCCAAAAACATCTGAGATCTTTTACTTTGTTTAGTTACTTGTTAAATGCGGCCATTTTGGGGCTGTAAATGAAAAATTATTTTTCATGGGTACACACCTTAATATGTTAAATCAATGTGACATCTCGTCCAGATGGATTATTGGATTTCACTCAACCATACATCCTGCTTAACAATTTTGTGATATTGAATCGGTTTAATGTACCCAAACCTACATTTTCTACTTACAACAAATAGCAAATTGATAGCTTTCATTTTTTATAGCTGAAATATATGACATGGCACCTTTAAACTTTTGAAGACAAAAATGCAAATACAATATTTCTGAACCCTTTTGGAAAGCTAAAGATAAAAACTCATCTTTGAATAATTGAATTGAGAAAGGTTAGGCTGTTAAAAGTATGAAAAATCTGATTTTAGAAGTGTAACTTTACTCTAAACAAATTCTCAGATGCAGTAATGGAGGGGGCCCCAGATCCTCAATTTGCTTGGGGCTCCCAAATGGTAAACACACCCCTGCACTTTATAAACCAATCCGTCTGAAAACTGCTCTCAATTTTGATACCATTTTGCTTGTATTAACAATAAATACTATATTAATATGAAATAATATATTATAATATTATATATATATATATATATATATATATATATATATATATATATATATATATATATAGATATAGTAATATATATTATACTATACTATAGATAGGCCATTGTCTATATCATTTAATAATTCATCTTAACTTAATTATGTGTGAATAAGTTGAGTCAACTGAAAATCCACCTATGTGCATATAGCATGTTTTTTTTACACTCAACTCTTGATGTGAACATATAGTACAGTGAACCCTCAAAGGAATCTGCTCAAGAGGTCAATTAAATGAATTGTAGCTTCAGCCACTTTCTTACTATCCCTAGAGAAAGTGAGAAGTTGTTTCCAGAAAGATGTCTTTACATTCAATATAGCAAGGTCTTTATAAACAAATCATGTCTGTTATGAACAAAAAAAAATCTATTCAATGTTATAGTCTGGAAATTGACCAAATTGCTTACATACATACCAAAAGGAATTTAAACTACATAAAACATTATATACATGCATTTAATATTGTTTGTGACTAATTAAATTCAGTGATGCGATTAGTCTAGTTTCAGGAGTCCACGAAAGATAATTAGAAGGGACAGTAAACTAAAATTAACTCATTATCCTCCCTATAAAGCAGTCTGCCTACTGCACGTTCATTGACATCCCTCCACCTCCCCTTCTCCACCTTCCCTTCTCCACCTTCCCTTCTCCACAACTCATTGAGGGTTCCGTGCTCCGGTTCACACTCTAGGCCCTCCTTCGAACAGCTCGCCTAGTACGCTAGACCTGTGCACTCATGCAACTCAATTTAAAATGGAATTTCATTTTGAACATAAGGCAGACAGCAGATACATATTAAGTACAATTTTACTATTTGAAAATGTTTACAAGAGTCACTAGTGGAAAAATAGTAATACGCACATATTTACCTTTTTTGTTTCGATTTCTCCAATCTGACCATTTGTTTTCTCTATTTTGCATGTGTGGATCGCCAGAATATCAAGATGATTAATGACATAATCAAGCAGGTTCTGCTGGTGTTTCCTCACTTCTGTCTGGGACGGGGATTGATGGACATGGCTAAAAATCAGGCTATGGCCACATTGTACCAAAACCTGGGTATATACACACTTTATTTCTCTATTTCTGTGTACAGACTTGCATAGAACCTGCATGATCCTTACCCAACAGGAACTTAACAATTTAAAACACTGACTTAAATACCCCAAAAACACAGCCACTCACACCAGGCTCTCTCTCTCTCTCTCTCTCTCTCTCTCTCTCTCTCTCCCTCTCTCTCCCTCTCTCTCTCTCTCTCTCTCTCTCTCTTTATTTCTTTCTTTCTTTCTTTCAGGTGAGGACCGTTTTGTCTACCCCCTGAAATGGGAAATGGTGGGAAAGAATTTGTTTGCCATGTTTATTGAAGGCATCGTCATGTTCGGCCTCACCATGCTCATCCAGTACAAGTTCTTTCTAAAACCACGGTCAGAGAAAAACCTTTGTTTAAAGCTCAATTATATATCTTTGTTATACAAAATGTCTTACCCTTGTTGCAACACTTGTTCACAAAGTTCCAAACAACAACAAAGACTAAATAAAATGAAGTTAACTAATTAACAACGTTGCCATTTGATGGCCATGTGCATGAAGAAAAAGACTAGATAACAATTGTTCAATAGTACACGATGGCACGCTTATGAAATTAATTATAATGGTAGACCTTGATCAATAAGTTGTAACTAACTTTTGTTTTTTTAAGATTCACTTCATTTTGTATTTCATCAGAGTGTTACACCAAATTAATTTAAATTCAAAAGTGTATTTACACCTTTAATAATGTCCCTTTAACTGACTGTCCACAATTCTTTTTTTTAAACCCACAGTTCAGTGAAGTCTCTTCTGTCATCCTCTTTGGATGATGAAGATGAAGATGTTTGTCGAGAGAGAGAAAGAGTGCACAAGGGCCAAGCACAGAATGACCTGCTGCAAATCCATGACCTCACCAAGGTGACTGCTCTGTCAAACACATGTTTAAACCTCCATTATAATAATAGCCATGTTATTTTTATACATATGTGTGCTCAGAGCAGGTGTGTAATGATCAAGCTTCTTCAGTTATTAGCGCAAGTGTGTGATTTTCTTCATGCGTAATCAATTGTCTCTTGGGATTCAATCTCTCTCTCTCTCTCTCTCTCTCTCTCTCTCTCTCTCTCTCTCTCTCTCTCTCTATCTCTCTATCTCTCACGCACACATTTATATCTAGCATCAATTCCTCAGAAATACTTCTCCATCACATATTTCTTGTTCTTACTAAGGCCCTGTTGGTTTTAAGTTAGTTCATGTATTTTTGATGAATCGAGTTTTAAAATTGTAATTTGTTTACAAATGTTCATGTCCAGTTGTGTAGTTTTTGTTATTTGTTTGTCTTTATGTGTGTGTGAATATGAGTTATTCAGTATTCCTCTGACTGCTGCCACACACAGTTTACATATGTCATAAAACACCTTATGTCAAAAAACATGTCAAAAATAAGAGACTCATTTTGTAAGCTTTTCAATTTTATGGTTTTAGAAAAATGTTATTTCAAAATTAGTGTTTGATGTATAAAATGTTTATTTTCAGATCTATAAATCAAAATCAAGTCCTGCTGTGGATCGGATCTGTGTAGGGGTTCCAGCTGGAGAGGTATTCAACATTACTCCATTGAAATTTCAATCTTGTACGTGTCAAAATATCGTGCGTCCATTGTTCAGTACCAATGCTTTTAATCAAGTATTTAGTTTACCTCTTCACAGCATTGGGGTGATTAAAATGTCTCTCATTTCAATGTGCTTTTGAGTTTCTGATTTATGATAATTACAAGAAAGTTTTTTGCATTTATGCTTTTTCACTTTAAATGATGTCCTTATTTTAGTCCCTTTTTTGGATTTGGGCGTCCCTAACAACAGGTTGACTTCCTTACAAGATAAAAAAAATATTGACTGTAACTTCCACCTGATTTGTTTTGTGACTTGTTCCTAATAATTTTGTGATAGAACCTGAGCTGCTCATGGAATGGTTGTATTAACTTTTTTTATCTGTCCTGTTACTACAAAAATAATAATCCCAGGTTTGCTGGGTATTTAGTAACATATTTAAGGACCACAACAACAGACCAAGTAAAAAAAAAAAAAAAAACATGCTTCTCCCATATTCGTTTTGGTTTGTGCCTGTTTGTGTAATACTGTTTTAATTTTCTGGTAGCTGAAAATGGCTTGATGGCTGTAGGGGTGCTCAATGGTTATAGCAACGCTCACTAACCAATCAGATGAAGAGCTAAGGCAGCTCATCTCAGTGAAGAATATATGCCCTAGCTGACCCAGAAGTGTAATCGTAGTAAAAAAAATTGTTAACGAAAAATGCTGCCTCTTGATGGTTATTAAAGGTGCACTGATAGTCTAAAGGGGTCAACTATTTATTATAAATTTAGGATATTGAAGTTTTAAAATGGGCTTCATATGGCGTTACACACCGCATGACAGGTAGTTTTCAAAATTCCATAATAGTGGCTCTTTAAAATTATTGTGATGTCAATTACACAATATGTGGATGACATTAAAAATGTTTGTCTTTTGTAATTGTTCTTTTGACAGTGTTTCGGTTTACTTGGAATTAATGGTGCTGGTAAAACAACCACTTTTAAAATGCTGACTGGAGACATCACTCCCACATCCGGAGACGCCTTCATCAATGGTTACAGGTTAAGTGAATTTTTATAATAATATAATAAATAAATATTAAGCAAATATAAAACATTTTAAAAATGAAATACTGATTTTAAAAGATTGTTATAATTTGAAGAAGCCTTGTCCATAACTGCTGTTTTACCATGCAGCATCCCTAAGGATTACATTTTAGTGCCTTTTCTCTTTATATTTTTATATGATGATGCTGAGATCCGTTATAGGTGAACATTACATTTATTTGCTTCTCATTGGCTGCTTCTCTGTTGTTGAAGGCAGCATCATCTCTCTTGATGTAAAGGCAGAAATCCCTGTTTTACTCCATCGTCCTAATCAATACTCAGGACAGTAAAATCCTGGATGAAAGGTTTTGCCCTTAAAATTGCACTAAAGCTTACCAGAAAGATTACCTGCCACACAATGCATTTTTCAACTTTTTACTAAAGAGAAAACAATGCTTTTCTTTAGGAAACTCAAAAAAAATATGTCTGCCATTATCTTCTTTTAAAGCTACTGAACTATCTTTTTATTGGGATTAGTCAACCAACCGTGTCCCGGCTACATCAG
Source organism: Danionella dracula (assembly GCA_900490495.1). Taxonomy (NCBI): domain Eukaryota; kingdom Metazoa; phylum Chordata; class Actinopteri; order Cypriniformes; family Danionidae; genus Danionella; species Danionella dracula. The sequence goes on from UELW01000578.1 coordinate 556,616, forward strand.
GTCCAAAATAAAAAGCACCCTCTTGTCTGAAGCCACCCCAGATACTGTAATAGCTGTCCCCCTTCAATAAGTCTCTTATTCCCACTTCAACTATCTCTCTTCAAATCCAAGTTAAAAACATTACTGTTTGATCAGGAAAATAATGTGACTTTAAAAAGCGTTTAAAAAGGCCATGTTTTGTTTGCTTAGGCTTTTCAATGTATTCACACTGTGATGTTTCAGGTCATTAAATAGATTTAACTGTACTAAGAGCAAAATTTATGGAAAATTCAAAAACTATTGATTACAGTTATTTGGGTGGCGCAGCCATTATTATATTAAATGTTTTATTACAATACTTTTTTCTCTCAGCGCTATACAGTGTCATATTTTGGTTTACCTTAAGAATACAACCTTCTTTTTGGATTACTCCATAATCGGTTTACTTGTTGTTTTTGATGATCTAAAAAATTACAGTGTGAAAGCATATATATGACAGTTTTTTTTCATGTTTATTCCTTTTACTATTTTACATTACTTTATTTGGCTGAATTTTGTTTCCCAGTTAATTTATTTTAGACCGCTTTTGCTTTGTTTAGTCATTGCTGTTCCCTTCTTTAAGCGAGTTGTTTTTAAAAGTGTTTTATAAATAGTCACAATCATAAATTTATAGTTTTTAAATACATAACAAAAAGTAATCCTCTTTTTATCTCTTTTATAAAAAAATTATCTAAAAACTCTAACTTTATGAGCATTTTAAGAAATTATCACATACCTTTATTGTATCTGTTGCTTCAGTAAAGATCTGCTAAAATAGTTTTTATAGAAATGTTCATAAAGGATTAATTAGGTCTTAGTTATATTGTTATTTAAGACTCTTTTTTTCAATTTACTAGAAAATTGTTATTTTTGCCCTTTATTGGTTTGTGTTTTGAGTGTGTTGATTGTGTTTCTGGTGCTATGTGTTCAGTATGCACTCAGAGATGTCCCTGGTGCAGCAGAACATGGGTTACTGTCCTCAATTTGATGCCATTGATGATCTTCTGACGGGTCGAGAGCATTTACAGTTTTACGCTCGACTTAGGGGAGTTCCTGAAAAAGAGGTTTCCATGGTAACAAGCTTGCATTCTGAGCAAATTTCTGAGTGAGAGATTATCGAAGAAAGCTTACGATGTAGTTTGTTTGCTGTTTCAGGTGGCTGAATGGGGAATCCAGAAGCTTGGTCTGGTCAAATATTCAGAGAAGTCAGCAGGAACTTACAGTGGAGGAAATAAACGCAAACTCTCTACCGCCATGGCTCTGATTGGCTGCCCGCCGCTCATCTTCCTTGTGAGAAATATTTACCCGCTGCTTCACACAGACTTACAGATAAAATAATAAATAATAATATTCTATGAGTTCATATTTACACTCACCAAATCACAGTAAAACTCACATCAGCAAATGTTAAAATTGTTAATCTAAAGCTCACTTACAAACTGAGGCCCCCTAAGCACTCACCTCAAGTGTGTCTTCATTGACTGGTCCCCAAATTGAACAATGGTCATACTCTCCTCCTCCTTTGCTCTGATTGGCTGCCTGCTGCTTGTCTTCCTTGTGACACATAGAAACACACATATTCTCTCACATACGCAAACACATCCATTACCTCTCTCAACCACACAAAAGCACACACACTCCCTTTCATTTACAGACTCACACTTCTGCATATGGTGCATTGAGCATCCTTGAGGATTTGTGAGAAGAACAGAATAATGATGGGAAAGATTAAATAAGAAAGACTGAACCTTCCAAGGTCACACCAGGGACACTTTTCTATGCATATCCACCCCAGTTTTACATTCTACACACACAAACAGACTGCTGTATTTGCTGGCATTAAAATCTCATTCAGCCTGATGGAGACATTCATTCTGCCTGACTACAAGCATAATCCCTGCTCATAACTCCCGGATCACTTTCTGCCAAGGACCATTGCACACAAACACACACTCGCAAGATGGTCTATTAGGGATCTCATATGGGATAAAGTTCAAAGGTCACAGGTTAAGACACAAGATCAACATTTTAAGGTTAAATAATCATTCAGAAAAAGGCATAGGTCCAGCAAATCCCTGTTTTATTTATGTATTTTTAATCTGGAATTTGTTTTTAATCATTATAACAGCATAACATATTTAAACATATTCTCTTAGATATTATAATAAGTTAACGACTGCACAGAATCACAGAAGAAGAAAGAAAGTCTTTACTGATTTTCTTATGGATCCTTATTATGTATTATATCCCAAATTCCCTTTACCAACTTATCAGAACTCCTTTGAATCCGTTGAATGTGATCAGTAATATGAACTTTGTGTGCTGTGCAGGATGAGCCGACGACAGGAATGGACCCGAAGGCCCGGCGCTTTCTGTGGGACTGTATCTTGAGTGTTGTCAAAGAGGGCCGATCCGTCATACTGACCTCACATAGGTATAGTGTGTTTGCCGTTTATGGGGACAGCATGTTCTGATATTGGTTTACAGGGAGACACTTCATCCTATTTACATCCTTTAAAAGGATCACACTTGGGTTCATCTGAGTTATGGTTTGTAGAGGCATACCGATTTACATGAATGTACAGGGTTAATTAGACATGTAAATGCACGAGTATAGCGTTGTGCACTCTTGATATCTTATATAATATATATTTTTAAATTATATAAAATGTATCTTGTATTTTTTTCATAAAAGGATTTCATGTTAGACAGATTAAGCTTTTTTTCTGGACCCTACAAAAATAATCTGGATTCTTCCTCTGGGGTCATAAGTGTTTGTATTCAAATCATTCATTCATTCATCTTCATGTCGGCTTTCTTCCCTTTCGGGGTCGCCACAGTGGAATGAACCGTCAACTCTCTGGCATATGTTTTACGCAGTGGATGCCTCGTAAAAAGTTTCCATCGCTGGGAAACATTCACACACACTTTAACACTATGGACAATCGTTCTTACTCAATTCACTTATTCCGCATGTCTTTGGACTTGTGGGGAAACCGGAGCACCCGGAGAAAACCCACGCGATCACGGGGAGAACATGCAAACTCCACACAGAAATGCCACCTGCCCCAGCCGAGCCTAGAACCAGCGACTTTTTTGCTGTGAGACGACCATGCTACCCACTGCGCCACCGTGACGCTCATATTCGAATCAGTCAGCTGCATTACAAGGATCTAATGTGGTTAAGAGGGAGCTCCTATTCCTATTGGATACTTTATTATAGTAGAAATATAACTACCATATACTGCTACCCTGGGGATTTTAATGTTTCTAAGTATGAAGAAAGTGAGGAAAACTAATTTTGTAGTGAAATCAACCGAAACACTTATGTTTTATTAATCGGAGGAAAAAACAAAGAACCCAGAAAAAAAAAAACCACACCCCCAGTGAAAAAGATGTGATTTCTGTAATTATTGTATGTGATTGCCCTTTTAAAGGTTGGATCTTGAGTGTACATGAATATACTTCTGTTTGTCTGTGTGTGTAGCATGGAGGAGTGTGAGGCCCTCTGCTCACGAATGGCCATCATGGTGAACGGACATTTTAAGTGCCTTGGCTCCATCCAGCACCTAAAGAGCAGGTCTGGGCTTATAACTCACTAATCCACTCGAGGCTTGATTCACTGCAAAGCAGGACAGAGGAGACGATATTGAGCTATAACTATTGAACGTTAAAGATGAATGCAGTTGTAGTGTGTGTTGATTGCAGTTTTAATTTCTATTAATGGCTAAGTATTCTTTTAGTTTATGTTTTATATAAGAAGAGATGTTAAAAAGCTTAGAAGCTATTGTCTTTACAACCTTATTTTGTACCTCAAGTTAATCATTATAAATTGTGTGGTTCATTTTTTGTTGGTTTAAGTAAGAACATTTTTTTAATTGCAAAAACTTATTTGAGCATTACAGAAAAATGTAAATATCGACTGTAAAGTTTTAAACGCCTCAGTGTGACCTAACTACAACTTCTGAGGCTGATTCTAGAAGAGAGCAGGTTCTCATTGACGGCAATGTTAAAAAAGTGTGAAAAGCATGAAAAACATGTTTTATTTCTCCCTGGCTCTTGTAGGTTTAACAATTTTTTTTGTAGTAGGCTACCATTTTAGAATCTTCATTAGTGAGTCTTTCCTAGTGAGGAAATGAATGATACTCAAACTCTGAGCCACATTAGCTTCCTATTAAAACCTGTTGTTGAAATCACGCATAATAAAATTATTCTACATAATGAAATCATGCTGACCATGTAAATGCTTTTAACTTAATATTATTAGCTGTTCATATGTCAATAAATATTTAAATCTAAAAGCTATTTGGGTTTTAGCTTGGACAAATTGTAGTCTGAAAGTTTTGACCTGTTCACTTAAATGCAGGTTTACTTAGTTGTGTATATACGCTTAGACACTTTAATGAAGGACTAATATATTTAATTAACACTTTTCAATTTATTAACTTGAAATGCCTTCCTTAACAAGTTGTTTGTGTGTGTTTCTCGCAGGTTTGGTGAGGGGTACACACTGATTGTGCGTGTTAGTACCCAGGAGTGTGTGCCTGCTGTGGAGGCTTTTGTGCGTGAGTCATTTCCTGGTAGCGTCTTGAAAGAGAAACACTCACACACACTTCAGTACCAGCTGCCACAGAACGAGGGAGCTCTCACGCACACATTCAGCAAGCTCAACACACACCAACAGACGCTCCGTATTGAGGACTTCTCTGTGTCTCAGACAACACTTGACCAGGTAGTAAATGTCTTAAGTTTTTCTATAGAGTACCATAAAAAATTCTGGTGGAGAATTATGCTGGATATCCTGCTGACATAAGAGTCCCTCGTTTGCTATAAATTGTCAGAATATAACTGCACAGCTTTCTGAAAAGATAGGCGAGATCTAAAACTGAGGAATTTAAGTTTTCAATTCATTATGGCCGAGGTGGCAATGAACTAATGAAATAATCTTGGATATTAGGTGGTGCATTGCAACTTTACACTTATTGAGGCTTATTGATATAACAAAAGAAGCAGAGATCATGTGTACACGCTTGTGAAAAGTAGACGCAATTTAACACATCAATCACTTTTTTGTTGTTTATGGACTTGTTTTAAACATTCATTAGGTGTTAAATTTAAAACAAATCAAGTGCCAGCCAGTGTTTTTTGATGACATTTGCATCACTGCAGATAGATGACAACTAAATAAAAACCACTAGAAAATTAAGAAAATTATAAATAAAGTAAACAGATATTTTCCTTAAATGCTTAGAACTGGCTGAACCGGGAGAACTTTCTCCTTTCTTGCTTCTGATTGGCTTAGCTTTGTTACTAACAGCTATCAACTTCTTTGCACTGAGAAAGCTTTCAAGAGGGGATTTAAAGTCTTCATGCTCAATTTAGATTTTTTTTCAGGAAATTGTTCGTAGTGCTTGTTCACATTACACACAGAGTCTTTGATCAAACCAAAGTGAACTTAGACGAGAAAAGGAGAATGTGGCTTTATTGAAGTTCATTTTCGATCGGAGGCGCCATCATTTCAACCAAATCATATCAAGAAGAAAAATTTATTAGTGCTATTACTTCACTTCCGTTTCACTGACTTTTTTCATCTCTGTTTTCAGCCATGATTGTTGGTAAAGTTCCCGTTCACAACCAGAAATGTGACGTCTGTCCCCATTCAATGATGTAAAAGTCTAATATATGTATCGGGATCAGGTCCACATATGAAAGCGACCAGGGTTAGATTTGAAAAAAACATTATTAAATTTTTATCGGTCAAAAATTTAATTTGGGTTATTTTAGGCTGCAATTTAAATATAGCCTTAGAGTAACGGCTATTTAGACCTTCTTTATTTTAGACTCTGTGAGTTGCTATTTCATCAGATATTTAGAAGAAAATGCAGTCATGCAGTTTTTGTTTGGCCTCCTCCTCTTTATGTCCCTCATTAAAAGTGAAGAACCGAATCTGAAAGTCAAGACACTTGAAGAATAAATTTAGTTGAAATTAAACACAATAAAATAGAATTATGCTTGTTTTTCACATTTTTGTTAACTTGTTAGGGACTCCAAAAAACAACTTATGGAACTTTCTAGAACACAATTGTGATAGTTTAGCCATCAAAAATTTACTCCTACAAAAAATAGCATATAGAATCTAGTCAGGAAGGGTTACGATGACTTGTTTTTACTGGCAAAAATCTGTGACTATAACCAGTTTTAGAGGCTGCAGTTTGTACTTTTCATAATCAGCAATCCTGAAGAGAATCTGACCAGCAGTGTGTATGTCTTCCCTGGCCACATGCAAGCTTCTACATGCCACAAAAGTTCTCTTTCCCTCAAGCTCAACAGAGACACCGCAATATATAAAATCATTCGCATTGTGGCTGCAGGTTGAGCGATACAATCACAGTCAGGTGCTTTGCAAACATGGAGGTCATGTGAGAAATAAATTGATGCGCAGGGCCAGAACACTCCATTTCAGCCCAATTCATGCATGCAATATTTGCTGAAGGATTGAGCACAAATGCCTCCTCCCAGCATTTCACAACCCTGCTGTCACAGTGTCAGCCACATTTCTCCTGTAAATTGCGGTAAAGTTGTTTACAATCGTTTCGTTTTTGTATCTTTGGTGGAACACTTGAGAGAACTAGATGCATGACAGAATGTTCTCTCTTTGTTGTTGTTCTGACTGTGAAGGCTTCTGCCACTGAAAGGAAGCTGATGTGTGTGAGTGACAGGCTGAAAGAGATAAAGAAATCCTTTGTCAATAATGTAGTTAGCTAGATAAAGTTTTGCTTTGAAAGCTTATGAAGGGGGGCTGTGCTTGTGCCGGTAAGGCAAGAGTACACTGTGAGCATGTTCGCCGTTCATATCAGAGCCACATTCCCTTAGCACTCACTCTTACTAACACTCTTGGGACGCGTGTTTAGTCACCAATTCGCCTGATTTGCTTGTTTTTGGGCTGTTGGCAGAAGCCCACTAGAGCACAAGAGCATCTGATCTCCCCTCAGATATTGTGTCTGCCATGAACAACGTTTTGACCAACGTTCTGGCCTCACTTTCCATTCCCTGTTTAAATGATAAAATGTTACATTTTTATTTACAGTTAAATATATATATATATATTAAGTAAATAGTTTTTAAATCTAACTTGATTCATTATATGGATTCTTCTTGTTGATAGTAGTTAGTAACCCTCAAAAATAGAAATAAAAGATTTTGCAAGTAGAAAGTGTGTGTTTTGGGTGGAGAAAATATAATCTGTCTTGATAAATGCTTGGAAATCTGTTTATTGTGTTTCATCTTTTTTAAGTTATTGTTCATTTTTACTATATTGTTGATTGAACCCAAGTTTGTTTCTTTCCCAGCTAATTGATTTGTGCAATAGGTTTCTGATATCGGTTTTTCTGTTGTTGTTTTTTCCCTCGTAGGTGTTTGTGAGTTTTGCTCGTCTGCAGCGTGATGAAGAGGACATAGGAGCCTTTGATAACCACGTGGATCTAAAAGATGAAGAGCAGACATCAGCGCTGTGAATTAAATCAGGGCTTTTCAAAGGTTTACCTCAGCCGGGCGAATCTGTTCTGTCACCTGAACCAAGAAATAGCTGCAAACTGTGATCATCCCATATTTTACTGACAACAAATACTTCAACACTGCAAATGTAATCAAGGCAAATTAGGGGTTTAGAGAAAAAACAATACAAAGTCATGTCTCTATCGGCAAATTTTTATTCAAACTTTAAATTTCATAGTTTATTTACATAATATATTTGTATTTTTATATTTATTCAGTTTATTAACAGAAACATTTAGTTCATACATGGCTGGCTGTATTTTCATAAATTTGCATGGTTTTTCAAATCTATGTTTTATACTTTTATAATAAAGTTATTTTTGCAGTAGCTTCAGTTTTAATATAAAATCAGATTTGCAGGTTTAGTTAAAAATACTCAAAGGGAGAATGTCTTTACAAAAAGAAAAGAGACGCTCCTGAAACCTTTATGAAATAGCAATAAATTGTTAAATGTTTCTTGTTTATACAGTTGCACTTTAATATATATTTTCAAAACCAAGTTTAAAAAGGTAAGTTTTCATAATCTCAGAGTATGTTGAATATATTGATGTGTTAAAAAAATTATAGCATTGTAAGAATCAATGGTTTTTAAATTAGTCCGATTATTACTAAAGGACAAATTATTTTTAAATGGTAAGATATAAATGCAATAACCTGGGTGGATTTATTTTGCACATTTATCCAAATGATTACTAATCAAATGTTAAAATGTTACTGTGGAGCTTTAATAGTTATATTTATCTATTTTAAATTAATTTCTCCAGTTGCTTGGGTTTGAAAATGTTTTTGTTCGGATAAAGCTTTAAGGGAAACTCAGGGTTGTTTTATGACATTTTTAAATAAAAATTAATTAATGTTAAAATACACTTTAACACAATTATAAATATATATATATTTATATTAAACAATAAAAGATATGTTGCTGCACACTTACAGAGATGTTGTTATTTTCATCCTATACTATGTTTTTGGCTGAACTTTGGTTAAATGTTTAACCAGATGGCAGAAGTATTTTTGGACTGTTTTTGTACCTGAAAACATATCAATATTATTTTATTTTTCAACCCTCTGACCCTCAGAATTAAAATGTCATGCACTTTAATGCTGTCTTTTATAACTCTAATATGAAGTCATCTTTAGATCATATTCATTTGATGTCTTATTTGTGAAGGTAATATCAAGAATGTGTTTAATAACAAGAGTGTGTTACTTTTTAAAAATCAGCTTAGTCCGAAGTGTTTTTTAGCCCTTTTAAAAATAGACAAAGTGCCATACAGTTTGACTAAAAAACTAAATTTTTCAAAGAGAGATCTATGAAATAAGCATTGATGTGTCTAAGAATTCTAATGAGAATTTAATCCAATAAAACACACTTCTGACAAATACATAAAGAAATCTGTCGAAGACCTTTTTACCGTGTACACAACACACACAGAAGATGTCAGAACTTAATCCTCCCGTTTCTTCCACATTAATATTCCCTCCCATCATCCTCTGTTGTTTGTTCTGCTTATTGCTTTATGCACAGACACACATTAAACATTTACACATCCGTCAAGCTTCCAGTTTCATTTCACACATTCAACCTTTAATATTGTGTCAGACTCACAGAACTGACTTGTGTTTCTCTGGGTTTAATCTTGATCAAGTTATATCTTTATGGTATTACAGCTTACGGATAAGTGTGGAGTTTAAACTACAGGGCCATGCAGTTTAAAGTGGATTTAAGTGAAGGATACAATGATGTAAAGTTTGCAGAAATCTAATTGCAGTTAATAGCGGAACAGAGAAAGCCTTAAAGTCTTGAGCTTATCATTGTGGAGAAAAAATGTTTCCAATTAATTTTCTGGGTCAGGGTACCTTGCATTTATGGAAATGCGTAGGGATAACGTTGTTTGAGTTTGTGTCAAAGTTATCTAAAGAGGAAGGTTCTATAGAAATGAACACAATAGAACTGTTCAGATGTCAAAATCTGTGAGTGAATTTGTTCTCGCTGACTTTTATCTAAATGTGCACAGGAAATAATTTTTTTTGATAGCGTGGTTTACTGTTGCCATAACAACAAATAAATTCTTCAAGAATAATTTAAAAGAGAGCATATTGCAACTTCCAAAGGTGAAGATTCTCTTGAAATGCAATATTGGAGATAAAAATGAAATGTAATGGCTTGAGTTCATTGCATACCACAGGGTTCAGTCTTCAATCCTCTCAGGATATGTAATGCAAAATTGTGCAATCTAATATACAGACTCTAGGTTAAATAATACAAATCTCGGAAGAAAGCACAAGCGTATTTGACTTTAGGCCAACACAACTTTTTAAAAAAATAATATAAAGTTATTATTGTCCATTAAAGTAAAAAAAGTCCTTTTTTATTTTAATTATTTTGTTTTATTGCACCACTCATACTCCATTTTCTCTTGAAAGCCCGAATTTGTCAGCAGAGTTATCAAATATAACGCACAAAGATGCAATGCTGCATATAACACAAAACCATTCATCAAACACACACTGTAGAGGTCAAGGGCATCTTCATCTCAGCACGAACCTCCCTCAACAGGTTCTACTTTTTCTTTTCTCTTCGTCCCCATTCATCTCTCCATCTGACAGCAGCAGCTTCCATATGGCACCCGTGTGCGAGTGTGAGAGGGGTAGATAGATGGAGAGAGAGAGAGCAGATTGGTTAGGAAAGCTTTAGTAGTGCCCTGTGATCCCGATGCCACAGTCACCAGCAGGAGGGTAAACCACTGCTGTGAGAAGAAACCACACAACACACTGTTGACAAGACAGCATACACACTCACACCAGCTCACACAAATAATTTTACCAAAGATGGTGCAGAGAGTGATGGTGGGATGTGAAAGGGGATTGAACATATCTGTATGATGCCAAACACTTTAGTGACCAGATAGTCACTCAAACAGTAAAGTTGGTGCTGTCACAAATTAAAAAAACTAATTCTAAAATTACCTGATAAAAATGAAACATGAAAAATGAAATAAATTCAGATCTTTGTTTGAAGTGGAAGAAGAATAATAAATTAAGCTACACTAAATAGAAAAGTAATTAGAAAACTAAAAAGAAAACTTAAAGAAATGCATAGCAGACTTGCTCTGATGATGATATTAACCTATCTGACACAGTTTTAAAACATCATAACATTTTTTTAAAAAAAAAAAAAACAATAATTGTCTTCAACCCAATAGACTAAGAGTTTTCCTCACATTAATCTGATCATTACCTCATTCTTAAATCAACTATAAGCAAAAAGCTTTAAACACTACAATGTTCAAATATGGCAGCAAGGTCTAAACTTGTTGTGATGGCAACTTATCATTTTCTACTTTGATGAGATTACATTTGGATTATAACCTTCGTGGAGGCACTTTTTTGTTGGTGGTTTGTTATAGCTATAGATTAGCATTCCTCTATATACGTATGTTTATGTAATAGATTCTAAGATCAGAGCTTTAGTGGTTATCAGCTCTTACTGAAACCATGCACACATGCTGAAAAAATATTATAATAACAGTTTTAAGACCATTACATTTAATATTTTATGCAGTGGCATCTCGACGAATTATTGGACCATGGCCTGCTGAGTCATGACAAATAATCAGCTTTCAAGCTTTTTTTGGCGCATTTTAAGGATAGAAAAAGTCTAAGATTTTTGTTGACCTTTAATGAAATATAATGTCTAAATGTGTATCATAAATGTGCACCTGTAAAATGTGTGTGTCCTGTAACCTCAGCTTAAATGCATTCATTTAGAAATTTGTTTAGAATAAAAATTAAGTCCCTTTAGAAAATGCTTTTTCAGGTGTTTAAACTGAAATCTGGCTCAATATTGTCTCTGTAAATACCATCTAATTGAGCAAAGGTTATTGTTCTTGAAAATCCTGCCCCAAATTAAGCCACGGGCGTCATGTTGGAACACTGGGTAGCACGGTTGTCTCACAGCAAAAAGGTTGCTGGTTCGAGCCTTGACTGGGTCAGTTGGCATTTCTGTGTGGAGTTTGCATGTTCTCCCCGTGATTTGTGTGGGTTTACCCCGGGTGCTCTGGTTTCCCTCACAAGTCCAAAGACAAGCCACATAAGTCAATTAGGTAAAAACAATTGTCCATAGTGTTTGAGCATGAATGTGTGTGTGGACGTTTCCCAGCGATGGGTTGCGGCTGGAAGAGCATCCTCCGCATAAAACAAATGCCAGAGAGTTGGCGGTTCATTCCGCTGTGGCGACCCCGAAAGGGAAGAAAGCCGACAAGAAAATAAATGGATGGACTTTTCAGCCACAATGCAAAGAGAAACATTGAAATAAATTGTTTATGGTAAAATTGCAAAAAGTCATCTAACTGAAACATAAATTTAAAGCTTCAGGTTCCAATTTCAAATTTAGCTGAAACTCAGTACCTGCCATCTCTTTTATGACAGTGCCCATTATTATTTACATTGGTTTTCTTGTGGGATATTTCTTATATGCAGTCTCCAATCTTCTCTGTGTTCAGGACTGTGCCAAAAGTTAACAACAAGCATACAGCCTTATTTTTAATTAAGAAAAATGCTGACTTTGTAAAGTGACAGGACCTTTTGACCTTTGTTTCTGTCAATGCCATGTAGTGCAAGTTTAAAACAAACATGTAGTTTTGTAAAATGTTATATTGTTATTAAATACAACAAAATGAAGAAAGTATTAATCTTGTCAAATACACTGTATATGATTTTATTTTTGATTAACTGGTATACTTGAATTAGGTGTCTTTTAGACTTCACCTTAAAATGGCAGTCACAGTTACTAGAGTCTAAGAGCCTATTGGATTGAATATAAGTGGGTTTAATGAATTTTAAAACTAATTATTTACCCTTAATCTTAACACCTCTCGGCTTATCTCAGAACTTGAAATCATGTCAGGGCCATGATGAGTGGAATTACATGCACAAGTTTTGTCCGAGTCTAAATTACACATTCCAGCATTACAAGATGTGTGTCTGGTGGATTAGGGATTCAGCCTATCAATGAGGGATGAGGGATGAACCATAGCCTCAGAGGTTTACAGCAGTGTCTGAGTGTGACTACGAGATCGATCAGCTCCTGATCACTTGATTATTATGCATGAATTTCGACTGTTGGGAACTGGGACAGAATCCAGTTTAGTTCTATTACCCTGACTCAGATGTGATCGCTAAATGAAAAAATAAAAACAAAAAACTAGCATTAAAGTAGAGACATGTCAATCCTTCTAATTCCACACAAACCACGCAAAGGCATTTTTATCAATCAAATGAAGGGTGGAATCAGTGTTGATTTGAAATGCTATTGTGGTCATGTTTCCTTGAATCATAATAAAGACCTCATGTTGTAACAAGTCGGAGGCAGGTGCTAAATCTTGCCTCTGTTTTTATGTGTTTGGACAGATATCGATGGAGTCAGGTGGTAAATCCTCCTTCTGTTTATATGTGTGTGGGCCGAAATTGCTCAATTGATTGAATTCACCCTTTTCCAGAAGCTTCTATGATCTGTCAATCGATAAGAGTCCCCATGAGTATGGTCCCCCAAACACACACACACACACACGCACACACGCACACACACACACACACACGCACGCGCGCACATGCACACACACACACACACACACACACACACGCACACACTCATTTGGAGCTGTCATATACAAATGTGATAAAAATCCATGTTTAAACCTGGTCTCAAAGGCCACATTACCATTTTAACAGCTAATAAACCAAACACACTTTACTATGCCCAGATATCACACTCAGACACTATAATAGTTACAAAAACAATCAAATTATGACATCATAACTCATTTAAAGGTCAGTCGGCTTGTGTCCTGGCCTTTTTGATAAACCTGGGTTGACAGGAACCCACACAGCACAAATTGTCAGATGTGAAATATAAAGGCATTGTAAAAGAAGCTAATCTTTATTACTCAGCCTGGAATACTTAAAAAAGCTGTACATTTTTACATGTATGCTGTGTTATGACTGAAAAGTATGAAAATACTTTGTGCTAAATCACACTCATAAAGTAATATAGAATAACTATATAAATTGTATCCATGGACGGACGTAGAGATCTGATAAATATGTTCAGTAAATTAGTCCCCTTTGTTCCTTTCGCCACCCCTCCATTGTTAATAACTTTGTGCCATTAATCCAAGTCACCAGTCTGTTATTTGATACCTGTATATTTAAGTTGAATTCATTCCTTTGCTATTGTTCGACAACGAGTGACACTCTCCATTGATCACTCTGTTGACTCAAGCTGTAATAAACCATTATTATTAAATTTTTGTGTTGTACTCATCATCTGTTGACCGGACAGATCATCATCCTCTGTTTGAAATCAGAATGATGTTTATTGTAAAGTAGTTTACTTCTTTAGTGTACAGGGGTACTCTCCAGTGTTGGTACATTAAATGGCACAAGTAACATTGAACAGTAAACACAGATAAGTAAATATAAGGTTAAATAAATTGCTAAAGTTAACTATATCGCAAGACCAAGGTGCTTAAGATGGTTGTATAAGATGGTTCACTATCACCACATTTTGGTGAAATATTGCTATAAATTCATACTAAGAAATATCTCTTTTTTGCTTTCTTTTAATTCATTTGAACCCTCCACAAACAAGCAAATTAAAATACTTTCGCAGTTTATCATCTATGAATGTGATAAACTGTTCAACAATCTGGATAAATTCATCTGTTGAAACCCCTTAATGAGGAATTGAATATTGATTAAGAAAAACACAAAGCACAAATGTGTTTCTAATGTTTTTGTGGTCTGGTAGTTTGGGTGGGTGGAGGGGGGGTGGGGGGTGTTGGGGGTTCTCGAACACAGATGCCTTTTCAGATTCACCTAGTGAGTTTCACTTCTGTTTCTCCAGGTGAGTAGAGTGTCAAAGGTTGAAAAACACACACCTATACACACACAGACTCTTGGGTCAAGGTGAAAAACCCATCTGCCAAGAGAAGCCAAACCATCAGGAGAGCGCTTGAGCGAGGGCGCGAGCGACAGTAGCTAGAGAGAGAGAGAAAGCCAGAAGCGAACGCGAGGGGCAAGAGCGCTCTCTAGCGAAAGAAATAGAGTATATATCGATCTCTCCTCAATAACTATATCCGATATCGCACTCGGCTTCTCTCCCCAGTCCTCTGAGTCATAGATCGCATCTACTATACTCTCTCTCCCTCTCTCTCCCTCCTCTCTCTCTCTCTCTCTCTCTCTCTACTATCTCTTCTCTTCTCATCTCCATCTCTCTCTCTCCCTCTCTCTCTCTTCCTTTCTCTCTCTATCTCTCTCTCTCTCTCTCTCTCTCTCTCTCTCTCTCTCTCTCTCTCTATCTCTCTCTTTCTCTCTCTCTCTCACACAAACATAGTAAATGTTTTTTCTCAGGTGCATTTAACAATGTTTTGTTAAAGCACAGACAATACATTTCAACATCTCTTCAAGTTGAACAAAATTGCATGTATGCGCCACCACAAAGTCTGAATAAAACAACCAGGCTTAGCCTTAGGCCTTCCAAGAGTAGAATTAAAACTGAGCTCTAAATAAACAATCACACTCATAAAGCAAAGTAGAATAACTATATAAATTGCATCCAGCAGAAATATTGGTTATAATTAAAAAGGTACTTTAATATTTAGTTCTGAATTATGTTGTTTTGCCAAAAACTACAGAAACTACATAATTCCATCGCATGATGAAATCAAGGCAAGAAAGTAGGGAAGCTTGCTGAGATGTTACTGTTTCATGATATTATAAATCATCTGAAACTTTTCAAATAGTGTGCATACATATGCATATAGTTAAAGCGAAAGTGACCAGTAGATCAGATATGGAGTTACCCATACCCGGAATTAGTACTCTGCATTTAACCCATCCTAGTGTACACACACACACAGCAGTGAACAAACACACCGTGAACACACACCCGGAGCAGAGGGCAGCCATGGCTGCGGCGCCCGGTGCCTTGCTCAAGGACACCACAGCTGAGGTTGATGAAGATGGGAGAGCAAGTGTTTCATCACTCGCACCACCTTCAACTCGGTGTATCTGGTGATCGAACCTGAGACCTTCCGATCACAAGTCGATCTACTTTTTCACCAGAACACAACTGCCAACAATTTTTTTTTCGCATTTGAAATCTTTTGATGGCGTTTCCTCAACTGCGATAATAATTCATCACCCCAATTGTGCTATTCACAGCAAATGCCCCGGTTCACAACTTTCAGTAAAGAAAAATGCTAATTATTTAAACAGGCCGTTCATTGGTTCAATTTGGCCCTCACAAATAAACGAACACAATTGACATTTATGATCACTTTCATAGGAAATCTTCAACTTGCTTTATTTAACCCTTACATGGCTTTTGTGACTCTAGACGTTTTATTAAAATAATGTACTAGAACTATTACTTTAATTAAACAAATAGTACTTATTTCACTGACCTTGGCTCATTTTCTGTGAAAAACATCTATTAGAACTCTTTTCTAATAGAAGGACCCCGCACTGTATACCACCTACACATTTATACATTTATATGTGTTGTACATTTATATTCTATTAAGTGTTTGTATCTGTTGACCCCTGGCTTTATAAAAGAGTGACAACTTTTATACCTTTATTCTGTTTTCTTACATGACTATTAAACATACAAAAACATACAATTTGAAGCTGTAACATACAATTTTTTGATGGTATATGCCCAAAATGCAATGGGTACAGCTGACCCATAAACACTGTCAGAGTAACTATATGAATAACACATCTAGGATAAAATTCTAAATGTGATCAAAAAATGTTAAAGAGCAAACGTAAACAATATATGCTGTTTTGGGGGTCAATATCTTTTTAGAATTTTAACATAAACTTGTTTGATATTTAAATTAAAACCCCAAAGTACAATAATTATGTTACAATAATATGAACACCACAAAAGCCTGTATTACTATCCAATAATTCTTACAGTCATCAAACTATCTAACATGAATTGTCATCCCTTAAATCTCGATTAGGCCCCTCATCCATAAAACTAATTTGAAGCTGCTAAAAAACACTCTATAAATATTTAGATAATTTAATTGGAATATGTACATAAGTTATTGGAATCTATTACCAAGTGGATTTCAATTACTGAATATAATTTATTATAAAATAGAGACACATCTGTACAGATAACCAGAAACCACAGCTCTGAATTATTAATAAATCTCTCTTTTTTCCCTGATTTGGCTGATTTCTGGTTTAACTGGAGATTGTGAACCACTTTACTTTGTATTTGAAGTATTTGTGTTTTTAATTGTAAGCTTTATGGACAGAATTTTTCAGTTTTGGTTCTTATGATGATGTTTAATTGAAGCAACAGGGTTAACTGCCCCGTTTAGTCTAATGCTTAAAATCATTACTTGCTGTTCCATGGTACAGGAATCAGTTCATCTTTATCACTTTGTCTCATTTATGTAAGGAAACACTGCCATTTAGTGGCCAACTAGTGTAAGTATGGAACTGAATCATTCCAGAGATCCTGCTCTAAAATTCAGCTTTGATGGTTTCCAATGATTTGTTATCATTTTTAAAAGGTGAGTATTTAGGTTTGTAGATAACGTTTTATAGTATGAATCTGAAATTACTGTGTTTGTTGCATCACAACTAGTTTTATTAACTTTATTTCATTTAACTTAAATGTTTTCAAGACTACTGCATTAAGAATGCTGTGATGCAATGAATTAAAAAAGTTTGACACATTTGGTTGCTAAATCACAGGATTTAAATACTTGAAAAAAATATAATACCAATGAAAAAAACGTGTCTTATAACCATATAAACACTTTATATAATATGTGTGCAATAAGTAAAAAAATATTTTTCTTCATCCTCTTTTTTTAGAAGTTAATGGAAGCAAAAAAAGTGGCAATATGGAGGCATAGCAGGGCACAAAAACAAACAGCTTTGCCAACATCTTGCCAGGTCTTTCCCCCCTCTGAAAAACTCCAGTAGTTTTCACACAGACAGATATAATAGTATATATTAGATAGCTTCCTATACATTAGAATAATTTTCCATAATCATCTGTAAAGCAGAAGAACATGTCAAACATTGTCAGAATAACATACTTACACTAATTTCAGCAGATTTAGATGCACAAGAGTCATGTCAGTGAGGTGAAACCTCATCAAGGAAGGTTGGGGTCTATGTAAAAGTTTAACTACAGATCCAAACTTGACTTGCACTTACACAGTGAAATTATAAGAGTAAATTTAACTCTATCCAGAGTACGACCAAATAATTTCTATCGGGTGTAAAGTATATCTCTAAAAATATCTTCATTGAAAAACCCTACTTTATCAAAATGTTTTTTATAATATTTATTTCTTATAAAAATCTCAAATATTTTTTCCCCAACAAGAGTACCTAAAAGAGGCTCGGTCAGTGTTAATTAATCTCTATGTAGAAAAGATCAAATAGATATAAAACAGAGACAATTCAACACTAGATTTTACTGATATGGACAGGTTTCAACCTGTTCCCTATTGCCAAACAACTACTTTAGCGTTCACATAAAGAAATCACATATGCTTACATTATAAGCTATAGAATAAACATAAGCACAAGTAATTAACTGGTAAAGTGACACAAACCTGCTTTAAAGAGCGAAGTCCATAAATGACAGAGCATGCTTGCCTGTTTCACAAAATTAGGATATAATCAGCTTTACCCTCATTTTTAGCCATATTTATATTTGAATAGATTAGATTTTTTTTTCTTCTCATATATATAAAATAAATAATAACGTTGAAACTCACCAGGTGCCGTTGAGACTGAAAACACGAATTTTAACCTCAATGTGCATGTTACAATAAATATGCATTAATAATAATAATAGTTAGAATTTTATCAAGAAGAAAAGGAAGAAGATATGTTTGTTAAAATAGCCTATGTGTGAGAATCTGGGCGATCTCGAGCTTTTATGAATGAACGGGAGCTCCTGCAGGTGTGTTCAGGAGCTTTGGCGCTATGACGTCACAGCCGCGCCCATGACGCCAGAGAGAGGCTTCCCAGGTTCATCCGGCTCGGGAGCGCGCTCCCTTTCACATGTCTCACTCTCACTGACAAACTCCTGTGAAGCAAGCTGGTTTCTCCGGATCCTTTTTTGTTCCTCTCCTGACTCACTACAATTTCATGATTCATGTTAAAAGCTTTTATTTTTGGACGAATGCCTCACTTTTCACTTCAGCCCTAATAAAAAAAAAACGTATTTAAGATATTTTCGTTCCATAATCAATGCAATTTCAACCATAAAATTAAGTTCTGTTAATCAATTGAAATATTATTACTTTTAGTACTGTCCGTTCTCTTCAATATTTTACAGCTGTTAAATGAATATTAGATAAATAATAAACTCTTAACAAAGAGCACAGCTTTGATTTAATTTCAAACAACCACTTGAATCTTTAAGCCAGAAATTATGGACTTAACTAAAAAATAGATGACCCAAACATCCACAGGATCTGATTGATTAAAACATATTTTACAGAGAATATTCTGGGTGTCTAAATTGAAAGGCACTCTTACATGAATCACTTCTGTCGAAATCTATTCCTCACAAGTCTTGATGTTCCTCAAATGTGAATCTTTTAGAAATACACATTATACAATACATATGGACTAGTTGGTAAATTTTCAGGTTAGTTTCAAATCAGAAACTATTTTAAAGAATCTCAGACAACATGATAAGCCTTTAAAATTTAAAGTAAAGTTTTGAGTGTGATGGAAATATACTGCTGGGAAAAATTGTAATAACAATTGGAACCAGCTTTATAAATGATTGATGGGTGATTTGTGTGTGTGCGTGTGTGTGCGTGCGTGCGTGTGCGCGTGTGTTTGTGTGTGTGTGTGTGATGTGTGGTACTACTTTTAAAACTACAATAGTAATAATCCTTTTGTCTTAACTTCGTCCAATGATCAAATGATCCAAATGAGTCACTTCCAGCCAAACCTCAAACATTATATCCAATGTCTCAATTAAAGAAGCCAAACCCTTGAGTAGCAGTAGCACAGATTACCATAACAGCAGAGAAACACACTCACAAACACTCTCTAACTCAGCGTCAGTCCTTGCGTCTTCATTCCTCCAGGAATGAGTGTGTGTGGGTGCTTCAACAGCTCAATGTTTCCACATGAACTTACACATCTCTTTACACAAACACACATGCACACACACCCCTCTCTTCAACACAAACTCTCTCTCTCCCTCTCCCTCTCTATCTATATCTCAACACACAAACCCATATCACTACAGTAACTTGCACACAAACACACACTCTTTCTAACTCACCTTCCCCAGACACTCATTCAGAAACCCGTTCTCTCTTGTGCTCATTCTCACATGTCTCAGAACTTTGAGCTCCACGTTTGTGTAACACTGAAGTTTGACCCACTCACCCAAAATAACCAGTTCTGCTGAGTGTGAGAGTATGTCCGGTGCTTATTCATCAACACATGGCGTATTGATTAAATCATTACACAGTTTCCTCACAGAGTTAGACTGCCTTGTGGAGATAGTTTTTAATGTTTACGTTCTTTATAAGATTTATTTTTGCTTCAGAGTAGGACTTCGGGAGACATATATAATTTATGGAAAGAGTTGAATATTCTTCTGAGCTCTCATGAGCTCCTCCTGCACATCAAATATGCCCAAGTTCAATTGGTTGGGTGGCTCTAAATTATAGAGGGTTTGGCCCAATGAAAAGATCTCGTTTTGGAATTTTGTAACCGATTTTGTCAAAATTGAGCTGGAGATCAATCGATCAATTAAGTGACCCTAACCAGGAATAATGTCTTATATGGTTGGAATTTGAGTCTGGGGTTTTACCAAAAGACATATACATGAGCTTATAAACATGTTATTGGAGAATCATGTTAATGAAGATAATTAACCTAACTACTGAACTAAAACTGGACTCAAACACTTTAGAACAAATAACTTACAATCAATAGTTGAGAGACGACAAAAAGACAAGGTGGCAAGGTGACTGACTAAACTCTGAGGAATATAAAGCAGACACAATCAAGAGATAATGAGGGGTAAACAGGGGAAGTAACTTAACAGTAACAAGCAGGCTGAAATGGGGCCGGTGGTGTTAAGCAAGTGCTCCAAACAAACACAAACTATGTTTTTACATAGAAACTAAATGTTCAGACAAACATTAACTAAATGTTAAGACAAAGAAAAATAGAAATAAGATAAACCAAAAAGACACAAAACGGCGGAACAGAAGTGGCAGGCCCTGACACTAATGCTTATCAGTTCAAATAATCTAAAACATCCGACAATGTTACTCCCCTGTGTGTATTTATTGTCAATGTGGGAGAAAGGTCATAAGATTCGTGTCACTCTAAAAGCAAAGATCAGATGAGAATGACCTGATTCACACTGTACACTGTAATAAATAAACCCCTCTAGTCAATTTCATCATTCTGCTGCTGGAGCCTTTCAAGAAGTGTGATGTAACAGTGTGTAAACAAGGACTATCTATTGGACGAAATTCCTATAGTATTAATCATTGTTACTTTGGCCTCCAATTGAGAGGATTCTAATTTCTCAGCTACGGTGGCTGAGAGGTTCAATACACATTTACAGCAGATAGACTGGCAAACACACTTTATAGACATTTTGTGTGGATTCCTGTAAAAAAACACATCTGTCTTAACTAATCGGTTGGAATATTCACCTGCAGTGGATCATCAACATCTGGGGCCTGATGTATAAACGTTGCGTACGCACAAAATGGGCATAGAAATATGCGTACGCATTTTTCCATGCACATATCGGGATTTAGAAAAAATAAACTTGGCGTAAATAAGTGCGCACCGTACGGATGCTCTTGACCATGCGTACGCACTCTTTTAGAAGAGTATGTGTTTTGGCGACACCAACTGTCCCAAATAGCAATAGCTATTTAAAGTGAAAAACTTCTAAATTATCCTATTACATCACCCAATAAATCAAATTGTATCAACCTGAATTATCATTATTAGCATTCTTAACCAGGTTTAAATACTGAATTTACTAATTTGTTTTAATGAATGGGCTATAAAAAGGTATATGTGCGTATAAAACATATCATCATAATGGATGATCTAGCGCTGTTAGAAGACCTTGCTAATGACGCTCTATGGAGGGAGCGTGTTTTCAGAGACCGTGAAGATTTCCTTGCTCATGATGATGATTGGCTCATGAGCCGATTTCGATTTTCAAGAACCATCCTCTTGGAATTGTGTTCTGAATTACGGCCAGTATTGGAAAGACCCTCGCGGAGAAACCATGCGCTGTGTGTTCCTGTGCAAGTATTGACCACATTAGGCCACTTGGCCACTGGTACTTTCCAGCGAGAGTTGGCAGACCGATCGGGTATGTTGCAGTCATCCCTGAGCCGTGTCATGCCATATGTATGGGATGCCATAGTGGGGATGGCACCCCGATACATCCGTTTTCCTTACGCGCAAGCTGAACAGGCCAACATCAAAATGGAATTTGCAGCAATCGCCGGTTTTCCCAATGTAATCGGTGCTGTTGACTGCACTCATGTTGCAATAAAGGCACCATCTGAGAATGAATTTGCTTTTGTTAACCGAATTATTGGTGGTATTATTATGCAGGGAGATCATACATATTCAAAATGGGCGGTCTTAACATCCAAATATGGTTATTTCGGGAGGAGATTGGGGTAAGGAATAAGCACTTGCACCTGCGCACAATATTCAGATCATTTTGATTTATAAAGAGAACCTTGCGCAGGTTCTGGCGTACGTACGGTTTTATGAATCTGAAAACTTTTGTGCGTACGCAAATTCTGCCTTATGTGCGTACGCACACTTTAAGGATTACATCTACGCAAAGTTTTATACATGAGGCCCCAGGTCTTCATATCTTGGCTCTGTGTTCCTCATTGTCTTATTTGTCTAGTTTTTCTAAATCGCCCCAATCACTTCATTAATGATAGAGTATGTGTTTATTTAAAGGTGCATTCTGTGAGAAATTTCACTCAAGAAATGTCAAACATTGATATTTCAAGAAACATTAAGCAATCGTGTTGATTTAAATACTTGTATCACTGACAGCTGTTGTCCAGCAAAACATTTGCATTTTAACCCTTGTGTGGCCTTCGGGTCAACTTGGTCCGTTTCTAAGTTCTAAAAATGTTACAAGTGTATATTCTTTTCTAGTAGGGACTGGTTGCATTAATTCTAGATATGTTCTCTATATTGTTTGAATTTGAGATAAGTCATATATGTTAATGTTTTATGGAGTAAAATTTTTATTTTTAATTGCTTTCAAAATGGGAATACCTCAACAAGGTTAAAAACTGTCTGTCAGTCCATAAATGATTTTCTACATTTTGGTTTGTTGTTCTACTTGTAAACTTTCAGTCAAACAATTACTCTTTAAGTCTTTATACTTACTTTAGAAGGCATATAGATTAAAACCTTTAGCTGGAAAGGAGATAAGTGAATTCATTTTTGATGTAATGGCAGTCACAATTTAGGATCCAAATATACAAACTGCACCTTTAACACATTGTATTACATTTATAAAAAAACACAAATGTATTGTGTTTTTACCCTTGCAAATCTTTACTTCACTTTACTTTACAATTTATGAACTGTTTGTTGTATGACAACCTCCGCTCAAAACGCAAAGCCACTGCTACTCACTTTTTGAAAACTGCACAGCAATGTAATGATGTAATGTTGCACTGCTGAATGTAAAAAAAATAAGGCAAGCAGTTACAGCCCTAAAATGATCTACATGTCAATGAGTATAGAGAAAAACCTCAAAACAGCTAGCTGTGAAAAAAACTGAACCATGCAAACAATCAAATATCATCAATAACAGCTGTTATTATAGGATGGGCATTTTCCCTCTGTGGGCCTTTAGCACCAAGTTAATATTAATTAGCCTGAGAACAGCCTGAAAACTCAAGCACAGCATGTCTGTGAGTCAGCCTTTGGAGTACATGACTGTTAAATGTACAGGTCTGCTGTTGAACTTGTGGAGTTTTTTGTCCAGTATAATCCAAATTTTGTCAAGTACAATACAAAGGCTGTATGTGTCCAGCTATCACTACGGACTGTGGAGTCACTCAGGGTTCTATTTTAAGCCCTATTTTATTTGCTCTTACATGTATCCTATCGCTGAACTTAAAAAAAAATGTCAATTCACTTAGCATTTATGATGACTACAGTCAAATGCATGTTCCTCTGAATGAAATAAATTAAGATATTTCTCTCAGAGTCCACAAGTCAGAGTATTTTGTGTTTAAAATCTGTAAATGTAGTTTTAATTTAAAACAATTATATATGGAGTAAAATTATATTTACTGTCAACTAATGAACTTTCTGTTGGTTGAAGGGGTATGTACAGAATAATTGAATAGCAAAAGAAAATTCTTCAATTTTTAATTTCAATAATTTGGTCCATTTAAGGGAATTTTCAATTTTATTTTAGTTCACATGCACACAGAGTCTTTATGGACTAAAGACAAATCCAAGAATTTTACATATTTAGCATTTCATTACGTACTATATTGTAGATTCCCTGTGTCCAGTCTGTACACTAAAAGAAATTGTTGACTCAATTGTTGAATGAAGGTTCCTCAGTAATGTGTATGGAGTTAAAATTGTGTGAAAATCACAAACAAATCCAATTTTAAACTAACTCATAAAAGTTTATCTTGCATAACCGTCATGATCGTCTCACACAAAATCGAATGCTTCAACGACAGCTGAGGGCGCTATTGTGTCATTTTGCGTTGTTCTTTAAGGAAAATTCAGCGCTGATCTTTAATTATTGATTTATTTATTTCAGGTTTTGCGCCTAGCTACCAATTCAAATATATGATTAACAGTTAAGTTTCTGTCGAATTGCAAATTCTTTTAAAGGGATTTTTTATTTGAGGCCCTACTTTAACATTACAATGTCAAAATTACTGTTTATTCAATTATTACTGTTTGTTCACAACATTTCACCTTTTACCTACTGCTTGAATGCATTGTCAATAAATTAACAGTTGGAGACATATCAACAACACTTAACACAGATTTTTGGTTTTGCAAATTGGTTTGAGTTTGCGAATCGAGTTCTTTTTTTGCTCAAACTGAGTTTTGTCTCGATTTTATTTGAAGATTGGGTATTTTGTGAATTCTCTCTATGTCTGAATGTTAGTCAGGTAATATAATGTTACACAGGAATATGACATATTGAATAGAAATTGCTCTGCAAAACAATTTCTTTTCGGTTAATGAAATTTTAGGTATATTATTACACTTTATTTAAGAATAAATGAAATATTAACTTGTGTAGAAGTCTTAATCATAATAATGGTACTATACAAAAATTAGAATTAGTTAAGCGTATAAAATGTATTGAGATGATCTCTGTCTGTTGAGGACTTTTTTTAACAAGAATGATTTTTTTATTTTAGTTTTTTTGCTGAGTGACTAACTGTGAATGGTAGCTAATTAACAGAGGTTAACCTGAGCGCATCACTGTGACGTAGAGCAGACTTCCCGTTGTACAGATCAAGCGAGCTGTGTAATTGCGTAACAGCAGTTTTGGGAACTCCCTGGTTTAGAGTTTCCCCCCTTTTTAAAAGACCATGATAGAGTGTGTAACTTAGACTTAGAGTTTCCTATTTTTAAAGCGGGGAAAACACAGCATTTCTCCTACATCTTTTTGTTCACAGCTTCATTTGCGTCCCTCTGATTTTCCTGATAGAAGCAGGACACTCCGAACTCGTCCCGAGCGGCTTGTTTCTTCTCTACAGCGACAGAAACCCGTTCAGAGCAGTTCTTTCAGAAATGTCTCCAGTGTTTCCTTCTCATGATGCTCCTCGAGAGTTAGTGCTGGTGCTCTGCTGTGGAATTCTTTTGGCGTGTTTACAGAGTGATGCAACGGTGAGTGCAGCCTTTTCATATAGACTTTCTCTCACGCAATCTATAAGTGTAACAATACGAAGTGATGCTTTTAATTATCATTTGTTTCTTTATTCTGGACCAGTTTCGCCAGTGATGGGGAGATTTCTGAAAACTATTGAGTAAAAGAGTTTTAAGTATAAGTCTGTCACCCATTCCAAAAACATTTCAGTAAAAGTATAATTTTTTTTGTAACTTAATCTGTTTTTTAAAAGGTTTTCAGTCTGAAATGGACAAAAAAAATCTAAAGCAGGGTTTTATTTTGTTATACCTCTTAGTCGTAGAGAAGGGCAATTTCAACTTTAACAAAAATAGGTTCTCAAAGTTCTTATAACATTTCTTATAGCATTTTCCCAAATGCCCGAAAATTATTGAAAATTTTTAGAGCTTTATTCAATCACTCCAGATTCACACACTGTTTGTGATAACCTACCTTAGTAGCTCTCAGCTTCCCCAGTCTGACAGAACGTGGCTGCCATTTTTGTGTTGTATGTATGTGTTTGCTAATACAGTGGTACCTCAAGATGCTTCATGTAAAAAGAAAATTCAATATACGAAAAGCCTAGAAATATTACTAGAAATACATCAGTAAAAATACATATTTGACATTTGAAATTGGGGGGTGGGGGGTGGGGGGGGGTGTGGGGCAGAACAATGTTCCGCTATCCTATTGGTCAGTTTCAGTACTGATGCTGTGTGTTCGTGCATTATAATCTGCTCTCCTATTGGTCATGTGGCGTCCCATGAAGTTGTCTTGGAAAATCTCTCTTTCTCTTCATGCACACTTTCAGTTTTGTGTTGGTGTCCTGAGTTCGTGAATATTTTCGTGTTGCTTTTTGGCAAAGCATATTTTTATGGCCATGGCTCTGCTCCACCACTGTCCTTTCTCCTCCCCTACCTCCTCCTCCTCCTCCTCTTCTCCACATCATCTCACTCGAAATGTTAGGGTTATTATTTTTCATTTATTTTGTTCTGTTTTTTTATTGTTGTATTATTATTTATTAGATTTATGATGTGTACTTTTAAGGACTGGAGAATCCTAGTTTATTTGTCTCTGGTTTTCCATGTTATGTTCAAATTTTGTTGTTTCTGTGTGACTTGGAAAGGATTAGGCATTTTACATGTAAAACTTGCTTCGACGTATGAAAAAATTCAGCTCTCGAAGGCCACCCCAGAACGTATTAATTTTGTATCTTGAGGTATAATATTTTGCCATTTCATTTGTTTGAAAATAATTATTTTGATACCTTGCGTTTATAGCATTTTATGAAAAACATTATCTGTTTTATACATTGTGAAAGTTTAGAACACAAATGAGTAGTTTCCCCAAATTCCCTTTTTGATAAATAAGTCAGATTTTTACTGAAAGTTATCAAAATCGATGTATAGCGTTTTGGAAAAAAACTCTTCATATGCACATATGGTCTGTGTATGCTTTTCATACTCATTTGAATAATATTGTTTTTTTCTCCCTCACTCTCTTTTTCTTTCTCTCTCTCTTTCCATCATGATCCAAGCCTTTAACTCTAAAAGGTATGTTCACTCTTCTCAGATTTCCAGAGTTTCTGTTAGCGATTTATGTATCATTCCTATCCCTCTCTCTCCCTCTCTGTGCATGCTAGTTACCACGACAGATGGCAAAGAGTGCAAGTTTCCATTTGTCTTCAGAGGGTTGATTCATCATCATTGTATCTCTATGAACTCAAGCCAGGCCTGGTGAGTAACACATGCACATTAAATGATGTTTTGAGAGAAATAAGCAAACCCGTAATCGTTAAATAAGATCTCCCTCAAGTGGTTCCAAAACTGTGCGAGTGTCCTTTGGGCTCTTAAAAAGATGAAGAATGTTCAAGATAGTTCCATCTGGCAATCATTGGTAGGGCGAAATCATTATTGTTTAAAAAAAATTCTCCAGGACAAAAAAAGATGTAGGTCAAGGTGGAGATAAAAATACAGTGGTTAGTTTTTGTTTCTCTGAAAAAAAGGTTTCTCCATAAACCACAAATAAAGGCCATATTGATCAACTTGAATCTATAATAAATTTGTGCTCCAAATAGCTCCTCTTTAAACAGAAATTCATTAATAGCTGGATTTGTCTGTGTAACTATCAACTGTCTGAAGGTCTATGAGTTAACTAAGTTAATTAAAAGTGGTGAGAAAGTGTTGCAAAATTCTTAGTTTACAAGTTCTAATTAGAAGTAATAATGGGGATGCCATTTTTACAAGGTGGGAACTAAATTATAACCTTAAAACAGGTGAACCAGCGTAAACCAGATGAGCAGAATAGTTTGAGTATTTCAAGGAACAATAGAAAAAACAAAGTTATTTTGATGAACACATATTCAACAAAACTCTACAAGTATTAATTGGATTCGCTTTCCTTTCACATTATTAGAATATAAGGAAGATGCCGGTGATTAGTCATACAAAGTCATAAATGCTTTTATTTGTGTCAAAACATCTGTTGAACTCATCGAAACCTCACAAACAGATTCAAGCACTGTAATCTAAGCCAGAGACAACGACAATAACATTTTTAAACAGGGGTTCAAGGAACCCAGTGACCCTAATCAGGACCAAGCTGGTAAATAAAATCTACAGACGTATTAGCTGAAAGTGATCTGTCATCACTTGAGAGAGCGTGTGTATGTGTGGTTATGCAGTGGGTGTACAAAAGTCATACACTTATAAACACAGAGAATGAGTGAATATTATCTGCTAGAGATCAGAGTTAAGTGTGTTTAATTTGAACAAGGTTTGTACAACTATTAAATTGTTTCCCATTACTAAATGGACTGGTTGTCCAAAATTCACCCAAGGAATTTAACCACCCAAAAGGTTAACGTTATAGAGGTACATTGTATTCTTTTTGTACGGGGATTTTAAAAGCAAAGACAGTCTTGCTACAGGCACGCAATGTCAGATGTGCATAGTCTAATAATTGAGCATTTCAGCAATGTAATTTCAGTCTTGGGAGTTAGATCCGTTGGGTTAGGTGAAAGTTTTTGAAAGCAATAATTTCTAATGACTAGTTTAAAGGACTTGCATGATGCATTGAAAATAGTTCTCAAGGTTGCATATATTCCATGACATTGTACAGCTGAAAAAAATAGGATATCATTATTATGTTATGTTTTATGTTATATTATATTGTATTGTCTTGTCTTGTCTTGTCTTGTCTTGTCTTGTCTTGTCTTGTCTTGTCTTGTCTTGTCTTGTCTTGTCTTGTCTTGTCTTGTCTTGTCTTGACCTGTCTTGACCAGTCACTGACAGTGATGTGATTCAATTTACCTACATATAACCTGTGCTAATATGCGTGTTCCCTTGTGTTTGCTGTGGAGACAAGTGAAAACAGAAGTGCTGAGATCACTGGAGATTGCCGATTGACACTGAAAACCATTTTCCTTCAAATAACTAATATTCGTTTAAAACTTAACCAGGATTTTTGTTAAGAACATTTTTACTTTTAATAATTTTTTATCCATATTTATTCATATGCTATATTCTTGTGTGTTGTATAGGTGTTCCCTCACACCCAATTTTGATCGCGATCAGCAGTGGGGTTTTTGCAGTTCTCACAAACAACTTCATAACGGTAAACAATGTTAATTTCACAAAATCTGTCAGTCAAGCACAGTAATTGAGGACTGGATCATGTTTATGTGACGTTTTCTGTCTGTGACATATTGTTCTTATCTTTTCACTACATTTCATTGTGGCTAATTATTACAAAAAATTTGTCCTTTAGTTTAATTGTAAAATACAGACAGCAGAGTTTCCATCTGTGAGCTGTTTTTTAACAGTTTATTACTGTTTTCTACAAATACAGCTTTATGTAATTTTCTTTAAAATACCGACAGCAGGGTTTCCAACTGTGAAAAGTTATATAATGGATTATTAGCATTTTATAAAATTAAACTTTACTGTAATTTAGCGGTGAAATACTGTTAAAAACTGGAAATAGGGTTTCCAACAGCAAACTATTACAGAAGCTCTTTGTTCAACAACCTTTGTGAAAGAGTCAGCTAAATAATCTTACAGATGAAAGAACATTCGCTTTTTTGACAATGCCTTGTAATGCAATACCCCACCAAACACAGCATCTTTGTACAGAATGGTTGTAAGTGCAAAACACTCTGTCTTCTTTTTATCAAGTATAACACTGAGAAAACATAAAACATTATTAACTTGAATAAAGAGATAAATCAATGAAACCTTGCACTTTATGTGAAGCGATTACGCATTTAGGAGATAGGTATGTAGGATTGTTTTTTTTTATGGTAACAAGCTGCATTTTCAGAAAACAAATTTACAACTTATTTTTTACAACTTATTTTTTACAACTTATTTGTTACGGTAATTAACTTTGTAACAGGCTGTATTTTAAGAAAACATCTCAAAACTATAAAATGTTGCAATACATTTACAGATTTTTTTTTTTTCGATTTGGGGTAAGAATAGAACTAATATACAGTTAACTCAGAAACCATTAAGTTCCTTTTGAAATCATGAGTTATAATTTCTGGGGGCCAAGTTAATTAGGAAGAAAGAGTTGTAATTCTTAGTGTGTTCTATACACCTAACGATGGTGTGCGTTTGATCTCATAAAAGGAGTGCTCTGAACAGCACATGTAAACACACTAGAAGAGAGCAATTAGTACAAGTTATTTTTATCAGTACAATTCTACAACAGTGTCTTAAAACAATGGAGATCCATTTAAACAAATTTTGATTTGAAACCTGCATAGATAGTGCAGTGTGTGTTTCATATTTACTACACAAGTTAACAAACATCACAATTGAGTTTACAAATGACATCACTAAGATGCAGAAAGTGCTCAGATGCAGTGAGATCCAGTGAATCCTAAGAAATGCAGGGGCCAAGCTCAATTTTATAAGAGTATGTGATTTAGATACTCCTATGTGCATGTGATTGACCAAGCTATTTCAAAATAAACAGATGTTATTTCGCCTACAGAAACTTGTAGAAAATTGTAATAAAAATAGGGCATAAATAAAATGTTGATGATGATTGAGTAAGTCAACCCTTTACACACATACACACACACACCCATACACACACACAGGCTACCAGCCCCCACCTCCTTTCATATACACACAGATCAACGCACTTTACTTGATGAACTTATGTTAGAAAGTGTGTTTAGCCGGATGTTTTACTTCCAGAGCTGCGTGTTTATGCCAATCCTCGAGTGACGAAGACCAGGGTACATCACCAGATGTTTCAAGTCACATCAGTTTAGAGCTTAAACACCACTCTCTTAACCCGACTAATGGAGACTTACCCGCTCTCTGTTTATTTATGATGAAAACTGGTCTCAGAAACAACTTTTAAAGCTTGTGTTTGGGTGTGTGAACTGTGTAAATGTCCTTTAGACAAGTCTCTCTCTCTCTTTTTGTCTGAACCTTTTCATCTATAACAATATCATGTTTCCTGTGGCCCCAGAAGGTTTTCATTCCTGCCTTTTGTCATTTGATATTAGTGTTTCTTTTAAAATCTTCAAACCAGTTTCACAAGCTATTCTTTGCAAATACAATTAGAGTCCTTAAATCTTTTTAATGGATTTGCCGTTTACTGTACTTTAGCTTTGTGCATTACGTGTAGTTTAAGTGGCATTACAATTCAAAGAAATAAAAAAATAACACTAGTTAATTTAAATCACAGTTCTCTGTCAACATTTTTTCTGTTATTTTGCTATTTCAGGACAAGTATAAAGTTTTTAAAATGTGAACGTTTATTTTCAAATTCTATCACAGCCTGAAAAAAAAGACAGACCAAAATACACAAAACCTAAAGCAAAACAATTAGTCTATTTGTAACTGAAAATCAAAATCAGTGAATATCTGTGAGTTATGGAGAATGTGACCACCATAAGCTTTAGATTTTGGTTTTTGCTAACCTGTTAAATAAATGTTATTTTATATCATTATTAAAATGCTTCCTAAATTAGTAGGTTTATTTCAGAAATGAGAAACAGACTTAAAAAAATTGTAAATGTGACTGAAATGAGTATACAAACAATTTTATCTTTTAAAGCTTTAGTCTTTTAATCAGGTAACTCCCTTGAACGAGTGTAATTTCCCTTATTCTATGTCTGTGTGTGCTTTTTAGACAAATGCTTTGAGCCGCTGCATCTGAAGTTTTACGAGCCTGGAGTGTCCTGGGGTCGAATTTACCAGCGCACTGTTCAACTGTGCACATGTGAAAGTTCAGGAGTCATGTGCGAACGTGCACGATACACTGGTATGAAAAGTTTTTACCCATTGTAAACAGGCTAAACCAATATAGAGATTAAGATATTTTATTAGGTTATCATCTTCTTATAGTTTCAAGAAAAGTGTAACCATCTTCTCATGGACTTAACATTGCTCACACTTCAGGTCTTGGTTTGAAAAGGTTTCAAAAAATATAGTATTTTATGTTCAAAATCTTTTGACATTAAACTGCTCATTAATATGTAAAAAACATAATTTTAAATAAAAACACATTTAACAAATAGTAATCTGTAATTTCACTCTTCAATGTTAGAAATTAAGGAACAATTTAAACAAAAGGAAACAAAGAACAAAAACATTTACAACCAATAATTCTGTCAGATTCACTTGACGTGCTCAACTCACCTGAAAGCATGTGCCAGTCGCAGCCACATGAGCAATTTCCTGATAGGCACTCCCCAGAGCTCTTGCCTGCACTCAAACTCCCTCAATCAACATAAAAACCTACATATCTGACCACTGGTCTGGTAACAATTTTTACGCTGATGTCACAGGGCTCTTTCGAAAGAGCCTTCTAAGGAAGTAGGTACTACATAGTAAGGAAATTAGTAACAGAAATTATTTTTAAACATTCTTCATCATAACGAAACTGTCAGTTCTATAAAGTCCAATACCTCAAAATATAATGTCAACTGAGCTTCATCAATAGAATTCAAAATGTGCATGTGCATGTTGGAATCTATGTAATGACACTTCTCACACTTTCCAAAGTGAGTTGCCAACTTTTTTCTGTTTTAACTTAGAGGGCCTCTGTTATGTTGTTTTCAATGCATTTAGAATAAATATTGAACTCCTCTAGACTAACACTGTGACTCTATACCTTTTAAAAATGCAATATTTATTGTAAACATACATGAAAATGTGCCGTGTACACTCCCCCCCCCCCCCCAGCCCTGTGAAAATGCGCTCTGTTCCCTCCCACAACCCCCCATAAATAGCAATATGGGATTGCACAAACATGCATGAACTAATGTGAATAATTTTTTGATGAGAGATCAACACCAAATCTTGCTTGTAATGTCAGAAAATTTGAGTTTAAATGATAGGCCACCTTTAAGTGTGTTCCAGGAATTCCTGTGAAAATGAGGGAGTGTGCCGGAAAATAGAAGCCACAGGTGAAGAAGTGTGTGGATGCCTAACTGGTTTTTCTGGACAGTACTGTAATCTGGGTGAGTATAAACTACTTTCAGATTATCTATTAAAGTAGATTCACCAGATCTAATGTAAAACGTTCAAACAAGTCTCTCATCTATGTCTAGATGATCATGAGTAAGATCATAAGTAACAAACACTTAATTTAAATTACCATTAAAAACATTAACTACTTGACCTTTTAAGCTGGAGTGATGGAGTGTGATTATAGATCTGAATTCTTATGTTTGGGAGTGTGGATATTTACTGATTAGTTTTATTTGTGAAAGATGGTGCTGGTGCGTCACACCTCACCCATCGAAGTTTCTGCCTCTACCTACAGGCAGATACAGTTTTCACACAAATGGTCATTCCGAATTAGTGTCTGTGATTTCTGGCATTTTTTGTTTAATAATTTATAAAACAAAGGAAGTACAGATTTTTAACCATTGCTCTTAACGGAAGTACATTTTTTACATAAACTAACATTCTATTGTCCTGTACAGATTGTGACACAGAGCACGTTGAGCAGAGGGTGACAACTTTATTCCTGACGACAGTTATTTTACTTTTTTTGCTGTTGAAATTTAAAATGGTGTCCTTCAAGAAGTAAAATACCACTCTTCCTTTAGGTGTAGACAGTACTGTACAGTACTTCACATCATGTGACTTACATCTACCATTATAGGGGATGTCAGACAATTTTTCCTTTGAGTGGAGAGAGCATTTTTTAAAATGTAGATAACCTTTAATTTCAAACTGTCTTTGTTTCTGTAGTGGATCATAGATCCTCCATGGCCTCCTCGTCTTCTTTTCTTCGCCCGTCCCGTAGCTCCTCTAATCCTTCTGCCAGGGGTTGTGGAAGGAGACTCAAACGTCCACCAGCAGCAACTCGGATCCTTGGTGGCTCTCCTGCATTACCAGGCTCTCACCCCTGGATGGCAGCGCTGTACATTTCCAATGAATTCTGTGCTGGTTCACTGCTCTCCGCTTGTTGGATCGCCTCTGCTGCACACTGCTTCCTGCGCAAGTACCACAATCTTTTATATAATTATTATCTATACTTTAATGCCATTAAAAATAATTCTATTGAATTCATTCAAATGTTTGTGTAGATGTGTATACACTTTGATTACTGTACTGTCTCTCATCAGTCCAGTGAAGTCTGATATTCGAGTGGTTCTGGGGCAGAATCAGTTCAACGATTCTGGCTCAAACACCAGGACATTCCGCGTGGAGAAATACATCCTTCATCCCAACTATACTCAGTTTAACCCCACTGTGGATGACATTGGTGAGTTTGTACTGCCTGACAAATATAAAAAGAAAGGAAAAAAATATATATAAACTGAGAGGAGGCGTCACGGTGGCGCAGTGGGTAGCATGGTCGTCTCACAGCAAGAAGGTCGCTGGTTCAAGCCTTGGCTGGGTCGGTTGGCATTTCTGTGTGGAGTTTGCATGTTCTCCCCATGATCGCGTGGGTTTTCTCCGGGTGCTCCGGTTTCCCCACAAGTCCAAAGATATAAGTGAATTGAGTAAGAACGATTGTCCATAGTGCTAAAAAGTGTGAATGAATGTGTGTGTGAATTTTTCCCAGCTGGAAGGGCATCCGCTGCGTAAAACATATGCCAGAGAGTTGGCAGTTCATTCCGCTGTGGCAACCCCGAAAGGGAAAAGAAAGCCGACATGAAGATGAATGAATGAATGAATAAACTGAGAGGGTAAATAAATTCTATCCGTTTAACTTTGAATAAATTAAATATTACCAAATGAAAAGTTTGAAAGTAGCTAATTTAGGGCACGAGACAGCAATAATCCTGTGTCTGCATTAACTATGTAAAATATTCTCTTTGTGAAGAGAAGTTAGAAGTGTTGATATTTATTTTAAGCTGAACCTTTCAGCTTTGTGTTTGCTAAAGCGGTGTTTGTTTACATGTGTATGTTTAGCGTTGGTGAAGCTGAAGAAGGAGAATGGTCACTGTGCTCTTAAGGATGCTTTCATCAGACCAATCTGTTTACCAGACTCACACACAACGTTTCCGGATCATTCCTGCTGCAGTATCTCTGGATGGGGACACACACATGAGAGTGAGAATCATTCTCAAATCTATTTATTTGATCCCTTTTTCTGTGGAAGCATGCATAAAGATGTGTTAACCAGTGTTCAGAAATGATTGTGTAGCTGTGTGTGTTTAGAGGGGAACTCATACTCTTCACTGATGGAGGGGCGGGTGAAGATCATTCCCTTCTCGCTCTGCTCTTCTCCTGAAGTTTATGGAGCAGAGATCAGATCTGGAATGATCTGTGCTGGCAGTGACTCCTGTGTAGACGCTTGTCAGGTCAGAATCAATGCACTGGAATGAAAGAACATTTGAAATTCTCTTTGAAACTCTGAATTCATTTTAACAGAGTATTTCACGCTGAGGCATTACTTAAATTGCTAAAAGAGAATCGTATCTTTAAAGAAATTAATAAAGTGATGAAATAAAGGTATACCTTTAATGGATTTAATAAATCAATTAGTTAAAGTGATACCTTTAATGCAATGACAAATGGTCATTGTCGGAGCCAAATAGACTATTCTATTTGCGGCCACTGTGAGGCGCTATGTGCTACTTAATGAGACACATGTGTTCATCAGGAGAGTTGAGGAAGCACACTTGCTGCGTCCCAATCTGAACACTATACACTGCACGCTTAATGTAGATGCTCATTTTCAGAATAGTACACACTTTTTAGTGTGTGAGATGAGAGTGTGCAGGATCTGGGGTGCACTAAAACATCTCATGGTGGAAGTAGTTATGAACGTCATCTTAACTTTACTCCTTCTTTTCCATTCCTTCATTAAAAGCATTCTAATAATAAATAAGTCTTTATATTGATATTATTTGTTTATGTGCGTCTTGTTTAAAAATGAGTCATATTACTGAGAGTGCCAATTTGTTTGGGTCCCCGAGAGTTTTTCAATCAAAAACATGAATGTTAGGGTGAACAAGAACGTGAATTTTTTGAGTTGTTATGGACAGAGAATAAAAGAACACTTGAATCACTTTAGTTTCACTTCAAACTCTCGGCAGCAGCTTGCAGTCTTTAATCAATAACTCATTAATCAATTACCCAGACACGCTATGGCTCCGTGACTCCAAACACTCCGAACAATTGAGGTGGTTCGGATCTAATGGTCATGATCATTGACATTATCATGGAAATGTCACAGATTTTCATGCCTATAAAAAAAAGCATTTACTGTAAACCACCTTTAAATGTGTCATAGTGCTTATGAGCTTTTAATGGAGAGGATGAGATGAGTCTTCATTTAGTTCATTTTGCGATTATAAATCCTAGAACTTCTTTAATAGTTTTACATTTGTGTCTGACCCTGATGGGAGAAGGAGACATTTGATGCTGTTTTAAATGCTGCTTTAAGGTGTATAACATGAGTGTCACAGACCTCCCGGATTATATCCAAAATGTGTTAAGAACACAGCCAGAACAAGTCCAGAATGACATGGTGATTAATGATTACATTTAATTTTTTTAAAGGAGTTATTCATTTAAAATTTAACATTGCACATTTTCAAACCTGACTTGGGTAAACCTATCCTGCAGATGCAAATTCCTCTCTCTTAGAAATAACAATCAATATTTTACTCAATCAATTCTCTAATCTGTGACAGGTAGCATTTTATAATAACCACACAGTATGAATCATTAATTAAAGCGTTATCATTAATACATAATTGATAAAGCTATGTTAACACAGATTTATGAGCAGTTTAGAAATATAACTTTCTTGGCTTATACACACTAATATAATATGCTTAATAACACGTGCTTTATTGAGGATCAATTAATCATTTATAAAATAATCATTTTACTATTTAATAGCCAGTTCGAAAGTAGGTGTAAAATATTAATGAAATCATTTAAAACATGTTTAAAAATTATTTTAATAAATAGTTTAAAAAGCAAATTCATTTATTGTATTTTTCAGAAATATAGTAACAGTTGCTGATGCTTTATTAACATGTATTCCTACTGTAGCTGCTGTAACTAAATTAATTCAGCTATAATATTAATTCAGTTATAAATTAAATTATCTAGTTATAAAACATTTACTAGCTGCCAGCTAACTGTTGTTGTGAACTCATCTAATCTCTGAGGCTTATAAAGCATTAACACATGAGACTAAGTGTTTTCTGTGTCTGTTTAGAATATAGCAGTCTTTGAATCTCACATGTTAATGCTCACAAGTCATAAAAAGTAATCTCTTTAGAAGAGCTTTAAAAGCAGCTTTACAAAGCATAAATAGTCCTCATTTTATATTTCCAACTGTCATTATTTCTGACAGATTTTTACTTATAGCATCCGTGACCAACATCAATGAGCTTTCTAAAAATGTTTTACGTGTTTGGAGATCAATGCAAGGTTACTATTTGTCAATAGAAATATTATAAAATAAAATTCATTGGTGGAATGTTTTTGATACAATACCTGAACAAATAGTATTTCTGTATCAAAATCATTTTGGATGATTTTTGTTTGATTGAGTTAGTGACAATCAAGCCACAGACATTATAACAGAATATTGTATATAGTATAATACCAAGCTCACACAAAATTCTGGAAGGCTATATTCTATCCAGGATTAAGTACAAACTACTGACACTGATATTTATTTTTTGGAAATAATTTTTATATTATTTTGTTTTGGAGCAATTGATGTTTATAGCCAAATATTTCACAATTTCACATGTTTCACAAGTATTTCAAGCCTGTGCACATTTCATCGCATGCTTTAACTTGCTCTGTTCTTCGCAAAGTCTTATTTCTTGATATTTAACAGCAGGAGTTTTCCTGATCAAACCGGAGTTATAATGAAGGTTAAAGGAAGCATTTTAATTTGATGGAGCAATATTTTTTTGTACACAATAACAATGTAGCTAATGATGTCAGTGATTTTTGATTATTATTATTTTGCCTGGAACAGGTTGTTGGTCACTTTCTCTCTTAAAACATGGATAACATTGTAAGGTGAAATTCATAGGCATTTAATTTTATAGCACATGTCAAATTATTAAAAAATTAAAACGTTAGTTTGGTCAAAACTCCTAAACATGTACATTTTACATCTATGTATTTGATCTTGTATCAGTCTATGTGCAGCCTGATAAATGTTGTATAGAAATGATTTTAACATGCTCATTTTCATCTTTATACTTTTCAGCGGGTTGACATTTCTAAAAATTATTTCTTCATATCAGTCTTATTCTAAGCAGTATTCATTAGTTAATGGTTTGTTATCATCTAAATTAAATGAAATAAATACATCAATCTATGTGTAATGAATGAATATAATATACAAGTTTCACTTTTTGAATGGAATTACTGAAACCAATAATAATCTATTTCTATAACCAGCACCTCTATAAAGTAGGCATTTTTTAGAGTTACACATCAATATAGAATTTCTATAATTACTTCCTAATCGAATCAGATTAATGCGAACAATTTACTAACTTGTGCTGAGAGTATAAGAGAGGCGTGTACATTCATAGATATTTATTTATGCTGCTTTAAATGATGCTTTGCCTCCTCTCGTGTGTGCAGGGAGATTCTGGTGGTCCTCTGGCCTGTGAGTGTGAGGGTCGGAGCGTTCTCTATGGCATCATCAGCTGGGGTGATGGATGTGGTCGCTCTGGAAAACCTGGGGTTTATACACATGTCCCCAAATATGTGGAGTGGATCAATGGAGTCATCAAGAGGAATCCTACAAATAAATCTAAAACCGCAACACCAGCGCAGACTACTAAAAAAGCACCAACAACTAAAACACCTAACAAGATAAATATAAATGTCTGTGTAGGAAGTCAGTGCTAGTCGTCATACAGAAATTCAACAAAGCGCTACAATAATTTATTCTGATATGTTTTCTGTATTGTTTTTTTGTATTTTAGTTTGCTGTATTTCTATTATGTTATGATTAAATGGTTTGTTTGTGTCATATGTGGATTTTTTTATTTAACAGATTTTATGATGTTTATTGAGAGTCTGAAATGGTGCTCTTAAACATCTTAATATCAGGAAATGTGCAAAATGTGTACAAACTATTGCCATGTGTTATACTGGACTTGAAAATGTAAAATCAATTTAAAAAAAATTCTTTTTGACTTAATTTATAAAGTTATCACTAAACAATATATTATACAATAATAATATATGTAGAATACTTTAAAGTTAGGCTGTTATTTTTAGAGATTTAAAGCATGAAAAAGACATAAAGGAAATTACATGATTAGGTTTAGCTAATTTATTTCTTCGTCTTTTTCTGCAAACTGCTATAGTGGGAATTTATCAGCAGGGAGCGCCAGAGAATTAAATTTGAAGTTTGGAAGTAAAATGTGGATGTATAGTAAAAAACCATGTCAATATTTTAAAGGTTAACAATGTTTCTATGATTGTGAAAATATTGAACGAGGAGGTCATGGAAGAACAACATTTTGTGAAAAACACTCAACGTTCCAATAACCTGAAATTGATTTTATTTAAATATAACTCGGTTTTTTTTGTTGATTTTATGTTACTCAAACATAAATTGTTTGTAAATTATCTAAAACAATTACGTTTGGTTCCCTGGTCATTGTTGCTTTTCTGTTTAACCGCAGTAAAAAAAAAAAAAAAACAATTTTGTAAAAGTATCCAGTAAAAAATGTTGGGCTATACCGAAGTCCAAATTACATATGGTCTTCAGAATAATCATAGTTATCACTAAACTTTAAGCAGGCTCTGAATATCTGAGTTAGTTGGTTGGCTTGTTAGGCAGGTAAGTTAAATCAGTGTGCATCATAAAAATAAGTTTTTATCTGAATACTCTTTTTTTGTCTTTACAAACTGGCAGATTCTGCGTTTATAATCTATAATTTTGATTTAACTGTGTCAAAAGAAACTACAAGATTAGGTACAAAATTACCTTAAAGACTGCTTAGAATTCAAATTTTAAAAAATGTGAACATCTGATGCCTATCAAATCATGCTGAGTAGAGGGTTCTACAGAAGGCTATCATTGACACCCTCCACAAGGAGACAGGCAATTGCAAAAAAGGTAATCTGAGAGATACTGCCAATCCTTGAGAATCCTCAAGGAAGGATGATTCAGAAATCTTGAGATGCTTCATACAGAGTAGACTGAGGCTGGTGTTAGTACATCCAGAACCACCACATCCAGACGTCTGAATGACATGGGCTACTAAATTCCATGCACCAACCACTTCTGAAACAAAAACAATAACATCAGAAGAAGAAAAAGTACTGGTCTGTTGCCCAGTTGACCCAAGTCCTCTATTTTTTGTAACTCAAGGTACCAGAGTCAAGAGAGGTATTGCATGAGATTTCCACAGTCAGTGATTTTTACCAGAAAAATGTAGGTTTAGTGAGATACTGAATTTTTTTCATTGTTTAATAATAAAAAAAAATAAATAAATAAAAGCTTGAAATATTTCACAATGTGTGAAGTAAACTATCATGTAAATTTTATAATGTATATAACATGTATTGTTTCTATTACATAAAACATATAAACAAACTTACGTTTTACTTTTTGAAAATAATAATTGAAAAAATAGTCAATTTTTAGCACATATTGATGCCGTTTTTTGTGTGTACAGTGCATATTGTTTTATTTTTCTTATTTTGTCTTTTACTGTCAATGTTTCTGGCAAGATAAACAACAACAACAACAACAGAAAAAACACTTTTGTATTCTTTAACTATCAATGTTCTCAGGGGAGACGTGTGCAGAGATGTTAGGAGTGTAATTGCTTGTCAATATTGTGCAAATCAGTGCAGAATTTTTTGTTGAATCTTTCACAGCTGCCTTCACTGAAAATATATTTTTCTCTCTCTCCCTCTCTCTACATCCCTCCCTTTCTCTCCTTCTCTCCTTATCTCTCTCTCTCTCTCTCCTTATCTCCCTTTCTCCCTCCTTCTCTCCCTCCCTCCTTCTCTCTCCCTGTCACATTTCTTATCTTCCTCTCCTCTCCCAATTTCCTTCTCCCTCCTTCTTGCTCTCTCTCACCTCTCTCCTCTATTCCTCCCTCCTTTTCTCTCCCGATCCAATCTCGCTATCTCTGTCTCCTTCTTTCCTCCCTTTTTCTCTCTCCCTCACTCTCTCTCTCATTTCTTCTCTCCCTCTCTCCAACATCTCTCTCCCTCACTCCATCCCTCTCCCTATCTCTCTTTCTCCCTCTCACTCTCTATCTCTGTCTCCCTGCTTATCTCTCCCTATTTCTATCCATCCCTCTCTCTCTCCCTCTACCCCCTCTCTCTCTCCTTCTCAGTTCTCACCCTATCTCTCTCCCTTCTTCACTACCCCCTCTCTCTGTGATGTTGAGCTGACAACATATTTAGACAATTTCAGACAATTTAATAAGCAAATATCTACATTCACAGCCAAGTCCAGTTTTAATTGCTGTTTTCATCACTGTTCTTGTTGCTCTAATAGGGGAAAAAAGGAAAAAAGAAACAATATGATATGAAGGCTCTATTTTTCATTATGAAATTAAGTATATCTACATTTAAGTTAGCTTGTTTTAAAATGCAATGCTTTTGGAACGCAGGCCAATATTTATTTATCATTGTCATTAGAAACGATGAACATTCCTTTGCCAGTCAAAAATTGATGACAATGCGAGAGTTCAGCGTAACCACGGCAACGCTTCCACTTAGGTCAAGATGACGTCACGGAACCGCCGCACGACTGTTTGGGCGACACATGTGCGACTCACAGCCGGACTCACCGACAGACTCCCGCGCTCACAGTCAGAGGCACATACAGCCGGAGCCAGAGACGCTCGGCCTGACCAGCAGCTGGGAATAAAACCCTAAAGCCGGCCACACAAGCGTATTCTCGCTAAAGGCCCCGCCCCTTAACATCTTCCTCATCCTCATCCTCATCCTCAGCACAGCCGGAGAGGAACAAGTGCAATGCGCGTCCACGTCCGTCCGTCATCTCTCAATGTAAGTCACGCTTTCACATAAATGTTCATTCATCAGTGGTTTTATGCTGGGATTTATCAGTTATTTTACAGTAAGCTGTTGGTTATTACATCTACAGTCATCTAAAGGTTTGGTTCTTGCACCTGATGCTTCTTTGCACCTTTTGCAGGCTTTACACAGCGTTTTATTATGCAAATGAGCAGAACGTTTTGGAAAATTTCCCCCATGCGTTACAGACTAGTAAAATCAGACTTCTCTGTTTGGATATCTGTGATAATGAATCATATTTTTGTAGGCTATCGAGCGCAGAGGTCATGAGAATGACAGCTGGATTTTAAATTCAGATGTTTGACAGTCGCATTCATGTTTAATTAGGGTTTGATAAATGAGACAGGTATGAAAAGTGACAGAGACACACATGAAGAGTAGAAATGATTCAAACATTACATGATTCTCAGGCGATGCACAGAACTAACCAAACGAGGAGGAAAATGAGGCTGAGGTTGTGTTTTGGTTGGTTTTACTACATTAGTTTTTTAAAGAAGGAACGCAAGGGAAAATTAAGTAAAAAAGTTGAAGTTGGTCATATGATATCTGAGGAGGTTTTAATAACTTATTGGTTCAATTTTATTATAAGTGCACTGTGTTTTATTCTTATGAAATAAAGGGGATATGGAAACACCATGTTATAATAGACATATAACCTTAAACAAGGGTATAACTTTATTTGAGAAGTGGCAGAAAATATGTGTAAAATTGTTTAGAGATGAATGCCATTTCCTGCATTTATTTTATGTAATATTTTTATTTTTGTTATCTTTAGAGGCGATGCTGATAAGTTTTTACCTACCATTATATTGCCAATAACCATTTTTAAAAATTGTAACATGACTTTGAAAGTTTATCTCTCATCACGAGTGGAATTCACACTCGTGCTATAAATATTAATACAATCAATCAATCAATAGATCGATGAAGTTTTTATATAGCGCTTTTGTATCAGTTGCTTTCAAAGCAGCTTCACCAAGTCCTAGTGTGGGTCAGGCAGGGTAAATAGGAGTTCCCTCTTTGAGGCCCCTGGGAGCCTCGCTGACTGAGGCAGGTACTAATCACCTCCCCAGAATAAAGAATATACAAACTTAAGATCCATCGACGAACAGTTTGCCTGACAACACCTGAAAAAACAAAACAGAAAACTATCAAATCAAAAAAACAACGGTTAGAAAACTGTAACACAGACAACAAACAGTCGATCAGCATCAGCTGCAGGATGAGAGATAAATGAAATTCAACAGTTTTATTTAACTAATAAATATATTGTAATAAATCTTAATACTTAAGACTTAATAATACTTAATAATACTTAATTACAAGTGTTACCTTTATTCATTTTGGTT